>JARHVA010001933.1:45000-417500 GCA_037957365.1 Torreya grandis | reverse complement strand
AGCCTTTTCCAAATTGGAGGTTCATGCGGTAATGTTATTGCAACCTATTATTAAAGGAAAATAGTTTATGTAGTGGGGACTTGAATTTAAAGTAGTTATCAATATAAACTCCACAGTCAACCATATATTTGTGATCAAAGATGCTAACTATGGCACAAGGTAGACTGAGGCAGCAACCACCAAGGAGGTGATCAAATTTGTATAAGTGGATATAATCACCTAATTTGGCATACCACTATAATTTTTATGTGATAATGGACCTACATTTAAATATTTAAAAATTAATGAGTGGGCATATGAACATGGAGTTAAATTGATATTCTAATCTAACTACTACATGCAAGGGAATGGTGTGGAATAATATACAAAAAATAACTTGATCAATGTGATAAATAAATCTACTAAAAGGAAGCCATATGAATGGCACTCATTTCTAAAATATATCCTTTGGGCTGATCATACCTAATACAAGAATGCCTTCAAAATTTCACCATTCTTACTACTGTATAGGCTATAACATGTCCTCTTAATTACCCTCAAATTGCCTACTTACACTTTTATGAAGGAATACATGGAAAATAGTGAGAAGGTAAACTCAAGGCTACTAGATATCATATAAATAGAAGATGATTGAGAGGATGTCCTCTAGAATTTTAATAAGCAATAGGGAACTATCAAAATATGGTTTGAAAAGAGAGTTAAAGTGAAGTCCTTCAATATTTATAACCTAGTAATGTTATGGGATAAATCCCATGAAAATAATTTCCATTACTCTAAGTTTAACTCATTATGGGGTGGCCCATATCATATATCAAAGTTACATGGATAAAATGTGTTCCACCTCAAGGACCTTGAATTAAGTAACCTCTCTCTACTTGTGAATGGATAGATCCTAAAGCACTACTTCTTAACTTTCCCTTCTAATACAATCTTAGAATAGATTTGGCACGAGGGTGGTAATGTATATATGATATTAGGCTTAGATTAGTTTACTTTTTTTTATCTATTTTCTTATGTTGTGTGTTTGATTTTACAACATTTTTTAGTTCTTTGTTTTATGTGTCCCTATGCCCTATGCTTGTTTTTCTAACATTACCATAGTTTTGCTCCCAAGTATCCCTCTTGAGAGGCTATACTTTACCCCATTTATTCATAGAGACTAACAAAGTTTAGAGAAAGTGATCACTACTCTAAAAGATGACCAAATAATGAAAACCCATTCTAGAATTAGAAAATAAAATGAAAATATCCAATATTGAACACAATGATAAGAAAGGTATCACTCTAAGGAGCACTAAGATAATTAAAATCCATTGATTTAACACTAAACAAGTGAATTGAGAAAATCTCTACTCTAGTAAATTCCATCACAATCACTTCAAAATAAAAAAATAAGGATTTTATGAATAGTTGATTAAGTGAATGGTTGCTTAGCTATTGGAATCATACTAAGACTACCATCAACCTTAGCTAAATTAGTATCTAACCCTCATAAATATATATATATATATATATATATATATATATATATATATATATATATATATATATATATAATATCAATGGAACTTTGAATTTCTAATATATATATATATAGAGTTTCTTCCTTAAAAAGGGTGATTTTAGCAATCTCTATCATAGGCTTTCTATCCTAATTGGTAATGAAGCAAGGCTAAGAGTGAGACAAAAAGCATATATATCAAGGATATAGACACATGGTTTGTATTATAACAATTTTTTATCCCTCCCCTTAGCCAAAATTATATGAAATATATACCCCTTCAAAATTACTTCAATATCCTAGACGTACCTAATCTTACTAAAGTAATCCATCATATAAAAAAGGAATCCAACACTAATTCACATCGTGGTCTCAAAATGAGTTAGATACCATTATGTTACTTGTTTAAATACAATTTAGTTTTTTACATATTCAAAATGTATCAAACAGAGTTCAACTTGCCTATCTCTATGTTTAATATTTGATGATCACAATCTAGGTTCTAAATGTTGGACCAATGTTTTACCTTCAAAGTCATGATTTTTTTTGGCCAACATAGCCCCCTTATTTTGAATAAGTGGGGGATGCCTCTAAAATTTCTCAATTTTAAGCTTTTCTAGAGTTCCAATCCATTTTTAGTTAGCCTTAGACCTTGAGAATACTTGAACCTCTATTCTGCTTTGGTCCACCAAACATTCAATTATGTTTATGATGATGAGCTGGTCTTTATTAAAAATACATGTAGTTTTATAAGTCTCAATACATTTTATTCCTTGTTGGATTAAAAAATAATAAAGGGTTTTCATACTTAGAATATTTTATTATGATAACTATGTTTTTCACATATTTAGACTCATGTTGGTTTTCCCATAGTATCAGTCTCATTGAGTCCTACTCAGCATTTCATAAATATTTAATGGAAAATAGGTGATATTTCAATTTATTATGTGTCTTTCTTATAGATTAGTCACTTGTGTGATATCTTGTAAGAGATCCTGATGAATGAGGAAGTGTCATGCATAGCTAGTCAAATGTGTCAATATCTTAGACCTATTAGAGATGTCATTACTCAAGGGAACCTAACTAAATGAGGAAGTGCCATGTGGAATCTATCAAATGTGTTATTTTCATGAATGTGTAAAATATATCATAACTTAAGAGAGATCAATTGAATTAATAAGTGCCATGTAGAACCTATTATATGTGTTAGTCTCTTGGACTATTTAAGGATGTCAGATCCTAAGAGAGCTTAATTGAATGAATAATTGCCTTGTGGAACATATCAAATGCATTAGTCTCCCAAACTTATTAGATATTTTAGATCCCATGATAACCCGATGAATGAGGAAGTACCATGTTAAACCTATTATATGTGTCAGTCTCTTAGACCTAATATATAATGGGAAAGAGTGATGAATGAAGAAGTGCCATATGGAACTTATTAGATGGGTTAACCTCTCAAACCTGTCATAGTTGTTAGATCTAGAGAGAACCTAAAGAATGAGGAAGTACCATGTGAAACATGGATAATTTTAAGAAGGGACCTCTAAAATATTACTATAAAATCATGGAAAATCCTATATTTTAGGTATAATTCCATTAGTGAATCCTTGGAAAAATCACCATGTAGATATAAATTGATTGGTAATTTAAGAAATTTGAAGCATTTGTGCAAATTTATTTTATAAGAGGCAATTTGTGTTAATTAAAAAACCAATGGATAAAGAGTTTAGAGGGTGAGAATCCTAAATTTAAGATCTTATTTATAGTTCTTTTTTTTTAATGATTAAATGTGTCCTCCTTTTTAATGATTAAATTTATCCTTTTAGGTGCTAAAGTTGATGGCCATATTATGTATAAATTGAGTAAAAACCTTTATAAGTCTCTCAAAAAACCAACCAAATAATATAATAAATTGAGTATAGAAAAAATTATGACAAAAAATCATATTATAGATTATAAACCAACTATGGGGCCATAAGGCAAGATAACTATGAAATGCAAGGATGACATAATTGAAAAAATATTTAAAATATTTTCATAGTTTAAAATTATAAACTATATAATAAGTTCTATCAAAATGTCTTAACCATCCATATTGGCCTTTCAAATATTTTTTTTATTTCAATTAATAAACCATGCAATATATTTATTACCTTAAACATTTTAAAACAAAATACAATTTGATCATGAAGCTCTATTGTATTTATTCAATTTGTTCTTTGCATATTGTTTAAAAGAAGTATCTTTCAAGTCATTATTTCTTATAGGAAATCAATTTGTTATTATAATAAGTATGTAGTAAACACTAACTAGATGCAATAAACTAAGTATAGAAAAAATAGTGACAAAAAATCAAAGTATAGAGTATAAACCAACTATAGGGCCATTGGATAAAACAACTATGAAAAGAGAGGATGACATAACTGAAAAAAATATTCAAAACATTCTCATTGTTTTAAACTTACAAACTATATAATAAGTTCCACAAAAATGTCTTAACCATATCCATATTGGCAAAGAAAATATATTTTTTATTTTAATTAAAAAACCATGCATACTATAATATAATTATTACCTTAAACATTTAAAAACAAAATGCAATATGATCATGAGGATCTATTTGATTTATTTAGTTTGTTCTTTATGCATTGTTTAAAATAAGTATTTTTCATGTCATTCTTTCTCAAATGAAATCATTTAAAAAATAAAGTATGTGGTAAAGACCAACCAAGTAATATAATAAATTGAGTATAGAAAAAATTGTGATAAAAATCAAAGTATAGATTATAAACTGACTATGGGGCCATAGGTCAAGATAACTTTGAAAAGTGAAGATGGAAAGTAAATATATTTAAATAATTTTTTTTAGGGAAATTATCTTTACATTTATTCATTGCGCTAATTTTCACTTGTTACATGTTGATATGCTCATAAATATAATGATAAGTTCCTTGAAAAACATTTATTTAAATATATTTGCTCAAAAGACTGTGCATGTTGGTTTTCTTGGAAATTTCATGTATATCTATAAATATTTTCCTTAAACTCAAAACATGTGAAGTGGGTATTTTCAGGTTAATTAGAAATATGATTGAAATGATCATGAGGGTATGTTGCGTTTATTCATTTTGTTTAAAATATCTTGGTTGCCATTATTTCTTAGAGGAAATGTGTTACTTGTTTGTTTAAAAGAAGATGTGGTAAATACCAACCACATAATATAATTTATTTTGTTTAGTACATTTCTTATAAGAATTATCTTGCATTATTTCTCAGAGGAAATGAGTTTCTCATTTGTTTAAAAGAAGTATGTGTTAAAGACCAACCACATAGTGTAATTCATTTTATTCTTTATTTACTGTTTCAAATAACTATCTTGCATGCCATTATTTCTCAAAGCAAATCAATGGTAAAGACCAACTAAAAATATAATAAATATATTATAGTAAAAAGTGTGATAAAAAACTAGAGTATAGAGTGAAATAAGAAATTGACTATAGGGCCATAAGGCAAGATAAATATGAAAAGTGAGGATGGAAATCAAATAACTTTAAAGAAATTCTTTTAAGGGAATTTATCATTGTATTTATTCATTTCAAGTATTAAGATAGACGATTGGCAAATAATCACTCTCAGTCTTCTGTTTGATTAATTAAACATATCTATAATGGTTTTAAACTCTATTATAGAGATTCATATGTATTTAATCATAAGTAACTAAAATATATATGTGATGGTTTATCAATTATTTTATTCATTGATGTATGAATTTGGAGTATTTAATTGGCAGAAGCAAAGCTTTGGTAGTTGAAATATTAGGATGAGAGGTTGGAAATGATAGTGCAGGCAATTTTTAAGTTGGTTTCCTTATGATTACAACTATGAGGTATGTATTTGTGTTTCTTTTATTCTCAAAATTGAGATTATTTGTTTGCATTCCCATTTATCTATCTTAAAATGAATAGATATAATGATAGGTTCCCTAAAAAGCATTTCTTTAAATATAGTTGCTCAAAACATTATCTTTAAAATGTTTTAACCATATCCATAATCAATAATGGCCTTTCACATATATTTTTATTTCAATTAACAAAATATGCCAACCAAAATATAATTATTACCTTAAGCATATTATGTCTTAAGTCACAATTGGTCCTTTACACATTTATAAAATTGAGTAAAACAAACATATTTTTCTTTCTATATGGTTTTAATGACTAAAAAACTTAATAATAAATAACTAAAATTATAATTATAAACTTGTAAGTTGAAATTTAGACATCTTCAAGACTTCAAAGCTTAAAAAGATAGTGTTAAAAGAGTTTAATGCCATAAATGACTTCACATCCTAAATTTCACACCTAATGCATATTTTATTTCTAGCATTAAATGTGATGTAGGTAAAATTAAAGTTACAGGGATTGAGGTTGAGATATTTTCCTATTTTTTAGTGAATTGGTGCTAACATATTGAAGGTCCAAAAAAAAAATTAGTCTAACATGTCACCCATGGGATTAATGGAAGTTGCTCAAATACATATGTGATAGTTTTCTCAAGTTTTTTAGTCATTTATACAAGCTATTAGCATAATTTATGTTTTTGGTCCAATATATATACTTATAGTTCATTACACTATAGAAACTTCAAATAAGTTTGGTATACAATAACAAGGGAACACCATAATAGATTTATGCATCTCTATAATAGAGTTTGTAACTATTATATACATGTTCTATTAATCAAACATAACACAAAAATACACCTACTTGGTATAAAATAACAATGGAACACCACTTATTCATCTCTATAATAGAGTTTACAACTATTATAGATATGTTCTCTTTATCAAATTGAACACAAAAATAAACCAACTTCATATAAAATAACAAGGGAATACCACAATATACTTATGCATATATATAATATAGTTCAAAATTATTATAGACATGTTCTTTTAGTCAAACAAAACATAAAAATACACCTATTTCATATAAAATAACAATGGAACCCCATAATATACTTATCCATCTCTCTAATAGAGTTTACAACTATTATAGACATGTTATCTTAATAAAATAGAACACAAAAATACACCTACTTGGTATAAAATAACAATGGAATGCCATAATATACTTATGCATCCTTATAATAAAGTTTACAACTTTAATAGGCATGTTATCTTAATAAATAAAAACACAAAAATACACATTTTTATAAGAAAGTATTAACACTTTCCATCAAAGTTGAAGTCACCCAATATTAACTATCAAAATGCAATCTAGCTACATAAATCCATGGAAAATTATTTGGGAACACAAAATTTTTGTCCTTCTTCAATCAACCTCATATTTTAGATGCCTAATGTCAACATGCCAATTTTTTTAATTTCTTTCTCAATCATTATTATGTTCATTATCTTCAAAAGTTGTTGGACTCATATCTAGTACTAAATAACTCTCTGAGTGTAATGTGTTTGGAAAATTATTATTCAATCCTCTTCTTTAAGATGTAGACTACCAAATTACTAGAGCTCTATGCAATGGAAAATCAAGGACATTGTATCTAGTTGTATAGAGCCTCAAGAAAGTCTCCAAATTATTTTCAATCTTGTTTCTTAACTTTTAATTTCAAAATGATAATGCACTATAAATTCTCTCATATTTTATTAAGACCAAAACCATTGTTTGGAATAAATTATCAAGATTAAAATATTCTAAGATACCATCATGTATTATTCCACTCAAACTTAAAGTACTCCATAGTCTAGTAATTGAGACATATTTGAAAACATTGTCCATAATGTTAATTTTTTATAACATTATTGTGACAAATAAAACATACTACTCACTTATCTTTGAAAATCTAAAATGCCTTCAATTTATTCACCTTTTAATTCTACACTCTTTTATAAGTGTTGGACCAAGATTTTGATTTTATTCTGAAAATATGATGAGATAGCATTTTTCCAATATTGAGGGTACACCATAGCCATGTATTCTAGTAGTTCATATTGAGGAAAATGATCTCTAATATTTGAAGAGACACATTTTTAAATTTCCTTCAAGGTGGACCTTATAGAGGATACAACCTCAAAGAATCGATCCCTTGTAACAATAACTTCTTTGAGTCTATTAGATTGACCAAATATGTCAAAAGTGTGTAGGGGTATTTTAAATTCTTTCACTTTTACACATAAATATCCATATTCATTGCACTCAAAATAATTACCATTATATTCAATATTTTTAATCAAGATCCAACTTGTGAACTTTTCCCCTATAAATGAATATTGTGTTAAATACAAATTATCAACATATAATATTCTTAAATGTACATTATTCTTTCTTAAGCTTTATTTATCATTACATTCATTTCATCCAACATGGATAAAAGGTTTCATAATGTTAATAATGTCTCTATATTAGTTAACCAAAACAAAATATGTAGAGAATTATCTACTGTGTGGTGATGTTCCTCCATTATTCCCATCAATGACTGATATACTACATATAATCTATGTGTTGGTCCATAAAGGGAAATCTATCAAGTATTAACATCCTTAAGTAGCTTGTTTCCTTGTATTAAACCTTTAGAAAAAAAATTAAATTGTAAAAATATTTTTGGAATTCTACAAACGTATGATTGGATTTCAAGAATAATATATTAAAATTTTGAGACTAATGTAAACTTGCTCACAATTTTGAATTCCAAATTCATATGTTCCATGAAATGAATATCAATCATATATGGTGTACAATAAGTTTTTAGCCTTACACAAGATCCGCTTATTTTACCTTTCATAAATGATGCTCCATCATCTACCCCTATACAAATAGTATTTACTTTAATTTAAAAATAATCCATGCTACCAAACTCTTTCAAATTATTCTAACTAGTTCCAAAAGGTTATGAGAAGTTGCATTTTCTTTCATTTTATGAATGGCAAAAAAAATGAGGCTAATGAACATGATTTACATTAGTGTAAACATGCATTCACACCCATTAAGTCTTATCAATGGTTTTAACTTCATCTAATGATAATGTTATATATCTTAAAAGCCTTAGCTTCTCTTGAAGATCCTTCTTTTCTACTTTAGAAAGACACATAGCCCATTCCCAATAATTAGTAGCTGACCAATGAGTATTTGGAAATTTTAGGACACTATAAATTTTATCATGCCCTTATATCTTGGATAATTAATCATTGGTCAAAATTTGTTTAAAATGTGAAAAATAGCATAATGTTTTATAGTCTTTAACATTTGGCTAATCCCTATCATTTTTCCAAACAAAACTACAATGTTTCTTCCACTTGTAAGAATTTTTTGTTTTTTTGTTAGGTATTCATCCTATTCACTCACATACCTAACATGAAGAGACTCTTATTTTTTTCTCCATCATATCACTAATTTCTCCTCTCCATTTATAATGTTGTTTTCATACACTTTCACCACATGCTTCTCTATGGTATCTAATTTTAGCTACAAGTGTTTATATTTCCCTAATTTCCAACTACATATCTTGAATCTACATTATTTTGGTGGCTCATTAGTTTATTCACTCAATACAAGTTCAATGAAAGGATATTTAGAAACTCATTCAGCTTAAAAACTCTTAAAAATTTTCCATTTACCTAACTTCCTTTTTTTAGGGTTGTTAATGATTTCATGAACTACTTGTGAGGTTAAATCATCAATAATTTCATAACCAAATTCTCTTAAGCCATCTATGTCATGATCATTGGTATTTTTACTTACATTGGTAGATTGAAATTGATCATAACCCTATTGAACATGATCTTGATCATGAGAAATAATGTTTGGTTTTGGTTGAATTTTTAGAACAACATTTATTTTTAAAGTTTGTTCTAGTTGATTTTTATCAAAATATGACAAGGTATTTCCCTTTGATTTACCCCCTATTAATTTCCTAGCACTTGAACTAGGAGTAGACATTTTAAAAATCAAAAACCTTTTAATGCCAAATTATGAATCATCAATGCAAAACACTCCATTTAAGGATGAAAACACTATTCCACTTCTTGAATTAAATTTTACATTAGTAGTTTTAAAGTTATCACCTAAAAATAAAAATTGATACCAGCACATTTATTTAGAAAAAGCTAAAAATTAAACTGCTAAAAAAACAATTTTAAAACGATATCATAGATAGAATTTAAATCTGCACAATCTATAAATCTATAAATTAAAACTTGAAGCAAACCATAATTCACTTTCAAATTCAAAACATGGAAATAGGGGTCAACATAAATTTATAAATACATCCTATAGTTTCTTAGTGATTTTTTTGATGCACATTGGATCTTTATTTTGATGGTTGTACAATAACAGTCATTTTATAAAGCAACAAATATTTCTTAGATGTACATAGGGTTTAATATAAATTTCAAGAATAATAATGAATAATGAACTAATTAAATATATGTAAATGTGAATTAGATTTCAAATAATATAATCTAACCTATCCAATAGAGTAAAGCCTATAAAAGAGGTAATATCTTGAAGGAAATATTTATAATTCTATAAAAGTGTTTTATCAATTTAAGAAAAACAATAAAAAGGAAAATACAATCACTATTATAATTAAGAATACCTAAAATAACAAACTAACATTCTCATAATTCAATGTCAAATATCATAATTTAATTTTCAATCTTATATTAGTCTTTTGAGAGACTTACAAAGGTCCTACTCAATTTATACTAATTACTACACATAATAATACCATATGTACTCAATTGTTTTTAGTTATGCTATCCTCTCTTTTCATAGTTGTCTTGATTTATGGCCCCCTAGTCAATTTTTTACTTATACTCTATACTCTAATTTTTTGTCATAATTTTTGGTATATTAATTTTATTATATTATTTTATTGGTCTTTACAACATACTTATTTTAAACAAAAAAAAACTAATTTCCTCTAAGAAATACTCCTTTTAAATATACAAAATTGATTTCCCCTAATAAATAATGCCATGCAAGATATTTATTTTAAATAATGCGCACCGAGCCTCATGATCATTTCAACCATATTTTTGACTAACTAAAAAATACCCATTTCATAGATTTTGAGTTTAAGAAAAAGATTTACACATATACATGAAATTTCCAAGAAAACTAGCATGCACAATGTTTTGATTATATATCTTTAAATAAATGATTTTTAAGGAATTTATCATTATATTTATTCATTTCAAGATAGATGACTATACATGCAAATAACTGATCTCAATCTTTAGAACAAAATAAACACGAATCTATACCTTGGAGTTGCAATCATAAGGAATCCAACTTAAAAATTATTTACACCTTGTCCTAATATTTTGACTACCATAGCTTCATTTATGCCAATAGCTTGTATCAATGACAAGAAAAATTGAGAAATCATCAACAAAAATATTTAAATAAATAATTTTCTAAGAACTTTTCATTATATTTATTCACTTCAAGATAGATGAATGTCTTGTATTAAACACACCCCACCTTGTAATTTTCATTTGAAAAAGTGGGGACCCCCTTTTTTATTTTATAGGACTTATTTTATTTGTGTATGTTTGTGTTTTTTTGGTTCTTATTATCTATAATCTTGATGTTTTGATATGTATTTTCCATTACAAATGACTTGTTCAAACTAATCCATTAATGTAAATTTGGGAAGAATAATTATGAATGGTAGGTATTTAGATTGGCTTTTTAGATTCTTTCATTTTGGAAGACTTTTAATTAGATAGTTTTGGTCTTTGGAAACTATTCATTCAGGAACTTTGTTTTGGAGACTTTTGTTCAAATCATTTGTTTCAGTCAAAAAAATTCTCTTCAATAACTATTTTTTAAAAACTTTGATCTTCAGAAGGTTTTGGGTTATTTAGATATGGTCTTTGGAAACATTGGTCCTTGAAAGAAATTCAAACCTTTCTTTTTGGAACTTAGTCTTTGGGAACTATTCTTTTAGTTGACAAATTTCATTTGAATGAATTCATTGAAAAGGATTTCATTCTTAAACTTTGGTATTTGAAATCTTTACTTTGAAAAATTTATCATCAATAGATTTCATTTAAAAAGGTTATCTTTAATAACTTCATTTGTGACAACTACCTCCTAAATGATAATCTTTCCAAAGAGTACTTAGTCTTTAGAAACCATTCCTTTAGTTTATTTTGGACAAATTATTTTAGAACAGATTTCTCTAAAGAGAATTTTGCTTTTTAGGGTCTTTTAGGTCTAAAGGTGAATTTTGTCTCACTAACTAAACCATATAATGACACATGTCAAAAAGGAAAGGTAACACCATGGTACCCTAAATGAGCAAGCATCCTATGTGGCATGTATACTAGGACTAGGTAGTCAAGTTTAAATTAAATGAAGGTTATGATATAATAGATGTTGGTTATTAATAGTGTATGAAGTAGAATGAATGTAGAAAGTTATAAAATTGATCTCTCAATTGAGTTCATCTCAGTTAATTTTCAAGAGCTCAAGCAAACTTCTCTTTATAGAATCTCAAAAACCTAGCTATGACCAAAATGAATTGTAATTTGCATAATTCAATTTAGTGCCTACCATTTTCAAAAGCTTGAATCATACCAGTATCCATCACACAACCATGGCATCTTTGTCTAGGTCATATAATAGACCCATGACACCCTCTAGGTTTTTCATCAAGGGCTCTATTGAATACTTAGACATGACTTTTGAAATGACTGTGTTTGATGGCCTCTACCTAGATTACTCAACTTTATGGGAAGTCATAAATAACATTTATTCATTTGCATTAGAAAAATAAATCTCAATTGACGAGAAATAACTTACAGTGAACCTGATCCCATTCGAGTAATAGGACCTTCATTATGTAACTACCAAGTCCATAAGTCATGTCATGTATAGACTTGTTGTGAGTCATGTTATTCAAAGTTAAAATTATAGATGGTAGTTATTTGCACTATGTTGACAAAAACATAGTTATCACATACATCTCTAAAGAATCATTCATGAGGTATTTAAGTCTCCCTATCATATATGTTACATTTGAATTACATACTATAGTCACTTGGAATAAAAGAAACAATGTAGAGTGAGCATTAGGGAAGTGGCTTCTCTTAGGTGAGACATTAACTATCAAAGAATATATTAATAATATTATCCCTATCACTTGATTTAGGATAGGGATTCACATAGACATGGCATTGTTAAACTAAATCTTTGGCCACCTAAGCATCTACTCCCTCTATCAAGAATTGGTACCCCTACTAGACCTTCTCAATAATTGAAAACATACCAATGCATTAGGGGAAGTCATTAGTTCCCACCTAAAGCAACAAATTCTTCACAAAGAAAAGAGGCCCCAAGGGGAAATTTTTATATGATGTCATACATACTAAGTTCCATCATGGGGATAGTATAAAATCATAATGGGGTTATATGGAGTCCCAAACTTGATGTTACTATGAAAATAGTATTTTATTTTTATTCTTTCATTCACATATATTCATATTTTAGAAACATCACCATAATATTAAAAGACCTCTACCCTTAGGTTTGGATATAGGATTCAACCTAGCATTAAAAAACACTTTCCAATGTTATAGATTATTAGCTCTACCCTAATTACATTGTCATCATGGTTTCTAGTCATAAGGTGGACCCTCTTCAGCTTCCCAAGTTCATTTTTGACAAGGTGACCAAATAAGAAGTTGCCTTCTAGATATGGAATGGTATATATGAAGATATGAAAAACAAAAAACCATATACCTTTCATGGCTCCCATATAACTATTGAGAGGATGTAGTAAACTTTCAAGAGGCACTTAAAGGAAGTGTATAATGTGATGATATCATATGCATTGGCCACTCTACCCCATAGTGATTGGGACCCCTATGGGAGAGTCTAGAAAAATATCTACAACCTAGGCATCCCATATAAACATGAACCATTTAACCATGAATTTATGTTTATTAACACAAGGATGATCAAAAATTAAAATAAAGATGATTAATAGTGGGATTGAGCAAAGAATTATTGAATGTAATACAATCCAACCCCTCCCTCATACTCATCCAAGCAAAATTCAAAGTCCTAACACTAGGAGGATGGAGATCCTCTAACTTCTAGATTGGTAGGCCATACTAATAAGAGAAAGAGAATTTGGTAAGGGAATCATCAGTGTCTCAATAATATGAACAAAATAAATATCTAGAATATATAGCCAATCTTACATAAGAAGAACATGAACAAAATTCTCAAGTTTAAGCATCAACTATTGAGCTAAAGAGAGTTAAGTAGGAATTAAGAGAGGACTTGACACAAGAAAAAGATAAAACAAGTAGGGAATATATGGGGATAATTTGCTTGTATTATTATTATGATGAATAAATTTCACCTATTGTGGTAGCTTCAATATCCCTAATATACAACATGACTACCCTTCCTCTTCCTTAATAGGTGACTACTCCACATGTTTTAAAAATGACATCGTGTTATCAAAGGAAACCAAGTGGAGAGATACCTTAGAACCCATCCATGGAAGTTACTAGAGAGGCAAAAAAATTATTGGAAGGTGATCCAAAGAAGAGGTAGATGAGGAATAGATATAGCAAGCCAAGGTCTTGAGCTTGTAATATCTAAAATCAAAGACGCCCCTCACTGGTGATTCATTAGGTAAAGGTGATCTTTTCACTACCCCCTTAGGCATTTTCCATCTAATGTCATTACCTATTTATCCTACTATACATGTTCTAGTAATTTCTACTTTCATTTCCATGCAATCACTTTCTGTTGGTCTTCTTTTCATGCACCTAACCTCTACTCTTCCAATTTCTACTTATGCTCCTTCCACCATTACTTCTATAGTATCCATCAATAAAAATTATATTCCTTTAGTATCCATACCTTCAACCATAGTTCTCTCCATCCTAACCACCTCTACTCCCACTTTTGTAGTCTCCACTTCTATTAGCACAACTTTATCCAACCCATCACTTAAATAGTTCCCTCATCTACCCAATTGGGTTCACCATTACCTTCTTCAATACCAATCCAAACCATAATAACAGTAATGACTAAGAGGTCATAAAAAATGCAACCAAACTATGTTTTTCACCAAATGTCATAATTTGGAAACATAGACTGGTCTAAAATAATTTGTGCCTTAATTCCCAAACCCTCATTTGAACCTAAACATAAAGAACATGAAAAAATAGAAGCTTAACCATCATATCCTTCAAATCTCACTCTTCCAGACTAGGCCAAGGAGTTAAGATCTTTAGCCTCTAAGAGGCCTAATCTGAAGATTACTAAGCTTCCCACAATAAGCTCACTCTTTGAAAAATCCATAACCTTACTCCAAAGGGTTAGAAAAACAAATATTGAGGATAGTTCTAGGAGAGGGTTGATTTTGGAAGAAAGGGAAGAAGTTTATTCCCTTACAAAAGGGTAGAATAGGAAGAAGGGTCAATCCCCATACATTGAGGACTTCAAGTCCTATATGGATACCTATACTAAGGAAATATTGGCTATCCATAAGGGAACAAAGCTAGTTAGAGAATAACTAAAAGAAGAGTTGGAAACTCTTAGGGAGAAACAACATGTGATATGAGTTCCCCTAGGCATAAATAAATATGTACAAAATGTGTCACTTAGGCTGTATGAAAGTCTGGATATAAATCATTATTTGAGATTCTAATTAGCTTTGCATGTAAATTAAATAATAAAATTGTCTAAGCTTCTTAGAGAAAAAAATATATTGAATTTATTGGTTATCTAGACCTAATGACCCCTTTGGAGGTAACTAATGCATTGAATTAAGTCTCATCAAGACATAAGAGGCCCAAGATTGGGATTTGTCTTTTAAATCTCTTGTGAATAAGGCATTAGAATAACAAAATCAAAAAGAAACAATTTTGGGCAAGTTCAAATTAATAGGGGTCCAGGATAACATAGGGAAGCTAGTAGTTTATGCCATTTTTGATCAAATGATTCAACAACTTTTTACAATTTCAAACATAGTTTACAAGGACTTATTTTGGAGGGCATTGAAGAAAAAATGAGCACATCAAGGAGGAATTTAACATAGGTATAGGTCTTCCAAGTTAGATTTTGAGCCACCAAGATAGAGCATATAAGGCTGATGAAACAAACAAGTAGGGTAACTAGACCTCATCTTCTTGACATGAACTTAATTTACATGTAACATGTTGAGGCATACAAGTATTACTAAGAATTATATGTAAAGAAGAAATTAACATTAGCACCAGTGCCACCTACTGGTTTTGCTCTTTAGACCCCACCTATAATGCTAATAATAACACTTATGTTAACTTTAGCCCCTTTTGGTTCAACAACTACATCAATATTGACTTATAGTTCAGATCTAACTATGACTCTAATCTAGTCAATGAGTGCATCATCAAGTAACACTCTAATCACCACATTTTCAATAATAATCACAATGGTAATTCCAATAATTTTTTTGAAAAATGTTAAGTAGGAGCTGATTTAAGCTAACATCAATGGATATTTTTATATAATTTTTCATGTAATGGTTACAAATGAGTAGTTAAGTTTTAGTTACGTCTATGTTGTAATTAAATATTTTATTTTCTCTAGCATGCACACATCGCATGTATGAAGTATCTATAAGTTATGAAATGTAACTCAGACTTATAATCTAGTCATTCAGGATTTAATCAAAGTTTTCTAAACTTAGAGGATGAGGTAAACCCTTTCCCAATATCTTTTAATACATGTAGAACCTTCTTTTCAAAGGTTCAAATTTTTTTATTAATATACATGAATAGATCAAGATATTTTTTTTTATGTAATTGTGTTTTTTCTTTCTTCTTCCCTCTTTGTGTTAAAGAAATTTAAAGTTTCTTTGTTTGTATTAATTCAATAATTTTGAAGTGTGCTAATGTTATGTATGAATCTGAGTGTTTCAATTAATGACTATTAATCTTAATTTGCAATAGTAATTGCGGATGTATAGGTTTAATTATTTTAAGCATTTTTCAAATCTTAAATTGATAATTTAAGGTGTGTAAAGGTATCTCATTTAATATAGTCTTCTAATCATGAGCCATAACTACCCTAGATAACTTCTTAGTTTTGAACTGTAATCTCTTAGACAAGGACGTGAAACAACCCTAAGAAGAGAAAAACTTTATTGACACCATCAAGAATCTTCTATGTGTTATCCCAAATTACTAACCATGATTTTTCATGAGTGTGCAATAGATGTAAATAGCAAACACTAGTCTTGGAGATACATGTCCACCAAATAAATAACTTTAGAAACTACCTTTCAAGAGCACCAAACCTTCTTTTCTACTTTACCCTTCTTTCCCCTTTTGATTTTATTTTAGATCTACCCACCATATAATAATTTCCCACCCATTCATCTCACCTAGTAACTAATGTCTATCAGATCCCACAAATTCATTCACAAAACCTAGTTAAATAATCCATAGGTTTAACCTATTATTCCATCACCTAGTTATTTAACCACATACTTGAAACTCATGCCTTAGAATGGAACCTTGCTCCATAAATATCTCAAAATTTTATAGGATACCTCTTATAAACTATTTTAGGTGCACATAAAACCCACATCAATAAAAATAAAATATGGTGTTAGAAGGAGGGTACACTTGTGTGTTTTTCCAATAATAAAGGCTAGTCACTATGTAGAGTTTCACTAGACACACCCAAGATATTAACTAGGTCTATATCCCAAGATATCTATTTTAGTTCACCCTTATCAGATCCTAAGAGGCCTAGGTCCATACCTATCATCCTTGAGATACACCAAGCCAGGACAACTTCCCTTGTAAGAAACATCCAACTTATCAATATTCTTATGGCTCAACCTCGGTTACTCAAATCTACCATTACCATCCTTGTGGACCAACATGATATACCAAGGAATCTAGAAAATTATTTTCCTACCTTCTCTCCCTTAAATGAGAGGATAGAAAAAGAACACATAAAATTTTTCAAGGCCACTTTAAGGTTAATGAATGTCATCCATGAGGATGTTGCATGCAAGCTTTTTCCATTTAATCTAAAATGCTTTTATTTTTATTACTATCTAAATTTGTAGGAAAATTATATCACCTCATGGAATTAGTGTCAAAATATGTTCCTTGCATAATTTAGACAAGTGACTAATTTAACCTTGGTATATCATCTCTTCACTAGCATGAAGAGGGAACCTAACAAGTCAATATGGGCCTTTAATTCAATATTTTAGAAGTTGTACACTTGATTGAATGACATTTATAATCTAGACATGAATCTAATGATTGAGATATACAATAACACCCTAGATCTTATTACTTAAGTGTTCTTATGAAGAGCTACCACTATTAATACTTTAGCTTTAGAATTCTAGGAAGCTATAAATATTGATAAGTAGATCAATCAACAACTTATCCTTTATAATTCAGGGGGGCAAGCATTCAACAATAGACTCCCATACTTGAATACAATTCCACATGCTAATCATAATGCCCCCAAATTAAATCAAAATTAGTTATATACTCTACCTCTTATGATGTAGCAAACAATAAATCAAAATTATGATTTCTTGAATAATTAGATACAAACGAATGGCCACTAGAAAAATCAAAATCAATCTCATATCAATGTATTAGTCACATGGGGTTTCAAATTCAAAAAAATTGAATTGCATTCTATACAAAGAATAGTCTAGAAGTTGAGAAATGATTTCTTGAATATACAAAAAATGATGGGTAATACCACTAAGCATAATTACAACTAGGGTTCTGGCTTTCCAAGATACAATAGACCTTTCAAAAAGCCCACAAACAATGCAAAATAGAAATAGTCTAATAATATTCCATAAATCAATATCATGGAAATACCTTTGCCCAATTAGTGTAGGATTCATAACACATCACAGCATGGAGAATTGGATTGTATAGAGTTTTATGCATCACTAGAAATCTTCCAGAGACAAATGATTGCACAAGATCAAATGATGAATCCTCCATATCTCCCTCATGATTTTGGCCCTTCAATTTTAGCTATGGTCTTTAAAACCTATGAATCTTCCTTCCCTAATGAAGATGACAATATTCTAAAGGATAATTCTAATGAAGTGCAAGCATTTTAGTAGTTCAATAGGAACAATTATAACCTAAGGAATAATCAACCTCTCACAACTTATACTCATCCCAATAATATAGTTATTACTTTATATCCCAAAGCTAATAATAATCCTCCTCACCAAAAAGGGAATGATCAACCTTAACATAGAGAGGAACATAATAAAGGAGGATACAATATTGTTGAGGATATGAATAAAATTAGGTCTAATATCACTCTTCATGAACTAGCACAAAGCACATATCAAAATTAACTCTTATGAAAGTCCATCACAGGTAAGTTTGTTGTAAAAAAGTCGAAGATATCCAACATAAATTTTATAGACAAAAGTAAGCCTGAAGTTCCCCCTTTCTTGCTAACCATTTGAGTGTTTGACAAGAATATACATAATTTTTTGGTAGATTCTAGATCTTTATCAATGATAATTCCAAATTCCATTTATCATAAGCTTGGTTTGACCCTAAATCGATCCAATAGGATTATGTCACAAATAGATAAAACAATGTGAGAATTCAAGTTGCCTCAGAACCTAAAGTATAAATGACTATCAAAATCTTGGTAGTGGATATTCCTGAAGGATATGGATTATTGTTGAGAAGCGATTGGTCAAAAATGTTAAATGGATATATTTCCATGAAATGTTTTCATATTTGGCTACCCTAGAGAGGCATTGAAAACTAGATTAGGATCGATCAAGAGCCAAGAATGAAGCACCCTATTACAAAGTCCAACATCGCTAATGAAGAGTTAAGTTATAAGTCACTTAGTCCTAGAATTTATATATTTAAAGGACTATTTTGAATAATTTGGATTTATACCTACTAAATTGGAGTGGAGAAAATTTTCTTTGAAAATAATTTACTTATATTCCAAATAAATTGGACTATTTCAAACCATTTGGGCATAGATCATTTCGAACGAATTAGACTATTTTGAATAATTTGGACTTATACCCACTAAAGTGGAGTGAAGAAAATTTTCTCCAAAAATAAATTTTCTATATTCTAAATAAATTGGATCATTTGAATCCATTTTGGCATAGATCATTTTGAATAAATTGGGCTATTTCAAATAATATGGACTTATACCCACTAAAGTGGAGTGAAGAGATTTTTTCCAAAAATATTTTTTTTATTCGAAATAAATTGGACTGTTTAAAAGCATTTGGGCATATATCATTTTGAATATATTGGGATATTTTTAATAACTTAGGCTTATACCTTATAAAGTGGAGTGAATAATATTTTATCCAACAATAAATTTTGGATATCCCAAATAAATTATACTTTTCAAACCATTTGAGCATAGATCATTTTGATTAAATTGGGCAATTTTCTATATTCTAAATAAATTGAATTATTTAAAACCATTTGAGAGAAGATCATTTTGAATAGATTGGATTGTTTCAAACTTGTAGCACCCTTCTAGGCCTTCAGACCCATCATTGATCCTTTTAAGTAGCTTTTGTTGCTGTGACACATGGTACCATTTGACTAGCCAAATTATGGATGAAAACATAATAAGCAATTAGTTCATCTACTTAATAAAATATCTTGATAATTATTTGGTATTCATTGGGAATATCTTCATGAGCAAGTGTCAATATACTAATGGATCAAATTATTTAATTTAAAGATAAACCGATGGAGTATCCACTTGCAAAGGGATTAAATTTGAATCTTAGACCTAATTCATTACTTTCAAGGAATCTCCAACTATAAATCAATTTGCACTTATTGAGATCAAAGTAATTATAAATTAGAATCGATTAATTTGAAATAAACTAAACTACATTTGAAATAATTTAGAATTGATTTGTATGAAATTGATGATAATGTTTATTATTAGAATTATAGTTTATAATCAGTAAATACACTTGAAAGAATCATAATATGCTAAAGTTACATATTTCTAAACACTGGTTCATAACTTATAGCATTGCTTTTTTACTTTCTCCTCAAAATTTGATGATAGACATAATTTTGATTCTCCAATCCTTTTCATATTTCTAACTTCCATTTCCATTTTATCTACTTCATGTAACATAACTCATTTTTAATTTTTAATTTGTAACACAATTTTGAGAATTACAATCAATGAACAACATGTTGGTAATTGAAAAATCATCTTCAAGGGCCCCTTTAAAAATAAATTCATCTAATTTATTTATGTTTGTATTGAAGTCCTTAGAATATCTTTTCCCCCAAACAAAAATGAAATTTGAACTTGTGTAACCCATGGCTTGAATGAGTAGACTCAAATGATTGTCCTCTATCATTGACCAAATACCAATGTGAGAAAAAGATTGTAGTGCCACCTTCAAAATTTCTTTGGAATGATCCAAAATGTAATATGACATATTTTCTATTTTATAATCTTTTTTCATGTATCATTCATTTTCATATCTTTTATTTTGTGCATAACAAATAATAAGTCATCCAACCCCAAAATCAATAGTTTTTTCGAAGTCAGTTTTAGCTCCTCTTTTGAAATGTATATAATTTATTAAAAAAGAAATGAATCATTTATTAACAATATTATATTATAAGAAATAAAACATGAAATTTTTCCAGTAAAATGTTTTACATGTTACTAGATTGGTCGTTGAGGTGCTTTTGATTTGCATTCCATATTTTAACATATAAACATAATGCATTTCATTTGATGCATTTTTTATTTTCATTTCTTCAAATCTTATAAAGATTCATATAAACATATATAAAAATAAATGCATGCTCAAGCACATGTACCTATACTCATTATACATGGATATACCATTTCTATTGCTAGTTTTGTATCATACATATGCATATAAATGTTCATATTGAATCCTTATAACTTGAGCATAACTTTATCATATTCTAAAATAATCTCATTTTATCATAGCTCATTTCTCATATACGTTGATATGAATTTAATATTAATAAACCAACGTCTATATTCTCATAGTAATGAAAGTATCAATTATTATTATGCATAACAATACATATTTATATGTTTATACATCCCATCACAATAAACAAAATGGGATTTACTCTTATAAGCCAAAGTTCACTATCACTAATTTCAAATGAATATACACCTTAATAGTTTAACCCCCTTCATATACATCCAATAAGACACATCAAATTAACAAATGTTTAAATCAATAGTAATATAATTATTTATAACACAATATACTTTTTTTTAATTGATAAAGATCACATGGATACTCTGCATCAAAATGTATTGTATTGAAGACATAGTATAACACATATTGTGTTATTTTAAACTAGGTAGATCAAACATGTAAACAACATTGTAATGGGTAAATTAAACATGTAAACAACATTTTAATGGGTAAATACAATCAAATTTAATTCTAAATAATAATAAAATGAACCCACACTTCCAAATCCTAAGCTAGTGCAAGTTTATATTTTATTCTTTTAAAATCTCCTATCTATTAAGAAAAATTCAATTGTAATGTGTTTAAATAAAAAATATAATTAATATATTATAGACTTGTATTAAATTGTATAATTACACATTTATTGAAAGGGGTGTTTACCTCTTTTTTTTTCCTTGTTATAGTTTGTATGGGTGTACTCTTTCATTGAACCTTTGGTTCTTTATTCCCCACAAGGTATTATATAATGTAGTAACTAAAAAGTCTTGCCATAAATTGATTTGATATTTGTATTTTAAAAATGTGTATTACTGTAGAGTTTTAGCATTTGTTATTTTAGTAGAGGTAACAACATGTAAAGCTATTTCATGGGTTGTTGTGTTGGAGACACAAAGTTCTAGAGTTACATTGTGAACTATTTTAATTGAGACATAAACATATGAAGAAATATTTTGTCAGTATTATAAATAGTTGATAAGTAAAAAGTTATATAATTGAGAAAATATGTGTAATCTTATCTTACCTTATTCAAATTTTAATGTGTCATTTTCATTGATATGATTTTCTATTATTATTATTTCTTCACTTGCATGTAATGCCATTACTAATATACATCAAAAGATTGCTAAGTTGTTAGGTTTGAAAAATAAAGCATACACACCAAAATAATGTTAAGATGTTATATTTAGAAAATGAAGCATAATTATAAAATAAATTAAAAATGTTATGCACCTGGTACTAGTTGAAGTGGTTGTTCTAGTATTGGTTTCTCTAAATTTGTTAAATTATTTTGAAACTGAACATAAAAAAATATTTGTTCTTTAGTTTTTGTAATGCAAGACAATTTTTTTTTAAATTTTGTACAAGCACGCAATAATACAACTATTGCATATACCTATAGCACTTCACATATATCTAAATTATTAAAATTAGAGATAAGTCTCTCCCAAAATAAGTTATCTAGTTCATTTTTTAATGGCCTTCTTATTTTGTGTCAAACAATCATTTAAAATGTTGGTGTGTCTTTGTTGATGTCAAAACCTTCTTCTAATTTACTTTTTTTTTAATGAAGGATGAAATATTGAAGATGAAAATTAGTGAGATCCTAAGAAAAAATTTATACCTATAATATGACTCCAATTTTATCCATCACTATCTAGACCCCATAGTATGACACATGTTTCTTTCATGGAATGGAAATCACTAACACTTAGATTCTTCAGAGAGGTCTAAATGCTAAAAAATGTTTTAGTTTATTAATGATAAATACATTGAAGGCCAAAAAAATAAATTTATCAATCAATTATTTAATAAATATGTGAATATGTTCTTACTTAAAAACTTTAATGAGATTTAAAATATCAATAATTATCAGATCAGCATTCACATCAACACTGAACATTTCATTGAAATTTTCTAAAATGGATGGCCAAAGACATGGGGGCCCATAATGGTGGATAAATATTTATGTATCTATCCTAGGAAGATGACCTCTATCATTATGTATATATTTCTTAAATATACTTAGTTATTCTTGAGATAATGCTTCCTAGTCTTTTTTATTTTTTGAAATACCTTCATTCAGGACACACAAATCATCAAACGTTTTCACATAAATTGTATAATTCTCCATTACCTCTTCAGGTGTGATTTTTTTGTCTAGTGGTAGTGTAAAATCATGGTTACTAAAGTAATCTAAAATTTTTGATAATATGCTACTTTTTACCTTCACCTTTTTGCATCAAGTATCCATGTTGTTGTACCCAAGGGTTTTCAAGAAGGAAATAGAGCTTTTTTCCAATAAATCTGTTAGTTCTATTTTTTATTTGTTTAAAAGCCCTTGAATATTTATAATTACTATTGTACCAATGATATTTAAATATTGTTTATCTAAACCAAGTAAAGTACCACTTTCAAACAAATCAAAATCCTTATCAAAACAACCCCAAAAGGGTTGTTCCATGAAAAGAAGGCATTTTATCTCTTGCAGTTGTGTTGAATAGTTCATTTGTGTGACTAAAAGTATATCTTGCTCATGTATTTATTCCATTTTTTTTCTAATTTCAAGATTACTCTAGCTTCTAAGTGAGATAACGTCACATGCAAATCAAACTCTTTCTACAAATGAAGCCTTATAAATTATTTCATTGGCTTCATTATATTGGTTACATGTTTTTTAGATAATATAGAATAGAGTATAAGTTTTCAAAAATCTTTCCCTTCTAACAGAACATTTATTTCTCAATGATAGTGAATTATATTCATCCTTTAAAATAATTCCATGTTGTTCTATAATTGTGTGTTGGCCATCTGCAATTTTCAACCTTACAATTTTTTTCTCCATCATATCTTCTAGGAATTCCTTTGATTTGATAATACATAGAGGGTTATTTGGATCAAAAGAAGTTAATAAATCATCATTCATTGGAACCTTATTATGTTTAATAAATTAATGGATTATATCATTAACCCCTCTTTCATTCATATTTCTTATTTTGATATTAGCATCCCCCAATTCACAGAGTTGTACATAAATGTTCAAGGCATAATTTCTAGAGGAAATATACCATGTAGAGAATTCTAGTGTGTCTGATCAAAATTTTGTGTCAACAAAAGTGTACCAACATTTTTTTAAATCTTGTTTTTATCCACTAGTGTGAGTACTTGTAGATCCTCTTTTAAATCTAAATATAAATATGCTTTCCTTGCTTGTCTTATTTTCTTCAGTGTTTTTGTCATGACTAAAAGGGTATCTTAAATACATTATTTCATGGTGGCAAGTAGAAGAAGTTGTTGCCCCTTGTTCATGTTTTTATTTCAACATATTTTGTATTATAATGACAAAATTATCTCTATATATCAACCTAGATATTTGAATGTTATCATAGCTATTCAAATGAAACCCAAATGTTTCACAAGAAAGAGAAAATTTATTTTTTGTCAATTCTATTTTACTGGGTGTAAATTTATTGAAATTAGCTTTAGATCAATGGATAATTCCCTCTTTTATATTCCATACTTTTAGTTGAAATTTAAGGTCATAGTTAAGTTCATCCTTATCACGAGCAAGGATTATTCCAATTAGATAAGATTATTTTCTTTATGTAGTGCTAAACAATTATATATCTGTATGCATGTTTGGTAGACTAAATAACTTAAAATACCAAATAAAAAGAAGAATTTTATCTCCAACATAAAATGGAAGATGGTGATGTGGATTTAATTTTATTTTTTTTAGTTTAAAGGGTAATATATCCAAATTATCTTGGAGTGAGGCCTTCTTCTACCTTTTAAGTGTGGGAATTCCTTTCTCACCCGAAGACATTTTGTAAAGCAATTGAAATGATTCAAATATTGATCTTTTATGAAATGTAAGTTTCATATTGCATCAGTTCATGAAATGTTTTTGTAATTAAGTAATTATTAATTATATATCAACAAATGTTAATTCTAAAATACAATACAAAATACATTTTAAATGTTCATATTATCTACATTAACTTGTACTTAAACTAATAATATATGACTAAACTAAAAACAAATTATATGTGCACCAGCCAATATAATTTAATGGACAAAGGATCCACAAAAATTTGTTTCAAAGGAGAAAGATGAGGGAGAAGTATCTTTATAATATGTGTTAAAATTCTCATCAATAAGTACCTTCAAGATATTTCTTAGGATATATCTTTCAATCATACACAAGAGTGACTTTTTCTTGCAAGGCATCTCGTAAGAGATACCTCTAAATTAACCATAATGGTATTTAAATTGTATTTTAAGTCCCTTGAAGGAATATCCTAGTATATGCCTTGAAGGGTGGTGTCATACATTCAAAAGGATGTTGAATCTATCTCCTAGTAGTATTTTCCTTCACCTTGAAATCACTTTTGGGTGATAACTAGATAACTTGAAGGGCCTTCCAATACTTGGGAGAGTGCACATTGGAAATGATAGGATGAACATAAGAGAGAAAATTTTAGGTCATCCTATGAACATGCACTTTTCACCTAAATTAATTTTAACAATTTTCCCTATTACATTAATAGTTTTAGATCTAAATAATTACTTTGTTTTACCTCTAAAAAATGTTTTTACCTTGAAGGTCCTTTTAATATCTTCAAGGTATCTCTTAGGAGATACATTCAAGTTACCCATGAAGGTATTATTTCATATATGAATAATTAAAATTTTCCTTTACATTGAGGGTCCTTTTAATAACTTTAAGGTATTTCTTAGTAGATACCTTCAAGTTACCCATGAAGTGTTTACAAGTCCCTCAAAGGAATATCCTATTGGATACCTCGAGATTGAACTTGCCTAGTGTTATTGATGTTTTTAATATCTTCAAGGTATCTCTTAGGAGATACCTTCAAATTACCCATGAAGGAAACTCCTAGTGGATAACTTGAGGTTGAACTTGCCCAATGTTATTGAGGTGTATAAGGGATTCAATGAGATACATTTTAAATAGGCATAATAGTGTATTTCTCCTTTAAGGTATCTCCTAGGAGTAACCTTTGGCCCAGATCTCTATGTTTTCCTACATCAAACTTTCCCTAATTATTTGAATGTGTTTGTCTATGTGTGTTTAACAAATACTTGCAACAAACATTGGTTCTAAAAACACTTATCCATGAAGAATCCATCTTCAAAGTTAAATCTTGAGACTATAGAGACTTTCTTTTCTACTCTACTCTTCCCCCTATTTTGGAAACTTCCAAAAGTGAAACTTAATAAAGGAGATAATCTCAAGTCACCCATTAAGATACCTTCATGTTACCATCAAGGAGATAATTTAAAGTCACCCAATAAGTTATTATAAGGCCCTTGAAAGAATATCCTAATAGATACCTAGAGGTTGAACTTTCCCATCATTATTATGGTGTAGAAAGGATTCAATGAGTAAATAAGTGTTTTAATTAAATAATGTAGTTAAAAATACATTTACTATTATGTATAAGGTCTTCTATATATCTTATCTATGGGTCAAAGTTTCTTAATTCCAAGATTCAATATAAAACCCATCAAAATTATAGACCTCATAAGATCATCAAGAGAGAGTTGAACAAGGAAAATTCATCATTGCATCATTTTGTATTGAACAAAAATTACACTCAAGGACATTTCCATACCTTAAAGGAAATAAAAGGCATTGAAATGAATATCCTACGAGATACTTCAAAGGGTGTTGTTATACATTGAAGGGAACATTGAAAGCATCTCCTAGGAGACACTTTAAACATTCATATGAGTGGAATTTTTATTGACCTTGAAGGCACTACTAGGTGATAACTTAAAGGACCTTTCCATGACTTATTTTTATTCAAAGGAGTTATATTTAGGATTTGGTTTTTGAAAATTTGGATTGGACCTTCTTATTGGATTTTGGTCTATGGATTTTATTTCAGACATTTTATCCAATAGATTTTGGTCTCTAAAATTTTTATTTGGGACTTTGGTCTTCCAATCTTTTTTAGAGTTTTCGCATCAAACATTTTGTGCAAAAAAAAAATTCCAAATGACTTGTCTTTTATCAAAAAAAATTCTCTTCCAATATTTTGTATTGACCTTTGTGTTTAAAAGATGTATTCATATATTTTATAGGCTCAATCACAACACAAAACCTAACTCTTAATTCCTGACTATTGAAAGCTTGTTATACTTGGCCAATAAAGTAAAATACTTTCCAATACTTGCTAAGGATACCACCAACTAAACTAACTAGATTTAAAACTATGTAAAAAATATGAAACATGTGAATGTTGGGAATTTATAATGCATGAACTATAATTGAATATTAAATTCTATATACATTATGTGCAGCCATTGATGTCTTCATTTCTCTTGAATGAATTCAAACTCAGTTGTTATCTTGTGTAAGAAAAGCCCTAGCTACCTGTGAGACTATTACAAGTAAACAAGCAACTAGTAGAAAGGAAAAAATTTCATAGAGAAGGTATAAAAAACTAAAATCATTACACATAATTTCAATGGAATATTCATCTAAGGCATTCAGGAAAGTACTTCCACCATCACCATTTTCTATTAAGGACTGAACCAAATTTAATGACACATTTTATGATGCCTTCATTTTCAAAAAAAAGCATGGGAACCACTCTAAATTATGGGATGTTGTCAATTCTATTGACATATTTTCACTGGATAGAAATTTATCTCCCTCAAAGTGACTATTCATCATAGAATTTTTAGCACTTAAGAGACAGGGATTGCATTCAACTACAACCAAACTTGAGGTGATGCCATGCATTGACCTCTTTTGAGACTTATTCTTCACATGAAAAGTTACACATGATGATTTTTTTACTATATAGGTAACCAAATAGTCATTGTGTGCATATACCAAGCAAATTTTTAGAGGTATTTGTCACTAATAACACTAGATGCTTATTTTGACAAACATAAGCTAGTTTTGTGGAATGAAGGTAATACTATGGAAGGTGTTGAATTCATGGTTTATACCTAAGGAAACCATGACATAAAAAGGTAATAATAACATTCCAATAAATAAGTTTAGGATGTGAGTGTGGATTAGCATGGCACTACTAAATAGGCTATATGAAATGTCCAACATCCATTTCTTTAATTTGGACTATGTATCATTGTTGCATATGATGCTAATCAATGATGTAGCATCTTCCTTAGGTGAAATTATAAGCTAAAATCTAAGAAAATAGATCATTCATAAGGACAAGTGAATGACTCTGGTAGGCCACTTCTATATGATGTAATATATTTTGAATGTTATAATGGGAATGGTGTATAAAGTCCTTGATGAGTTATGGATCTTGACCAATGACTGTATCAAAAATTTCATTTGTGATCATTTTCAAATTCTTAATATCTTTGCTTACACAAAAATATGGTGAGGATTGTTGAAAATGTTTATCCTCAAGTTTAGAAATCAATCCAAAGCCTAGAGTTGGAGCAAACATCATGAAGACACTATCTAGAAGAGGTGATTGTTTTTCACATCTTAACTACAATATTATCATGATATCCAAGCATAAGGTTCATCATTTGAGCCTTCCAAAATATGTACCTAATAAATTTATTTCCAATTCTGCTGGAGCATTAAAGAGGACCTACTCAAAAATAAGAAGAGTACAGTCTATGGGAACCATACGGTCATTGGGAGGATGGTCTACACAATGAGAAGGCACTTTGGAAATGTGGGTGACAAAATAAAGAGTTATCATTTCCCATAGTACCACACATGGATTATGATTCTCACAACTACATCTAAAAACACATTTAGGATCTTATTATGCCCTACTAACATGTCTATTATGATTATGACTTTTTATTCATGAATGCACAGAATGATGACAAGTTATTGTAAAGGACAAGGGTTACCACTCTAAAGGAGGATCACTTAAGGGTGATTTAATAGGAAACTTCTATCATTGTGAATGAATTGCATAATATAATACCACTCTTTGCAGGATCAACATCCTTAAACTTTTAGAAGGACCAACCCATAGAGTAGTCTAAGGAACAAGGAGATCCATCATAAGAGCTTCCTTTCAAGTTGAAGGCTATCAAGAAAGAACCAAGAGTGAGTGAACATAATCCAAGGGGAGCTCTAAGATACCCCATAAATCTATATTCCTTTGATGAGGAATAGAAAAGATAAGATCCCCCAGCTTCCAATGCAATTAAAATGTATGTGGCTACCCCTCAAGAAAAAGATTGGGTCATTATATGCAAGCTTTTAGATTGCTTTATTATGGGAATGCCTATGGGGGGAATACTAGGCTTCCTTTTGTAACAAATAGTAGTCTTAGGCTATGAGGAGGAGCCTTGATGAATTGAGGAAACTACTTCCTATGTGATTACCCCTCAAGAAAAAGATTCTACATATTTATGGGTAGCCACATAAGAATTAGTTTCCTTAATTCATCAAGGCTCCTCCTCATAGCCTAAGACTACTATTTGTTACAAAAAGAAGCCTAGGACTCCCCCCATAGGCATTCCCATAATAAAATAATCTCAAATCTTGTATATAATGACCCAACAAGTAGTAGTACATGAAGAAGAAGAAGAAGATTATGATAAAGAAGTAGAGTTGGAGAAATCCAAGGCTTTGAGCCTTGAAGTCAATAAGGTAAAATCACCATCTATGGAAGACATAATAGGTAAAAAGGAGTTTTCTATAGAGACCACCTCCTTTCTCTCTTATTTTATTCCTATTTTTACATCTATTCCAATTCCATTGGTGTTGAAAAATCCCAAGGTGGAAGTTGTTACTTCCACTCCTGATGATCCATTAACCACTTCCTCTTTCTTGCATTTTCTTATAATCATCCCAAGAATTGGGATATATGCTACCGCTATAGATTTTCCTTCCAATACCTTTGATTAATATTCCACCACCATGCCATCCACTTCTATCATAGCCACTTATAGTATTCCTTATAATACTACCATAGTTAGATCATTGAAAAGGAAAAGTGCATTTAGGAAGATTGAGACAACTATGGCCATTCTCCAGCTCCATGTCTCATCCACCAAAATAAATCTCCCCATGCCATCCACTACTCCATCCTAAGAAACCATTATCACTAATTCAGGCAAGCAGAAGAAGGAAAAGACATAAGTTATCATAGTCAATCCACTCCCATAATATGGAGGTTTGGATTGATCAAAGATTATTTGGTCTTCCTTGCCTAACATAATTGCCAAAGTAGAAACTAGCTAAGGAAGTTGAAAAAGAAGTTACGATCAAAACCACAAAAGAGATAGACCTAAACCAGTTAAAAATTCCTCTGTGGGCCACTAATTTAAGGGATATGACCTCTTAAATTCCTAGATTCAAAATAATAGATCTCCCATCTATTAAAATTTTATTTGACAAGCCATTTATGAGTATTTAGAGGGTAAAGAAGAGGAAGATGAAAGATGATGATGGTAGGGAATTAATTTTTGAAAAGATACAAGAGGTATTTTATTTGACCAAAATATAAAATAGATAATTAGGTAAATCCCCCTATGATGAATAAATCAACTCTCTAACTGAAGAACATAAGGATGCCATGGTCACAATTCATGAAGGCATAGAGATGGCTAGACAAGAACTAGAGGTAGAGTTGGAGCAAATAAAAGAAAAATAGAAGACAATGTATAGCTTAGTTGGTATTGAAGCTAAGGTCTAAGAGGTATAATCAAAGTGATACAATTATTTGGAGGAATTAGAGTTTATATGGGTTGAATTATCCCCCCATGTTGCTAGTACTCAAAAATTATTTAATTCTTTGAAATATAATGAGAATAAATTGGAGATTTTAATTTTTTAGAAAATTAATAAGGCTTATAGGCACCTATATCTCATGACACCATTAGAGGAATCCAACTCACTCAACCTAGTGGTCATTAGGATAGAAGAGGCTAAAGAATGAGTGACAATAGTTAGGGCTTTGGTTCTCAAATATGAAGAGTAAGAGGCCCTCATTCTATAAATTTTGAATGATTTAAAGTTGTCCAAAGTAAAGGATGCTATAGGGAATTCAATCAATAATATGAATTTTGATTATATTATTTAGGAGGCTTAAGACAATTTTAAGCAAAGTCTATAAGGACTATCATTGGAGGACATAGAAGCTAAGTTGAGCTTTGCTAGGAAGAAGGAAACTAAAATTGAGATCTTCAAGATCAACTTCTAGATGACTAAAGTAGAGCATGAAAAGCTACCAAGATAGGTTGATAGGGTACATATACCCCATTTTTTGAATTTGGACATAATTTGGTAGTAGTACGAAGTATCAAATAAATGTTGGTTTAAGATATAGGTGAAGAAGTAGACTTAAGCTACCACTTCTAGTTCTAAGTCAATAGACATAGTTACAACACCAACTAAAGTCCATACAACCATCCATAGAGTAAAACATCCATGAAGGGCCAAGTTTTTAAATGTAAATTTATATAGTGGTGTATATTTATATATTTATAGTTTTCTTCTAGTTCAAACCATATTTTAAAGTTACCTATTCATTTTTGTAAACATATACATGTTGTATGATTTTTGTAAAGGTTAACTTAAGTTATTAAAAATTGTAAGATAACTCTACATGTTTTTTACTGTATTTATAACTAATTTTATAATATGACATGTAATTATCTTACATGTACTTGGAGGATAAGGTGAGCCCTTCCCCAAGTCTATTTAAACACATGTAATCCATCATTTTGAAGGGTTATATAATTTTCAATATATAAGATCAAGAGAAATTTTAGTTATTAACTCATATGTTTGTGTATTTTCTTTTGAATGTTTGTGTAATTATACTTATTTCTTTGGTTGTATGATTTAATAGCTCTTAGTGTGCAAAATCTATGAATGAGTTATTTCTTGTCTTGATTGACATGATAGTATTAGATGTACAATAGCTATTAATATGTATGATAACACACTTCAAGATATCTATTACAAGATTACTTTAAGGGACTTATAATACATTCATAGTTAACTTTAAGTAATTAAAAGGCCCTTGATAAAATCTCCAAGGAGAAACTTTTAAGGGTTTTATTATACATTGAAAAGAACATTGAAAATATCTCATAATAGATACCTTCGACATGAACAAGTGGAATTTTCCTTTATGTGGAAGGCACTACTAGGTGATAGTTTTAAATCCATTATAATACCTTTAAAATTATCTCCTAGGAGATAACTTTTAAACATGCACAAGAGTGGATTTCCCCTTTAAGGTATCTCTTAAGAGATACATTTCAAATAGGCACAAGAGTGGATTTATCCTTCAAAGAATAAGTGGAATTTTCCTTTACATGGAAGTCACTATTGGGTGATATTTTCAAGGCCCTTTTAATAATTTCAAGGTATCTCATAGGAGATACCTTTTAAAAAGGGATAAGAGTGGATTTTTCCTTCAAAGAATAAGTGGAATTTTCATTTACATGGAAGGCATTACTGTGTGATATTTTAAAGTCCATTGTATAGGAGATACCTTAAAAATATGCACAATAATTAATTTTCCCTTCAAGGTATCTCCAAGCCGATACCTTTCAAATAGGCATAATAGTGTATTTATCCTTCAAGGAAAAAGTGGAGTTTTCCTTTATATGGAAGGCACTACTAAGTGATATTTTGAAGGCCCTTGTAATACCTTAAAGTTATCTCCTAGGGGATAAATTTCAAATATGCACAAGATTATATTTCCACTTAAAAGTATCTCCTAAGAGATACCTTTCAAACAATCACATGAGTGGATTTCTCCTTCAAGGAATAAGTGGAATTTTCCTTTATATGGAAGGCACTACTAGGTGATATTTTGAAGACCATTTTAATACTTTAAAGGTATCTCATAGGTGATACCTTTAAAACATTAAAAATATTAGATTTCCCCTTCAAGATATATACTAGGAGATACCTTTAAAATAGGCACAAGATTGGATTTATCTATCAAGGAACAAGTGGAATTTTCATTTACATGGAAGGCATTACTAGGTGATATTTTGAAGGCCCTTGTAATACCTTCAAGGTATCTCTTAGGAGATACCTTTAAAACATTAACAATAGTGGATCTATCATTAAATGTATCTCTTAGGAGATACATTTCACCATTGATCCTTGATTGAATGACTCGGGTGATACTAAATTGGTTGTGAGCTCTTACAAGATTTAGATGGATGCAACCTAGTGTGGGCATACATTGATCTTGGATAGACCTAAAGGGAACATGCAATTATTCAAAGGGATACTCAAGTCTCATTTCCCATAATATTGAAAAATTCTCCATTTGGTCCCATACAATGATTCCACATGTCATCCCCACGAAGCTACATCTTGAGATATATGAGATCACCTTCGAAAGAGATACATGTCTCCATCTAAGCCACATGATTAATTCCAAGTTTTTGATATTTATCTAAAATCCTTTTAAAGGTGAAAATTATTAGGGAAATCTCTAATATCCTTTTGAATGTGACACCTATCAAGGAAATATTTTACATCCTTCTAAGATATCCATCTGGCAAAGCAAAGCCTTGATTGCCTGTGAGAGTGGTACATAGAACTCTTACATCTAATCAAAAATAAAAAGAACTACCTAAGATCTCACCACAAATTGAAACATGCCATGTGGTAGGATAAAGTTATTCATCACACTAAGATACATTCCATTATTTTATAAGTCAATCAAAAGGTGCGACATGTCTAAACATTGAGCCAACTAAGGAGCTTAGTCATATTTAGTCCCTACAAGAACCTAGCTAGATCTAAGGTGGAGGTCACATGTCAAAAGATTTAAGTATTTAGAATTAAATATAAAATTTATGGTAGATCAAATTCAAAGTAAAATTAAATTTTAATTCTAATGCAATTAAATGACAAAATCAATAGCTCAAAGTTGTTCTAAACACATGCAAAGTTGATGAGCTCACCATTAATATGACATAAATTAGAACCACCATTTATGTTGCATTAATCAAATTAATCTCTTAAAAGTATACTCAAATCATATATTATTACCTACATTTGATTTGAATTTATACACATTTTCTCTATCTACTAGTTGCATTATCCTAGTATGACAAAGACTCAATATATTCACAAGTTATACCTCAGCCACCATTGTTGGAGATAAAAAATTATAGAGAGATATAGAAAGACATTAGTCATTACCCAAAATATTGTATAAATGGAATAATTAAGTCCCTACACCATGGGTAAGAGCACCTCTTTCAAAAATTATGACTTATTATTCCAATATGGCAATTTAATTGTTTGCAAAGACATGGAATTCATCTCCAATGCCATAAACTCAGGGGACATGCATTATAGTAGAATTTATTTCAATGTAGAAGTAGCTAGGGTAATTGATGAGGGTGAGATAATTCCTCACATAATCTAATTGTCTTGAAAATCCTTCTATTTAATATTATTGGTATACATAAGGTTGTAGTGAAGCCATATGTCATATCATGTGTTGAACTAGTCTATGGTATCTTTGGAAGGATGAGATGCAAGGATATGTTGCTCAAATCAATGAACTAAGGGATCTCAATCACTTTTATACTAGGTATAAGCTTTGGAAAGTATTATGACCTTTTTTACCCATAAATAGACTATAACTAGAGTAAAATCAATAATTGGTATGAGGTGCACTTCCTAGATAAGGTCTTGGCATCATGGGTAACTGACCCAACTAGATTTGTCTTCATGGACTACCAATGGAATTTACCTATTAATCAATACAAGAAAGGAGTCAAGATTGGCTTGGCCCTAATAAATAAAATATATGGTAATCCATATATTGGTTATGTGGACATAAGAACTATCCCACTATTGTAGACAATCTTAGAGGATTAGCATATTCCCTAACTTGGGGACATCATCAACAATAACTTGATATATGCAATGAATGACACTTGAAATAATGGTGCCCCATTAAACATGGTGAGTTACCTATTGGATACAATCTACATAACTACCCAACTAGGCCTAAACTCATGATCTCCTGAGTGGTAAGAGGTTGTGCCCTAGCTTTTCTTTGAAATGCACATTCACTACTTCAAGCATAATTAAAGGTAATTAGAGAATATTTATACCAAAATATTTATAAATAAATCACTAAGTGTTATATTTCAAGGGTTCCCTTAGAGTTTAAACAAACACTAAATGAAATGATAAGCTATTGGCTATATATAGATTGTATAGTCATTTGAATGGAAGGAATAATGGTGGATCCCCTTAGGTTGTCAAGATATATACCCATGAAACTGGCTGAGGAAGATATGGAATATCAACTAATACATGGAGTTTATGGAATATTAAAAAATAAGAAAATATATTCCCCCACAATACTCCTTACAATTTGGGGAGGACTAAGATCATAAAGTGGTATGATATCATTGTGGTTACAAGGCATAGAGACTCATACCTATTGTCTAAGGATGATTTCAAACCTTGGGACCCAAATAATGTCATTTCCAATCATCTATTAAAGTTTAATAAAGATGTGGTAATGGAATATAAGAACTAATAAGAAGTATATAAATTTATATATAGAGATGCCATGAATAATGAGGTGGTCTTTAGAATCAAGAAATAACATCGAGCTAGAAATGAGGCTAGACAGAGAGAAGAAGAAGGAAGATATTATAAAGCCTTAACCACCACCAACTCATGAGATCATGTTTGATATAGATTATGAAGAGAGATAATAATAAGAGGAAAAATTCAATGTTCTTATCATTATTAATAGACCATATAGACCTCCACTTCTTCCCACTTTAAGTGGACTGAGCCTGCCTCTAAGCTTTGAGCAAGGAAGATCAAGAAACTAACATGACCCCTCCCAAGGTCTTACATTTATCTCTACCTATGACATGGGAGCTGCCATAGAGAGCATAATCCAACCTAACCTTGATGTCATTGATCTTGAAGAACTGTATCAAGGCATGAATCTCTCTATGGAAGAGTTTTAGGCATTGGTTAGAAGGAATATTGAAAAGGTATACAAAAGAAATAAGGATCCCAAGACTACCATGAGAGGATTAGTACCTCCTCCATTAGATTCTTAAGCAATTATAAATGCTTAAAGTAAACAACAAGCTCCCATTTTAAGTAATTTCCCATTGCCTTCTCCCCCAATTACAACTACTTCTACTTTTACTTCCACTTCCATGTCTATTCCCCCCACTATTACCCCTCCATTGGCATCATTATATTAAACTACTTCAACCACCTCTACCTATTCCTTGACTGATACTAACATGAGTCAAGCTATTACTTATTCTAGATTCACTTTCCCCTACTTTATTACTCATGTCACTACACATATGGCTTCTTCCTAGGTAACCAAAATAAGTGCCTCAATTTTTATTGGTTCTTCTATGCCTATAAATCCATTGAAACCCTTTTCTAAGCAATTCACCTTTCAAAGTCCACTTAACATTACCACAACTACAAAAGTGAGTGTGCCTCCAAAGTTACCTTGGCATGGTCCCTACCAAATCCCTATTTAACACACTTGGGAAATTAGACCCAATGAACTTACACATACTTGCTTTAGCTTTGGCCTCTTCCTCAACCCAAGCACCCCCATTGCATCTACTTTCAACATAGCCAACACCTATTATTTCCCCAAATTGGTTTAGAGATATCATATAGGTAGTAAGGCAAGAGAGGCCTTAAGTATTCCTCTCTACTCCTAAATTTGGGATGAGGTTTGATGTTGTCACAGGCATGATTAAGAGGTTGGTTAGAAGGTAGGTTGAGTATCCATAGGCAAGCTCAATTATGGTCCATGAGAGTGAATATTCCCTCTTCACTTTGACAAGGAAGAGGAAGACCAACCCTAAAGAGGTAGAAGAATATGCAAAGGAACTTATGTCCTTAGTTCAAGCCTAGGTAGAGTCCATAATTTCCTTGATGAAGGGGATGCAGTAGGAATTGAAAAGGTTAAAGGAGTAAGCATTGCCAATAGTATCATATGTCACTATAATCCAAATAATAAATGTGGTTATCAATATTTTCAACTTGTATAAAGTCATATAGATGAGGTAGGAAGATGGTGTCCTATAATCTAAGGTTATCATCAAACTTGACCAAAAACTTGGACTCTATGGCATTAAGTTGGTAAACTTTGTTAGAGTTTCAAGAAGTAATAAGTTCCTAGACCTCAAGGTGTTACTAATTAAGAATATAATTCATGCACAAACATCCCAATGAACAAGAGGAAGATATTGAAGATGTGGATTGATTAGATTAAGGATGTGACTACATCCTTGGAGAAAATTGAATTCAATATTTTCTTGTTATTGAAGGATGCCATGGTCACTAGGGTGACCAAGTTTGATGGATTTTTCATGGATGACCAAGAATTTAGGGCCCAGATGAAGGTGTTTATATTCAAATTCTAGTAAGACATTTCCAATGCCAAGATAGATACCAAGGTGATGAAATTATGGAATTTTCTAGCTAGAGGTTGGATAAAGTAGAGGCCATCAAAAAATAATTGAGTTTTGTGTTTGTAGAACATGAAAAACTCATCTAGGAGATACATGCCTTGTTCTTACCTATGATCCTATACTTTGCCTAGATTGATCATGATTACCTAGCTTATGCAGAGGTTTTGATGAAGGAAGAGGTGGAGAAGAAATAATGTAAATAGTATCAAGGAAGCCAATAACCTCTTCCAAGGCCTTAGCAAATATTCCATTATGTTTTATAAATTTGAATTAGAATATTCCACTATTTGTAACATTTTAGCCACTTGTCTATTTGGGTGCCTTTTGATGGTCCCACTTGAACTTATTTTAGGAAATTTTTAAACCTATAAATAGGGTTTTCCCCCCTCATTTTTAATTATAAACAATTTTTATTATAATTAATACAAGAGATCTAAGAATTCAAAAGTTTGTATGAAGTACTCGATTGTGTATTTCTATAGTTTATGTTCCTCATGATTTTAGATGACTAATATTTTATTTATTATTGAATAATTTAGAAATAACACTCAATATATGCATCTATTATCTTGATTTTAACACCAGGTTGACAACTTTATTAGTATATTTTCTCTATTTTCATCTTATTTGTAACTAAATGTGTAATGCAAATTACTGTGAATGAGTAATTTTATGAAATTCATGCTTTTAGACATATGCATTTATTTTCCTTTGAATCTTAAACTAAATTTATTTATCTTTGAGTATTATGCTAGAGTTTTTAAATATTTGTTTTATGTGTTGTTGTCATATAAGTTAGAAGAGATGGTAATTTTGATCATCTTAAGCAAGTTCTCTTTTTTATCTTACCCTTATCTCTTTTGAAGCCACCCATGAATCAATTTAGCTTAGTTCATTCTATAAATATCCATTATTATTATTTTGGACAATAATTGGAAAATATTGAGATAATTTCACAAAGATTAGTAGGAATAAAGTGTCACTATGTAACATTTATTGTCCCTATAGTAGGGTCTACTTGAAGACTTTCAAAGTGGTGACCATATCACTACTATTGTGTTATTCCTAGTGGTAGTTGTATAAACAACTCAATACCGAAGTCTTATGAGACTTAGAATTGATTTTTTTACTTTCCCCATGTTCCCTAGTGATAGAGGAAGCACATTTAGTGCATTAATAGGAAGGGAATTTCTCAGTGCTAGAAGGAAAAAGTAGAATTTTACTTTAAATAAAAGGCACTAATGGGTGATATTTTGAATGACTTTGTAATAATTTCAAGGTATCTCTTAGGAGATAACTTTAAAACATGCACAAGAGTGGATTTTCCATTCAAGGTATCTCTTAGGATATAAATTTCAAATAGGCACAAGAGTGGATTTCTCCTTCAAGAAATAAGTGGAATTTTCCTTTACATATAAGGCACTACTAGTGATATTTTGAATGTCATTGTAATACATTAAAGGTATCTCCTAGGAGATACATTTAAAAGATACACAAGAGTGGATTTCCCCTTCAAGGTATCTCCTAGGAGATACATTTCAAACAAGCACAAGAGTGGATTTCTCCTTCAAGGAATAAGTGGAGTTTTCTTTTACATGGAAGTCACTACTAGGTGATATTTTGAAGGCCCTTGTAATACCTTCAAGGTATCTCCTATGAGATACCTTTAAAACATGAACAAGAGTGGATTTACCCTTCAAGGTATCTCTTAGAAGATACCTTTCAAATAGGCACAAGAGTGGATTTCTCCTTCAAGTAATAAGTGGAATTTCCCTTTACATGGAAGGCACTACTAGGTGATATTTTGAAGGCCCTTATAATACCTTCAAGTTATCTTCTAGGAGATACATTTCAAACATGCACAAGAATGGATTTCCCCTTGAAGGTATTTCTTAAGAGATACCTTTAAAATAGGTACAAGAGTGGATTTCTCTTTCAAAGAATAAGTGGAATTTTACTTTACATGGAAGGTACTACTAGGTGATATTTTGAAGGATTTTGTAATACCTTCAAGGTATCTCCTAGGAGATACCTTTCAAAAATTCACAAAAGTGGATTTCTCCTTCAAGGTATCTCCTAGGAGATACCTTTTAAAAAAGCACAAGATTGGATTTCTCCTTCAATAAACAAGTGAAATTTTTATTTACATGGAAGGCACTAATAAGTGAAAATTTTAAGGCTTTTGTAATACCTTAAAGGCATATCCTATGAGATACCTTTAAAACATGCACAAGATTAGATTACCCCTTCAAAGTATCTGAATTAAAAGGAACCATCCAAGATATTTCTATGAATTGAGATTTGCCACAATGTGAGATATAGATGAGTCATTACAAAAAGATGTATTCTAAAAATTAGTGAGGTAATAAAAATGTTCTATGTGTTTGTATTTCAAGCCAACTAGGTATCTTATTCATATTCAAGCCACACAAGTACTTATCTATATCCAAGGTGGTATCCATGTGTTGAAAATTGGTAATATTTATATTTAAAGCTAAAATTGATGGTAAATCAAATCCAAATTAAAGCTAAATTTAATTCTAGTGTAATTAATTGCTAAAATCAATAGTTCAAAGTTTGATAAGTTTGCCATTAATATGGAACAAACCAAGATTTCCTTCAACACTGCATTAATCAAGATTTCCAAAAATTACTTCTATGAATTCATCTAACATTAAGACAATATATGATCTCATCAATCAAAATTCAAAATCCATAGCCAAAGTAGGAATGTCTATAACTACCAAATTAGAATAGGTCCCATTTCTCTATTCATATGGGATAAACATAGTCTTCCAAGACACTAGATTCAATACCATTACATTGGCCATGAATGACAAACACTATAATGACTTATTATACCATGTGGAGTGGATTTCTCCCTAGAGATATTCCTTTCAAGGGATAACTCTAGCTTAGTCACTACCTCCATCAACAGAGCCCCCAAGTGATTCCTTAGACAAGACATGGATTAAGTAGATGCAATTGGATACAAATATATACAAAAAACACCACATATATAAGGTTATTTATTTATATATAAGGTGCTAAAATTATAAGGTTTTTCAAAAAAATTAGGTGTTATATATATATATATATATATATATATATATATATATATATATAAACAAAGTCTAAATTGGACTATAATTTTTCTTTGAAGTCTAAAGATTTATCTCTAAAGACTAGTGACTTATCTCTGAAGACTGGAATCTATGCTCTAAAGAATCATAACTATAATTTTAAGATTAAAAATCATGAATGGGAAGAATCCACCTCCATTAATGAGAATCAAGACAATACCATTAGACCACCAATTTTGTAATCTATAATTTGATGTGATGGTGTTTTCAAAAGATCTCCTCCAATAGATTTGATGTGATGGTATTTTCAAAATATCTCATCTAATAGATTTTATGTGACAATGTTTCCAAATGGTCTTTTCAAACAAGATTGATGTAACTATGTTTTAAATAAAGGGTCTTCAAAAATATTTGGTATAACATGCAATTCATTATAATTATTACTCCTAGTATGGTGAATAATGACCTTTTGACACATCATTAGTACATGAATGGATAAATCACCTTCCCATTCTATCTCATAAGATTTGAAGAAATAACCATAACTACGATTGTCATTCTTATCATACTTACATCATATAACCTACTTTACTATTCATTGTTGCATTATTACTACCATAAATTATTGTGTCATATCTCTTACCTCTTGCTTCCCCTATTACCTATATGAATTCAAGATCTATGTTTTTACAGTATAATTATATTTGAAATTAAATAGTAATTTATTCAAATATGTGTAGGAGAAAGAAAAAGAGTGAACCAAAATCCTCTAATGCATTCTTACAAGATGAAGAAGCCAAAGACATCTTTGAAATAGCAGGTTGGTTGAATTTCTTAAAAATGTTTCAAAGATTCCATGAAGAATTTTTTTAATAATTGTATGAGAATTTTGATGAAGATCATGCTATTATAAAAGGCAAAAACATTCCAGTAAATCCCTCTATAATCAGTGTTTTATCTAGGATTCTTGAGGATAGAGTATTTCCCATTGAAAAGATCATTTTTTCTAACTTGATTTATATGATTGTTGAAGGAAATGAGCCACACCTTAGAAAAGCCAAATCCTCCCCCCAAAGAGTGGCCAAGGGAATTCTAAGATAAAATCTTCCTCAACCTTGGTAAAATGTTGTTTTCTAGATAATGAAATATATTACTTGTGATGGTCATTTTATAGTGGTGGGTGGAGATGCTATGAGACTCCTTATTCACTTGAGGAGAGGAGTTTTTAGATAATAATATAAGATCAATCTTCCCTCTTTCCTTTATAATGCTTTGATTAATTTTTCTTAGATGATAAGATGAGGTACTAGGTCTACCTACCATCATGCGCTAGTTACACTCATTTATTGCCATTGTTTTCTTAGTAAAACAAGGGATGAAAAGGCTCGGTCCTCTTTCCTAAAAAAAAAATCTCTAATTTATACCAAAAATAAAATATGCCCTGCTTCTCCTCCTTCCACTACAATTTGGATTTAAGAACCCACAGTTAAAATTGTAGAATGACCATCTCTTTCAACATTGGTTTAGAAGATACTACATTGGAGATCAAAGAAACAAATGGAAATTTTTTTAGACCCTCCTCAACCTCCTCTAACTAAACTCTAGAACATTCACCAAATTATCTTGCAATAAGAATAAGAAGATGTGTAGGCCGTAGAAGAATTTTTATTTGCACAGGGTAACCTAGCAAAAGAAGTTATACCTCAAGAAGTAGAGCATCTTGTGCCCTCTATTGATGATAAGGGTAAGGCACCCTTGATTGAAGAATATCCATATTATCCACATTATGTCAATGAATAAAAATAATTGCATCATGACATGTCTTTATCACACCATGAGGAATCAATCAAGTTGCAAGAAATAAAGTAAGATGTTCTCCATTCAATTTTTAAAGGTAATGACATGATGATTTCTAATTTGAAACAAAGGTGGGAAGAATCTATTACTAGAATTAGTGAATAAGAAATAATTATTTAAAGAATACAAGCTGAACATAATAGGTTCCACAATGTAATGATTTCACAGACCCAAGAATTGTGTAATTTGTAGAATTATCTTACTATCAAGGACACTTAGATTACTGATTTGTAAAATTCCATTGTTGATAAGCATAATCTGAGAGAAAGTATTTATGATAGAAATAATATTATTTTCCAACATACTAATAGAATAATAGAGATAACCACTTATAATTCTGAGTTACAAGCCTCTATTCATGCCATGCAAAGAGAAACACAAGAAATTACAATTCAGACAGAGGATCCAATAAGAGATATTCCATCTTTCCCTATTCTATTACATGAAATAATCTTTGTCTGGCATAACCCTAAGAAGAAATTCAAAAATTGAAGATAAAAATGCCAAAATTAAAGAGGAATCTCATAATCAATTGATAAAATCCCAACTACAATTGTAGAAAACACATGCTTCTATCAAGCACATTTGTCCTATTTTTGAAAAACTATTATATGCAGGTAGCCTTCATTGGTTTATGTTCTTTTCTTATATGATCATTTTTACAAATGTTAGATTCATTTAATTTTCCTTGGTTTTTCACATATCATTGAAGATGATCATGTATTTATGGAAATTTTTCTAAAGAACATTAAAGAAAGGCAAGATGCATTTTTTCAGTTCTATAATTTCAATTTGTTGTTATATCAATCTAGTTTTCTAATAAATTTATTTGTTGGAGAGACATAATTGCATGTCTTTCTCTCCACTACAAGGATCCAAATGGAATTGAAATAGGCCAATAATAAATTTATATAATTATAAAGCATCATTGGGTTATGCATGAGACCAATTTTTCTAGAAGCAAAGAAACTTATTTCTAGATTTTAACATTTGTATCATATGTATATGAAAAACAAGTATCATGAGATATTAAGATATAATATTGATACTCTTAGAGGTTTTTGAAACCACCATTATGCAACTAGTTTCAATGCAACTCTTACAAAGTGGGATACATTACCTATTGAGTTGAAGTGTTGGGAAGTCCTCAACCCCACCAATATTAGATAGAGTCTAAGAAGAGACAAAGTAGTTTTATAGATAATCACTTAGCTCTTAGATCAAAGAGTTTAAAATTTCTCGATTGGGATGAAGTTTAGGCCTCCTATCATTATGTGTTCTCTATATCCATGGCAGTGTCAGAATTCTCAAATAGAAGTTGAATTTGAAGCTTACGTGCATATAATTGTCAGAGATTTTGGATTCTTTCCAAGGGGCCACTATGACTGGAACCATCATTTTGAAGTTTATGATCTAAATTAAAAGTTTAAATTAGAAAATTTGGATTAAGTATTAGTCATACCACTTCTTTACAAGAGGATTTACAAAAGGTAAAGTGCGGGGAGAAATGATGAGTATTTCATATAACTCATCATAGTTATATAAACTATCCATAAAGTGTTGCCTTTGGTTATATATTGTATTGCATTTAATATTTAAAGTCTGATGTAAGTAGGATATGAATATAATTTGTTCTTTGTTTATATTTAATTTATTGTTGATTCTTTACCTTGTTATTGTGTCTAGCTTGAATGAATAACATAGTTTTCAATATAGAAACACATCATAGGGATGGGGTAATTTTGAGTATAGTAACACATCCTAATGATGGGGTAATTTTTAGAAGGCAAAACATAGTTTTGACAACTCTTTTGACTATAATTTTGAGGATTCAATAAGTCATCTCTAAATATTGAATGCTTCGAAGACAATCCAAAGATGCTCTAAAATTTCTCTAAAGATGCTCTAGGTGTACTCTGAAGACATACATAAAATGATCCAAAGAAGTTTAGGAATACTTTGAAGACCTATATAGATTGCTCTAAAGACCATCTAGATCCTACTACTCAAAATATTAATTATATAGATAGTTATAAATAGACTTTCTATATTTAGATGTCTTATTTTAGACATTACCATTCATGGTAATGGCTTAAAATAGTCCAAAATATATTTTTATCTTTATTTTGTAAATTGGATAAGTATTTTTAGTTTAGTTTAGTTATTTCTTATCTATGATTAGTTGAGTCAATTCTAATACCTTCCTAGAAGTGTGTAATTTGACTCCTAGACTGTCTATGTTTTGAATAAATATATTTGGGTGTTAAGATCACCAAGATTTTATATCCTATGAATAGATGCTAAGATGAGTTTTACTACACATCTTCTCATTCTATGGAATTTTTAAGTTCCTATTTCAAATTTTAAATGTTTAAGTTTTGTATGTTGAAGTTCTAGATGTTTAAGTTTTGAATTTTGATAGTGTGAATGATTAACAAACAATTTAGATTTACTTTCCTACAAATTGGAGTTAGAATTCCATTTACTATTTTAAGGATTTAAAAATTACAACAAAGGTGAAACCCCCAAAATAGTGAACTATACAATTCCAATAGCAAACGGTCTCATTACAAATAGTCATTGGACATATCCCTAGTTGAAAATGGCATCAATCTATTGATTGATTAAATGAGAGGTATAACGACAACCTATCTCTAGGTGTCTCAGTTAGGCTCTTAGAAAACTACTCTAAACTAATTATTTCCAAAAAAAAAGGTTAAAAAAATTATGAAGGGATGATTTTAAAAAATGGTGATACACCAATCTTTGGCACTCCTTGTTTCTCTGAGACACACACATATGATAGCCAATAACTCATACACTCACACAAACTCCATAACTAGCTTGTTACATAAGTTTTTCTTAAGAAGGCTCAAGGAAATAAGACAAAGGAAGAAGGGATTATAATATCCATAGCCTATCTTCACCTCATGAATAATATATCACATCTTAAGACATCTAAACATAAAACTATCTTTCATAGAGGCAAGAGAGATAAGACAAACACCAAGAAAGAGAGATCCTTCACAAAGTATTATCGCACAAACTCAACTAAACATAAGATGAAAGAATATATAAAGGTAAATAAACACTTATATTTCTTCCAAGAGGTTTTTACATTATAAAAGTGTCAGGGATAAGCCATACCATAAGAGCAAGTAGTCTCTTAGAATGAGAAAAATGAGAGATATATAGAATAAAATGGAAGATAGAAGAGGGGAAAATGGATGATGACTTGAGTGATGTCATCACACATAGATAAAGTCTTAATTATTATAAAATGATTATTAAATAGTTTTATTTGCCTCATATTTCCACTTACACTCTCCCACTTTCAAAATTTATCACATCTCCCACTTGGTCTTCTAAAATCCTCTAGACAGTTTGTGAAGGCTTACCAAATCAACACAATGTTACAACTATGATATTAACTAATTTTGATCATACATTTATCCAATTTAATTTAAATATAATTAAAAATAGCAAGAATTTATATTTATAATACAATAAATGGTATTGAAAATGGAGCTATATATCAAAAGATATGGTTAAAAACCCAACATTCAGTCACACATAGCCATATCAACACCTTCAGAACATGGAAAAAGAGAAAATTGTAGATCAATATATCAGTAAAACCCATAATATATTATATCTATAAAAATATATTGAAAATATGCTAAAACGGGTATTTTTATTTTTTTTAAAGACCAAAATAACCCCTAAAAGCTTCCCTCTAAGTGTTTTTTGGTGAAAAGTTGGTTGAGTGATAAACCTTCCTAGAAGTGTCACTTTGCACCATCATATCTATTTACTGAAAGCTTACGTAGCTACCAAACAAAATGCATTACCTTTTCATACCATAATGGTATAATAATAAAAAAAATCATAGAATTTAGAGTCCATTTTATTCTACTAAAATGAGATTTAAAAGTGCTTACTGGGCAGATTTAGCAATTGGGAGATGTAGAAAATGACCAAGTAAAAATCAACACAAAAGCTGATTTTTATAGATACACATTTTACACACTATATATAAGATGTGTTCACTATATTTCCCATTACACTCTAATTAAATTTATCTATGAACATGATAAATTTGAATAAGATTTGACCTCCTTTACCATTGAGAAAATGAGCTTGAAACGTGCACACTAGTTAGATCTGAAAACTGAAAACACAGAAAATTAACCTAGTAAAAATCACCTCAAAAACTAATTTTTATAGTTTTGTATTTCATACACAAGAGTGAATTTATAAAACTTGTTTTACCCTCACATTATTCTCACATTTGGATACCATCATTTAAAATTTTAAGGTGATTGGACTTGATTTGATCCTACACAATGGTGTTTGAAAAGTGTTGTGTAGGTTGATTTGGCTCTTAGAAATACATAAAAATTTGTGCACTAGGTAGTTTTCATGAATATGATATTTTCAAGATAATATTATAAATGAAAGTCTTACTAGGTGGGAGTCATTACCTATTAATTTAAAGTGTAGGGAAGTTCTCAACCCCATCAATATTAGATGGGGTCAAAGAAGAACCAAAGAAGTTTGCTAGATAATCATTTAGATCTTAGATAAAAGAGGTTCAGATGCTTGGATTGGGATGAGGTTTAGGCCTCATATCATTATGTGTCCTCTATCTCCATGGTGGTGTTGGAGTTATCAAGTAGAAGTTGAATTTCAAGCTTGGTTGAATAAAATTGTTAAAGATCTTGGATTCTTGCCCAGGGGCCACCATGAGTGGGTCCATCATTTTGAATTTTATGATCTGAGTCAGAGGTTTGACTTAGGAAATTTGGATTAAGGATCATTCATCCCACTTATTTACAAAAATAATTGAAAAGGGTAAAGTTTGGGAGATAAATTATGAGAATTTCATATAGCTCATCATAGTTATATAAACTATCCATAAAGTGTTGCTTTTGGTTATATATTTTGTTTCATTTAATACTTAAAGTTTAATATAAGTATGATATGAATACAATTTTTTATTTGTTTGTATGCAATTTATTGTTGATTATTTACCTTGTTATTGTGTATAACTTGGATGAATAGTGTAAATTTGAGTACAAAAAAAACACATCCCAAGGATGGGGTTATTTTGAGTATAGTAACACATCTCAATGATGGCATAATTTTGAGAAGGCAACATACAATTTTGACAACTCTTTCAACTACAATTTTGAGGATTTGGCAAGTGAGATCTGAAAATTAAAAGCTTTAAGGACACTCCAAAGACACTCTTGAATTGTTCTAAATATGCTCTGGGTGTGCTCAGAAGACATACACAAGATGCTCTAAAGAAGTATAGGATGCTCCAAAGACCTATATAGGGTGCTCCAAAGACATGTACAAGATGCTCAAAAGATACCTATATATGTTCTAAAGACTACACAAATTATTTATAATACATGATATTGAGATAAATTAGGAGCATTTTACTACCAAATTTTTGTTTAAAAATAAAATAAAAATGTGATTGGATGCAAATGATACTTGGAAACTAAAAAGAAGGAGCGTCTATACAAATCTTCAATTATTCATAATACATGATATTGAGATAAATTAGGAGCATTTTACTACCAAATATTTTTTTTTTTTTTAAAAAAGAAATGTGATTGGATGCAAATGATACTTGGAAACTAAAAAAAGGAGCATCCATACAAATCTTCAGCCCCCTATTGCTTCCTACCCCTCAAAAATTTATCCCTAAACAATAGTTGCTCCTATTTTAAGGTGACTATATTATATAAGCAATTTTTTAATATATAATGATGCATGGGATCCCTCTACCCAATAATATCCAAGCACAAGGGAAAAGTTCACTACCTCAAATAATAATGATAGGTGTTATTCAATCATTCATTCATTAAAGTATATGACACAACATGAGGGAAAAAATTTCACCCCAAAAAGTGAATTTTCAACTTAGTCTAAAATGGAAACAATTCAGCTTAAATAATAATTACCTAGAAAAAGTCAAAAAATGACTTTTCAACTCAGTCTAAAATGGAAATAATTCATAGTACCTTGAATAGAGCCAACATATGAATAATGTGAGGAGATAGAGACAAGGTGGAACCATTGAAACCCTCTCTCATCATGGCACTTGTTTACTATGATTATTTTCTTATAGTTAATAAAAAGTGTATGATTTCCCCTCGTATTCAATATTTAGGTCCCTATTTAATACAAGTAAGCATTAAGTAATCATAATCTCTACTATTTCATTATCTCAACCATTTCATAACCAAAATCCAAGTCTACTTGAATCTCGATGATTTCATAACTTAAGTGGTAAACAATAAATAAAAGGGTCATGTCAAGAGAAATAAATCACACATTTTATATACAATAAAATAATACATTAAATAGATTAAATACCTGATAAGAAGGACCTACAGAAATGATAGTGAAAAATGGTTTCAATGCTTCCACCACTAATGATTCAATTAACCTATTAGTCAATAAAATAATCAACCTTTTAAAGGGAGAGAGAAAAACTTAGAGAAACTAATGGAAACAAAAAATGATAAACTTAACCCTAATTTTGAAGCACATGGTAATTTTTAATTCTATAATAATTTAAAAGTTTGTATAAAAATTTATAACATATAAAATTATTTTAAAAAATATTTATATATTTAAACATTTAAATGATGTATATTATTTAATACAAATATTTAAATATTTAAAAATAAATAATAAACTCTGATACTTTTTTAATATAAAAATATTTACAAATTTTTATTTTTTATTATAAGTATTCTTATTAAAAAGTTTATTTATATTTATTCATTAAATTACATGATTAAAATGTCTAATAGGGATTTGACTCCTTAATTTTTATCCCCCATAAAATATCTTTGAGATAATTTAATTCACCAATTCTTATACATATGAGAGCGAGTTGCCTTTCTTGAATTTACAAACTAATATTTGGAGATGAATTTGGCCCCAAAATGGTAATTAACATAAATTACACAAAATCATACCTAGAAACTCAAAGACCTAGATTTGGAAAAGGATTTTGTTGTGTTATCTAAATTATGGTTATACAATGGAATAAGCAATCTACACAATAGAAATATATAAACATTAACTTTTCATTCATGACAACAAGGTGTGATATCTCAATGTAGAGTCAGGGTTAAATATTTTAGCCAACAACACAAGTAATTCAACTTTGAAGCCAACAATGTTGGGGTCAAAAATACATGGCCAAATAAAATCCATGCAAAATCAATTAAATTTAAATATGAAACTATAAGCCAAGAAACTTTACACTTCTTGAAAAAAATATTTTAATACAAGAATTAAAAAACTTCATTTATCAAGATTAGATAAATTATATTATTGATGAAACACAATATTTAATTATATATCTTTGGAAGCTTTTCAAGGGAATTTTGACCATTAACTAGTACATCTAAAGATGTATGAATCTAAATTCTCTCATTTTTTTTAACATCACTAATATTATTATTAGTAGACAAAATTCCACTTATCTGATTTATCCCCTTTTATCCTGCTAATTTATCACCCCTTTCTAATTATTTATCTAATTTTCCCCTTCATTATTTGTCATCTACTAACATTATTTATCCTTACCAATAAATTAATTATCCTAAATCCCCACTTATCTATTATTTGGGAATTTTAAATTTCCATGGCCTACCTACCCACCTACACTAGCCTATTCTTAGACTCTCCTACACCCTTAGTCCCTAATCACCCACCTAATACCTATCTAATCTTTTAGCTAATCCTAATTAGTCCCTAAGATAATTCTATAATACTCTCTATTCTCACCCCACCTCTCTAAAATCCTTTAAATCTAGAGGCTTCCAAGAATAATTCCCAACCCTTTATCTCCCCAAGCCAACTTTGAATCTCAACCATTGATCCTTCCCTCCTCTTTCTATTTAAACAACTCCATTACTATATTGGAGATAACTACAAATAATCTAGAAAATCCATGTCCAACTATTAAAGTGATCAAGAGTCTCCATGCCAATCTAATCCATCATCAATAGTCCATGATCATACTAACATAATGCTAAAATTTTGAGTCTAAGGTAATCAATCCAATCCTCCTATTTTCATATTCCATTTAATAATGATTTAAAAAATTTAACTTTATGATTATAATGTTGATTAAATTGTGAATTCATCTATAATTTACATTTAGTTATAATGGATTTATATCTTACTTAGGTAATTTGATATTTGAGTAGATTTGAATTACTACAAACTGGTATATCCCAAGATGACCAATGCCATTTTCAACTACCTCAAAACATTTACTACATATATATATATATATATATATATATATATATATATATATATATATACTTTCCGTTTATAGATTGTATCTAAACATAGATTTGTATTATTTAGGGAATTTCATTTTAATTAAATGGAAACATACTCATTTAGAAAGCTTTTCAAGGGCATTTTGATAATTAATTGGTACATCCCAAGATGATCAATTCCATTTTCAGCTATAGAATCATTTGGAAAGAATTTCTAAGTTATTTTGATGACTGATTGGTCCTTTTTATGATGACCAAAATCATTTGTAGCTATCACAAGAACACTTTCTATTTATATAATATGTCTATAAATACATTTCCATATATTATTATATATTATACTTGAATCCTTTTATAGATGTCTTTAGATATAGATTTGTATTTGAGACAAAATCTTGTAAATCAAGGTAAAGAAACCAAGATGGGACTTTTTCACAATACTCATTACAAATGATTACAGCATTGAAGGAAAAAAATTCTCTCATTGATAAGAACACCTTAAATTCATCCAAATTGTGTGTTTGATTCATAATATTTCTTGCATAACCCTCTTTCATTAGAGGTATCATTTTATCCCTTGCCACCACACTTTGTGGCACTAAAATTTCCTACTTATGAGAAGCAACTAGGTGACCCTGAGCATGATCAGGAAATTAAACTTGAATTAAACAAGATAGTAAATTTTGGGGCCACTACATTAGCCTCATCCAATATATGAAAATTTGAGATCAAGCCATCTTACAAAGTTAATCCAAATGAACCAAAATGTGATACTAATCAAATAGTGAATATGATGATGTCACAATAATATATATTATAAAATGCATCATGCAAAAAAATTAATAGATTCACAAATCCTCTAGTGTTTCTTATTACAAAGTTAATTGAGTGTCAACTCATATCTCTCCCTACACTTGTAAGCAACCCTTGAGCATATTTGGCCAACCCCTAACTTATACGACTCTCAACAAATTACACTTGATGGGTCTCCTACCATGGGTTTTGGATCACATCTAGGGGATCATCAAAATTAGAAAATGTTTAATAATCTACTATAAAACATACAATACAAATTACATGAGTTCAAATATGGAAATAGTGGTAAAATTATCATCATGGAACTTTGGAACCGATGGTAATCATTTAGAAATCATAAGATCTTGTATAATAAGTGGAGCTTCATCCATATTTTTTGAAGATATAACATAAGTAAATAATTTAATAGGGATCTGACTCCTTAATTTTTATCCCCCCCAAAATATCTTTGAGATAATTTAATTCACCAATTCAAATACCTATGAAGGTGAGTCACCTTTCTTGAATTTACAAATTAATATTTGGAGATGAATTTGGCCCCAAAATGGTAACTAAAATAAGTGACACAAAATTTTACCGAGTAACTCAAAGATCTATTGGGAAAGGATTTTGTGTGCTTATCTAAATTATGGTTATGTGAGGTCATAAGCAGTCTACCTTAGAATACTTACTATATAAATTATTTCTATATATAGATTTCTTATTTATAGATTGTATATAAATATAAATTTGTATAATTTAGGGAATTTCATTCCAATAAAATAGTAATAGACTCATCACAATAAATTACATTTAATGGGTCTCTTACCATGGGTTTTGGATCACATGCAGGGGATCATCAGAATTAGAAAATGTTTAATAATCTGCTACATGACTATACAATGAAAATTATAGAAGTTTAAATATGGAATTTGAAATAAAAATAATCATCATGGAATTTTTAAACCAATGGTAATGATTTATAAATAATAGGCTCTTGCATAATAAGTGGAGTTTCATCCACATTTTTTGAAGATTTAACATTATTAATTATTAATATCTTTAGGAGAAACAAGTGGTGATGGTATAATAGTAGGCATACACATTGGAATATATGGTGTCTTTCAAATATATATGTCCACTTAAAAAATTTATCATATTTATAAACCCAAAATTCTTCTTGGTTGCTTTTAATTTTTTTAGCACCATTGTAACAAAATAAATTTTTCCATTGTAATCACCAAGAGAAAACCTAATCACCCACAACTGAGCTACTTATCCAATGAATACAAATGCCCTCTAATCAAAACCAATCGAGTTGAAATTTTGATAGAGATTGTGTTAACATGTTATCTCTTTACATGATGAATGCAAGATATCATAGACTAAAGCATTGCATGGTGATTCAAATCTAGATGATATTATTTTGACATTGTCATGAGTTTGGAATAACTAGTGGGTTTAATTGTCTATTTACAGTCTTTTGCTTCACATAACCTCTATTGCTAACATTCACACACATAAATTATATTAGTTATTAAATAAATATTGACATAATATATATCATAATATTTTTAAATATTAAATTGATTAATTATATATTAATAAAACAAATAAATTACATATTTTTTAAAATATATTTTAGTACATCTATATATTATTAATATTATAAAAATAATATTATCTTTTTAACAAAATTAAATGATTTTTTATGCCTTTAACATATTGTATAATGCCACATAACATGAAAATGGGTTGATTTTTTGTTTCATTTAACATTCATGTATAGGAGGGGGTCAAAAATGCACTCATAGGTACAAATTTAAAACTCTATAGTGCTTCACCATGTGTGCAGTGGATGAGGTAGATTATTTCAAAGAGAAAATCTATCAAACATTAATAATGTTTAGTATGTAGTGGGCGTTAAATTAAAAGTTTCAATCACATATTACAAAGGTTAAATCATGTATCATGAAGAATTAAATTTGGTGTTACAGATGACACTTGGTATGGGATAGTGGGCAGTAAAGCATATGGACAATCAATTAATTTTAATTAATGTGAATGATTAATTTTTTAACCCTTTGAACTTGGTTATAAAAAGTCTATGAACTATTAAATTACATACAAATTATACAAATGAATCTCTATTCTACTTTACAAAATGACAATTCAAAAATATGTGGATAAATCACATCCGTGTAAAATCAATTAAATTTAAATAGGAAACTATAAGGCAAGAAACTTTACTCTTGAAAAAAATATTTCAATACAAGAATCACAAAAACTTCATTTATCAAGATTATAGAAATTATATATCTATATATTGTTAATAGTACATAAATAATATAAATTTTTTAACAAATTTAAATTAATCTGTATGCCTTTATTGTATTATATAATGCCACATAATATGAAAATGGGTTAATTTTCTTCTTTATTTAACATTCATGTAAGGGAGGAGGTCAAAAATACACTCATAGGTACATATTTTAAACTCTATAATGCTTCACCATATGTGAAGTAGATAAGGTAGATTACTTTGAAGAGAAAATATATCAAACATTAATGTTTGGTAGGAATTAAATTAAAATTTTCAATCGTGTGTCATAAAATTGAAATCATGTATCACAAAGCATTAAATTTGATGTTGCAGATGACAATTGGTATAGGATAGTTGGTAGTAAAGTAGATGGACAATCAAATTTCAAGTAATATGAATGACTAATTCTGTAACCCTTCAAACTTGGTTATGAAAAGTCTACAAACTATTAAATTACATAAAATAATCTTTATTCTAATTTAAAAAATGACAATCAAATTTTAATTAATCACAATGTATTTGGAGCTACAATTTCAGTTAGTGATAAACAATTTTTCTATTAAACTGATTCAAATTAAGATAAAATTTATTTAGTGCCAATGAATATCTTTCCTAGTGAGTTTATTTATCTACTCAAATCATTTGGTATATTTCTCCAGTATATTAAGACTAGAATTATTTCTTATTAACTTCAATTTTGGAGTTTGAATGTGAGATGTATTTCTTAGTGTTTCTAGCTATAGGTACCACAAATTAAGCTAGAGATGTATTCATCAATGTACATAAATAAGAGTGGTATTTTTGACTCATGTATACCATGGATTTATTGGTGGCTTTTTTTAATGCATAGTTATTAAGATGCATGTATCCGCTCACCTACAATCAATTACAATTTTTTTCTTCTTATAATCTTAACTTTTTATTTCATATAATATGAAATCACTATTTCCAATTATAGTTTTATATCCAATCATATTTATTTATTTATTTATTTTCAAACAAATTTTTTATGTAAAATACTCATAATTTTTCTAAGTAGCATATATTGTACAAAATTTTAAAGAATGTAGCACTTTAAATTAGGAATAACAATCCTATAAATTCTGAGTAGCACCCCCTCAAAAATAATTAGCAAACCCCTAGCATGGGACCCCTACCTTACTGTAGGTGATTTTGATTAAATGGTAACATGTCAAATTGATAGATGGAAATATTATGGAGAGAGATATAATTCCTACTATGATAATGTCAAATTTCTAGTGGTTAGTTTGAGAGATAAAAAAGGAAAAAAATAAAAAATTGCTCATTATTCAGTAATTCAAAAATCAATGTGCCACTTCTAATGTAATTCAAACATTTCCCAATCCATTACTTCCACCATTCATTAATGAGAAATAATTTTTGGGACTAATGGTGGATGGATATGATGTCCCACATTCTAACAAAAATAAGTTTCTTTTATATTTTTTGAGGAAAATTTAATTCAAATTTAATAACTTGAATGAAATTCTTTACTAATTTTATTATTAAGAGTTTTAGGGCCAATAAAATGGCTTTCAACAGGATAGGTTGGGTGCATATCATGTACTCAATAAACCTATGAGAATATCTATCAATAACCACTTTAACCTGAAATAATCCCCTCTACAATGAAGGATGTTGTATAGATTGATAGTTTTCATGCACTTAAGGCACTTACTGACACCCTCATGTAACATATGAGCCAATTTTCCCATACTGATGCTTATAAGAGTGGACATGGAGATGGTCCAACTAAAATTGCTACTTGACCACACTAATGCATATCTTGTGTTGCTCTATGCACTAGAATGTAAATTAGATGAGGACAAGGATTAGATGTAAACCAATTATGGCAGTGTTTCTAATTGGATAGATTATATGGTTTTGACCCCTATTGTAGGAAATGTGATGGCTAACTATCTTACATGTTTTCATGGCCCAAAATGTGGATTCCATAGAAATGGCATTTTGAGGCTATCTTTGATGAATTTATTACTAAGATTACTAAGTGAAATCCTCATTAACTTAACACCCAATATCGTAAGCTCCTCTTCTATAATTTTTTGTATTTGGCAATGTCAAATATATGGGGCTTAATCAATATCATAAGCCTTGTGTTTATCATAATTTTAAATGGGATCACTTCCTATTATAATGTCTTTGTTGCTCATTTATAATTTTTTGAAACATATATTTGGTTTAGAAATCTCGCCTACACCTTTGCAAGTATCTTTTAAATTTGACATGTAATTTTTTTATTAGACCTGTTAAATTATAAATAGTGTCTAAAAGATAATAATTATTTTACATAATAATAAATTACACTAATATATATGTAATTTTTTATGTTGTAATATAAGACAATACCATCTTTTTCCTAACCATATTGTGAACCATCTTGTAGATCATATATTGATATAGATACTTGGTTGATATTTATATATACATAGGCAATTATGAATGTTATAAGTTTTCATTTATGTAGATGCATGTAATTTTATATATATATATTATTAGCTAATGATGATATATATTTTTTTTTTCATTGTTGACCTCATTTGAGATTCCTCCATTTATACAGGTAGGAGTAGACATAGGTGTTGTTAATGTGATTTTATTTGTGCCACAACTTATTGAGGTGTGAATAAAACTTGTAAATTATGTTTAAGTGCAAATATGGATTTGTTTTAATAAAATTCTAGACAAAATAACCCCCATGTTCACATTTTATATTCCTTTAAGAATTATATATGTACATATATACATTTGACCTTGTTGTAATTATTTTATACATATTATTATTTAAATTTAATTATTTTATTAAAACTTTGGACATAGATATAATCATAGCCTCAAATTATTTGATCATAAGGCACATGTCATCTAAATAAGCTAATCACATCCTTCAATATTTCTATCTCACTATGTCACTAATCATATAGAATATGGTTGGCCTTTAGTTGATTATGGATATTTTTTATGGGTCACATATGTCCACCATATCTTATTGTGGTAGTATTGAGAGCTACAGTGAGATTTTTAATGCCCAACTAATGGCTTCTTATCATAATTTTAAATAGATAGTAATGTTATACTTCATATACTTATAGGTGTGTTTGTTTCCTATATTCGCATTTATGGAGAGGCACGTAACTTAGATGGATACACCATGGAGTGACACTATTATTATTAATAATTTTTATATTATGTGATGTGTTAATTCATTATATTATAATAATAATGCATATGGATGAGGTTTAATAAAAAAAATTAATTAGTAAATGCTAAATAGCCATCTGGAAATTGCTGATAGTTTGAGTCTTAGTCAAATGAAACAACTAATATTTACAAGCCATAGTTAGAGATCTACACTTTCAAGAATTATTATATGAAACCTAGATAACTACCATTGTCAATGGTTTGTCAATATCATGGTCACATTAAGTATTCAAAATTTAATATTAAGTATGGAATGTGTTTTTGAACATTTGATTATAGTTTAAGTGGAATATATAAATAACTCTAAACATGCATACCAAGTCATTAAAATTAATTTACAGGTGGACTTTTATATAAAAATTGGCATGGTTCATTTTGGTAAATGGTAGAGGGATTCTCATTATTCCCATGGTTGGAAGATAACCTTATCTAGATCCAGAGAGATTTAGACTTGTATAAAATAGTCAAAATATTTGCAATGGAATTGTGATAGTGTTTAAATATTTTTATCAATATAGATTTAATTCTTCTATTTATCACCACTTGAATATGAATAAGTAAATTCTACTTTCACATCTATTAATCATATCAAACATTGAGTGTACATTGAGTGGCAATGTATATTCATCCCCCTTGATTTCAACTTCAATGAATACTTTGAACCAAGGTGGGGATTTTTCATAATACTCATTACAAATGATTAAATAATTGGAGGAAAAAAATTATCTCATTGATAAGAGCACCTAAAATGCATCCAAATATGGGCCGCTTGATTCACAATGTCTTGCATAACCCTCTTACATTAAACGTATCATTTTAACACTTGCCACCACACTTTGTGGCACTAAAATTTCCTACTTATGAGAAACATGAAGGATGACCCTAAGCATGACCAAGAAATGAAAATATTTGCATTAAACAAGCTAAATATGGGGCCACTATATTGGCTTCATCCAATACAAAATTTAATATCAAGTCATCTTATAAAGTTAATCTGAATGAACCAAAATGTGATACCAAATCAAATAATGAACATGATAGTGACACATCGAGCTGTATTATAAAATGCACCATGTAAAAAAATTACTAGATTCACAATATATCCACCATATCTTCTTTTAGTAGTATTTAATAGATACAATAATATTTTAAATGCCAAACTAATGGCTTCCTATCATAACTTTAAATAACTAGTGATGTTGTACTTCATATACTTATAGGTGTGTTTATATCTTATATTCACATTTATGGAGAGGCATGGAAATTGGATGGATGCACCTTAGAGTGACACTATGATAATTATATTATGTGATGTATAATTATTTCATGATTGTATTATAATATGCATATGGATGGGGTTTACTAAAAAAATTAATTAGTCAATGCTACACAACCATCTGGTATTTGTTGCTATTTTAATTCTTAATCAAATGAAACAACTAATATTTACAAGCCATAGTTAGAGATCTACACTTTTATGAATTCTTGGATAAAACTTAGATAACTATCACTATCTAAATAGTTTATGGTTGTTTAATTCAATATCAGGTGCACATGAAGACTTAGTCAAAATTATATTAAGTATGAAATGTGTTTTTGAACATTTTATTGTAGTTTAAATGGAATATATAAATAAATTTAACATGCATACCAAGTCATTAAAATTGATTTAAAGGTAGACTTATATATAAAAATTGGCATGGTTCATTTTTGTAAATGGTAGAGGGATTCTTGTTATTCCTATGGTTGGAGGATAGAACCTTATCTAGATTCAAAGAGATTTAGACTTGTAGAAAATAGTCAAAATATTTGTAATGGAATTGTGACAATGTTTAAATACTTTTATCAGTATGGATTTACTTATTATATTTATCACCACTTGAATAAGAATAAATAATTTAGTAAAATAGCATTGCTTTCAAAAAAAAATCAGATTATGAAGAGGTAAAACCTAACCACTCTAGAAAAACATTTAAACATATATTATTTAGTAAAAATATTCAAAGATTTAAACATGATAAATAAAAATAAATAATAAATATAGTTTTTAAATATAAAAATAATTACAAATTTTTATCATTTGTTATAATAATAATTATTAAATAAATTTATTTATATTTGTTAATTTACGTGACTAAATCATCTAATAGGGATTTGATTCCTTAATTTTTAGACCCCATGGAATACCTTTGAGATAAAATTCAATGATTCAAATACATATGATAGCAAGTCACTTTTATTGAATTTACACTTGTGACTCAAACAATTAATTTAAATAATTTAATAACATAATAGGCATTTGACATGGTCAGATATTGAATACAATAGAGACCAATATGGAGGATTTTCCTCTTTCATGTCCATTAATCACATTAAACATTGAGCTTACATTGAGTGGGAATACATATTCATCCCCCTTGATGTCAACTTTAATGAATACTTTGAACCAAGGTGGGAATTTTTCACAATCCTCATTACAAATGATTAAAGCATTGGAGGAGAAAAATACTTTCCTTGATAAAAACACTTAAAAGGCATCCAAATATGGCTTGATTGATTCAAAATATGTCTTTAATAACTCTCTTATATTAGTGGTATCATCTCAACCCTTACCACCATACTTTGTGGCACTAAAATTTCCTAATTATGAGAAACATAAAGGGTGACCCTAAACATGACTGAGAAATGAAACTCCTTGCATTAAACAAGATATTAAAGTATGGGTCCACTACATTGGCCTCATCTAATACAAAATTTAAAATCAATCCATCTTACAAAGTTAATCCAAATGAACCAAAATCTGCTACCAATCAAATAACAAACATGGAAGTTCCACATCAAGTTATATTATAGGATACAACACACAAAAAAATTACTAGATTTACAAAGCCTCTGGTGCTTCTTATTAAGAAGTTAGATAAGTTTCAACTCATATCTCTCTCCCTAAACTAAGGTATAGAGGTTGATATGAGTAAACCTCTTCCACAAGGATATTAATATGATGATAATGCATATTATGATTTCCACAAGGGCCATATGCATTCTACTAATAGATTATTTTACTTATGATATAAGCTTCAGGACTTATATGAGTCCCAAAAAATTACACTTGATGGGTCTACTAACATGGGTTTTAGATCACATCCAAGGGATGATAAGAATTGTAAAATGTTCAATAATCCATTGTAAGACCATATTATAATTAAAATTATAGAAGCTCAAATATAGAAATAGAAGTAAAATTATCATCATGGAACTTTGGAACCAATGGTAATGATTTATAAATAGGCTCTTAAATAATATTAAGTAGATTTTCATCCACATTTATTGAAGATCTAACATTAATAGTATCTTTAAGAGAAACAAGGCTATGGTGGTATACTTGAGAATGCATCATCACTAGGCATAGTAGGCATACATGGAATAGATGGTGTCTTTAGAACATATATGCCCACTTCAAATTTTTATTGAATTTCTAAACCCGAAATTACTTTTGGTCACCTTTAATTTTCTTAGTGTAGTTGTAACAAAAGCAATTTCTTCATTGTCATCACCAAGATAAAATGTGATCAACCATAATTAATCTTTTTATCCAATGAATATAAATGTGCCCTGATCAAAACCAAGGGATTTGTAGTTTTGACATAGAGATTAGATGTTAAGAGGCTATTTATTTACATGAATAATGTAAGCCATCATAGACTAAATCATTGCATGGTGATTTAGATCCTGATCAGTATGTACCCAAAACTATCTTTAAAGATGAACTTTAATAGTTAGACATTGTCAAGGGTTTAGAATTAATAGGTTTAACTATCAATTATAATTTTACACTCTTTCACTTTACATAACCCCTCTTACCAATACATATATACATATATTATATGCAATGATATGTGTGTGTACGTGTGTGTGTGTGAATGTATGTATGTATATGATACTGATATATATATATATATATATATATATATATATCATAATATTTTTATATATTAAACTGAGTAATATTATATATAAATTATATATTTTATATTAAATATATAATACTGAATTAATCTCTATAGAGTGATAAACATACCATGCTATGAAAGTGTCCTTAAAATACATCCATGAAGTTATTTCCTTCTCAAATTCTTTGAATATAGAAAACAAACCCTCGTACCATTCTCTGTAGTGATTCTCCCATTCTAGACATGCATCCATTTCCTCATCATACTATGTTATGAAAAGGGATTGAAGATTTAAGCTCTCAAAATTAGTATGCAGAGCATTGCTCATTTTATACAAATAAGTAAAACAACAACAACAACAAAAATCCTTCCATTGTCATTGTCACAAAGGAAATTTCTCCATTGTAATCACAAAGACAAAACATGATCAATGATAATTGAGCTCTTTATCCAGTGAATATAGATGTGGCCTGATCAAAACCAAGGGAGTTTTAGTTTTAGCATAAAGATTACATGTTAAGAGGCTATCTCTTTACATGAAAAATGCAAGCCATCATAGACTAAATTATTTCATGGTGATTTAGATCTTGATTGGTCTGCACCCATAATTATCTTTAAAGATGAAATTTAATATTTGACATTTTTAAGGGTTTGGAATTAATAGGTTTAACTATTAATTATAATTTTACACTCTTTCGATTTACATAACCCCTCTTACCAATACATATATACATACATTATATGTCATGATATGTTTGTGCGTGTGTGAATATATATATATATATATATATATATATATATGTATGTATGTATGCATGCATGCATGTATGTATGCATGTATTAAACTGAGTAATATTATATAAAAATTATATATTTTATATTACATATATTATACTAAAATATATAACATATAATTTAAGTTATAAACTATATTAACATATATAATAATAATAAAATATAATATATAATATTATAATATTATATAATATAAATTTTTAGTATATATTTTAAATAAATATTATATATTTTAATATAATATATAAATATCATTTTAATAAATTAAATATATCACTTGCCTTAAACTTGACTTGACTACTCCCAAGTTGAATTTGTGTCTAGAAATAAGTGGGAGTCCCCAACAAATTTGAAATTAAAATTTACTTTGAGAAATGGGGTCCATATAATTTTCACACATTTTTAAGAGAAATAAAAATTGTAAAACATGTTTGACTAGATATATTCCTATTCTTACAAATTCCTAGTTTTTTTAAACATACATTATAAAGCGCTAACATATCAAAACAGAGCAGGTTATAGAGTGTCTAAGGCATTGGCCATATTCATTACTATCATTTCTATAGATCCTTATTTTCAAGTATTTAATCTTAATAGTGTTTGATATATATTTTTTACTCTATCTAAAATGTGTGATTTATTTGTGTTGACCTAGCCCTTTTATTCATTGTTTATCACTTTATGTTATGAAATCACTAAGATTCAGATAGTATACCTAGATTATTGAAATATTTTTAGACTTATTGGAGTTTGCTTGGCTATGATGTCTATGAGCCTTCTGTTGAAGAAGTGCACTCATGACTATTGTTTAGGCAAACAAGGTTTTCAATATGTAACACTAAAATTTTATAAAATAGTACAATAAATATAATTCCAAATACTTTGTCTGTATATACTTCAATAAATTTTTAATAAAAAATAGTACAATTTTTAAGAATGCGTGTCAAGCTCAGGGAGGCCCTGGGTTTGCCTAGGCAATAGTAAGCCCTATTGTAAATCTTGGTAAAAAAGGAAAAGAGGTCAAAGGAGTCAAGTGGGTGTATAAGACAAAAATGGGTAGAATCCACATGTTTTAATTTAATATGGATAGACTCCTTGTTTGGTTTAAATTATATGGAAAATAATTACACAATAATTACATTGCACCTTTTTTGATCATTTTCATCATCTGGTGAAAACTAACCTATTACGTAGATTTATCCAATAAACCATGTAATTCAAATGTCCTTCCTTCTAAATGAATAAGCATGAATCATTACTCAAAATTAATCTCAATCATGCATAAAGTGGTGAGCCATTACAATCTAAAAAAATGTTATCCCCATCCATGATAATAGAAAACATAAGATAATATAATAGGTAGCCTCCCATAGCTTTATACTATGGCTTTACTAGAACAATTGACTATACACCCACCTATAATTAGGATTTGAATATATAGAGCTAGGTAAATGAAATAGTTTAATTGAGTAGCCAACTTTATATCAATGAGTTTATGTGTACTTCTGGAATAAATAAATATAGTCAACTTATATTTCTTAAGGAATCTGACCGCCTTAATATTTGGAGGAGTAATAATACCTAAAAGTTCTTGATAGGAAATAGTAGCTTGAGAATATTTAGATTCATCCTTAGGTCCTTCTAGAATATTGATGTGTGTCTTTGTCAAGGATGTAATGCAAATAATAGAATAAGATTTCTCAAATTATAGTGTAAGTCCTAGAAAACCTTGGGGCTTCACTCAGTTTTATTGGAGAGATTATGTGGTTACCATCTTCTAGTTTGTAGGCACAGCCTACTATAGGGATAATAGGAATACGATAGTAACACAATATACCTAAATTTTTTATGTAGTAAATTGATTTGTATTTGCCAATATAATCCCAAAATCTTAAACAAACAAATGGATATACACAATGAACATTAATTTATAGTGATTTATGTTTAAAAAGTTTAAAAGGATGGATTAAGGTAGGGCATAAAATTAAGCTCCCTTACAAAAATAAATACCAACATATCTCCTTTGATTTTTGTTAGCAACCTAGATATCATCTAGTTAGAATTAGACTGCTCAAATCTAATTCATATTTAGACTAATAATGGAATGATCTAAAACTATGGGATGCCTGTATCTAGACTAGACCTCTAATAATGAGGCTAGATCCTCTAAATATGTGAATTTAGGATCAATTACTAAACCTATTATATTTTGAGATGAAAATATTGAATAATAAACTTAAATTATTCTTAAAACATAACAAGACCCCATGAACTTTGAAAATATACAAGACCTTATTGCTTCAATGTCTTGATTGTCAACATATTTTGAGTCCTTTAAGCAGATATAGGTGAAGATTTCATGTAATTGAATATTCAACTAAGTTTGGCTCCTTTAGGTCTCCTCCAAAGTCCACAACTTAATGCATTCCTTTTATATTGTTATCATCTTCACATGTTCACCATTCTTTCATATGAAAACAAACCTCTCCTATATAGACCACTATGCATGATGTGATGTCCTTTGTATAGATTGTGATAGGGTCTAAAAATGATTTAGGACGTTTGAAAATACAAAAAGTACCCATGAGTTGATCTTTATATGATGATCTCTTAACAATCTCATTACCCTACTTTAAATTCTATACCCTTGAATTCTTTATTAAGCATGTTTCACCCACCTGACTATAGCAGTGCTCTTAAATCTAGTTGTAGATGTAATTTTTTGTTTCTTTAGCCCTATTTGAAACTTATATTTATCCTTCTTGAGCTCTTTATTAAGGTTATTCATCTCAATAGTTCATGTATTTTATGGTCCAAACAACCTCCACAAGCCTAGAAAAGGTCTTAAAACTACCAAACCCCTGACTGTAGCATAATTTGACTTGAAACCAAGCTTATATGTGTCTCAAGGAAAATTGATTGATTGATTAAAGGTTGATTTATTGTAATTATACCATTAATGAGGGAACAAGATGGATTTAAAACCCTTTTATAGCATATCAACCTTCACTTATGCATTTGGATCATGATTTCAACCTTGGGGTGACTGTATCCTTCTTCAAATATAGGTGATTATGTATGCCCATTATATGGACTATGACTATTCTTGGCCTTAAGTAAGTAATCATTCATATATATGATCATTATCCTCACATATTTTGTAACTTTATGAGAGAGATTGATCCTACACCTTCAAAAGACATCTTCTAGCATGTCCTTCCCTTTTATACTTTCATGAAAAGTGTTGACTATTGGTGTATTGATGTAGGTTTCCTTCTTGGATATAGGTGGTGGTTTCAAAGTGGGCATAACCTATTTGAGTGACCATGATTCCCTTCACTTATTCTTGACTCCTTTTTTTAAATCAATGGTGAGATGGAGATGAGTGGAAGTGGTGATGATGAGGTGGGAAGATGAAAACCATGAATGAAGGCTGAAAGGAGTATGATCACATTGATAAATGGCAATGAATGACATTGATCATGGAGAATAAATAAGATAGAGATAAAATATCATGAAAATATAATATTAGAGTCACTTTGAATCATCATATGCAAGAATGATCATATCCCATACCTAACATATCAATTTGGGGTTCATTGGAGTAAAATAAGAAGTTGAATTTGAAACCTAGGAATATGTTAAGTACCATAACAAATGCTAAACAACATTAACATTTGATAAATAGGGATTTTGAAATTCTTGAGAACATAATGGTGGAGTTTTACTATGAATATTTGGATAATATATTGAGAAACATGCATGAGGTACATATGAATATTATAGAGATATCTAACAAGAAGAAAACAAGAAATTTTCAAACCCTTTCTCTCTTAGATCATACAATTCTCCCTCCTTTACTAGTAGATTGTAGGATTTCACTCTTTTGCCTTATTGATCACTATTTGGTCTTCACATGTGTGGAAAAAAGGTGTTAGACACCATGGAATGGTTATTTATGTCCTTCAGAAGCCTTACAAACTTTAATTTTATTGATATGATGCTCTAATGAGGAAAAAATGTAGAAAATTGACTACCTTCTTGGATGCAGGACTATTGATGTATGCCTTAACTTCAAAGGGATGATTCATGAGGGAGAGATGACCAATTTGAAAACCACTTGATCCAACTAAAATCATAAACTAAAAAGATGCATTTGAAACACTAATACTAGATTTTAACCATTAAATAAATGACATCATATATTATTAACAAAGGTTTAGAAATAAGAATGCATGAAAATAATGGAAATAATGAGTTAATTGCTAGAATTTAATTTCTCTATGCATTAATTCAAAAAAAATTGTCTCTACTTTAAAATTAAGGGTATAACCCCTATTTATAGGGTATTTAAATTCCTTAGTCGATTACTAAAAGAACTAGGTAACATGACACCTATCAGTAGACTAGGTATCTTATGTGCTAAAGTTAAAGAATATTCCCTATTCAAAAAACAAGAATATTTTACAATACAATTCAAGGGACCATGGGACATGTTTCCTATTCATAAGGAACCTAATATGTGGCTATTTTATTCTTGAGGAACTGGGCTGGGATCCCACTGGTATTATTGAAGATGAAGCTCCTATTATATAAGAGGATGGAGTGCTAATCTCAGTTGAGGAAGAAGAACATTCCAGAAGGGGATAAGGAAGTGGTGGATCCTAAGGTATAAGTTTGTTTTTAGGCCTCAACCTGACCTTTCCATACTTGGGATCATTTTTTGTACTCACTATCGATTAATATCATATCGATGATAGGCTCCTTTAGTAGTTGGTTATGATCCCAACCATTGCATCATGCATGCTTAGGAGAGGTCCCATAAGTTTATTTATGGCATCAAACTTATCTATTTTTTGGCTGGTAGAGGATATTAAATCCACCATATCTTGTCTAAAAGTCACCCCTCTATCCAGGGATTGATTTTGGAAGTTTACCATGAAGTTATGTAGTTGAGCCTTGAAGGCATCCCTGCTAATGATGAATCCATCTTTGTTAGCCAAGTGCATAATTTTGGCATCCTTTTGTAAGGTGATAACTTTGTCACCTTATTTCATAAGGGATCTCCCTGGGCACCTCATAACTTCAATCCACTAGTTTAAGTTCTTTCTCTTGTCAATTACATAGGACTAAGTAATGCTCAAGTCTTCCAAGGTAATTAGGTTTAGGTCCTCAAATTTATTCCTTCTAATCAACCTCATCAATTTGATTATCTTGATGTCATATCATCCATACATAAAATCTACCTTAAGGACTTTATTATATATTTCATATTATTTTACATTGTATTGAGTCGAGGTATTTAACATATCAAACATTTCTTACATGGCCCATTCTACTCTTGGTATTGTTTTTTCTGGTAAGGTAGCCTTATGTTATTTCTCCAAGCCAGTCATTCTTTGTTGCAATCCATTAACCAATATGGTATCCACATCCATAGTTTCCTAGAGAGTTGAGAAGAGGTCCTATTTGTATTACTTCTATTGGCCCTATTATCCTTCTTTGTCTTTATTAATTCAAATAAGGTTTATTCTAATTCATACAAGATTTTTTGGTCAGGGTGGGTAACCTTCCTCTTAGTCACCCTCTTCATTGCCCTAAAATCCTTGTCTAATTTTATTATAACTTGGGGAGGGTCCATTATGACCTAGTCTGGGTTCTCCTTAGCAAATATATGCATCTATTTAATCCATGATTTATCTAAAGAGCCACTTGGGAGCTCTAATAAGGGAGATAATAGTTGTGCTAGAGTTAGCCCATAAAAGGTAGACATCTAGGAGGTATCATTGGTTGTAACCAAGGTGAAAATAGAGATAGGGGATTAAGAAGCACTAGTGTTAGTTGAAGAACTATCAAAGAATATGGGAACTTATGGAAGGATGATTGTAGGACTCTTTGTAGGAAATTATGGTTCAAGTCTAGGCATATGCCTAGGATTAACTAGGGGAAAATTGGCCATCATTGAGACCCTAAAAGTGGATGATATGGTGAAAGGGGTGATAGTGGACAATGACATGGTTATAATCTTGATTACAGGTTTAGTGAGGGGTCTGTAAGGTTGAAGGTGGACATGACCCATATTTGGGGGGTTAAAATATTCTTAAGGGCTACTTGTCAAAGAAAGAGGGTGGTAAGGCAATACATTCCTGACTAGCAACACTCAATCCTTCTTTGGTATTAGGAAGGGAAGGTGATGTTGATGTTGAAGTTGTTAGAGTAGGAGCTACTATTTTTCCTATTAAAGGTGTGACCTATGTTATAATATAACTTTGTACTTGGGATGTGTTTCCAAATGGGACCCCTGAGGTAGAATCCTACCCAACTTGTTTCCCAATGCCAATCCCCCCGTTCTCTAAAGTAGGAAATAATGCCTAGAGTATTCTACAACTAGTTATAGGTCAGTTGGCCCTTCTTCAACACTGGGAGTATGGATAATAAATTCCAACATTCCTTCTTGAGTATCCTAGTGCTCAGTTACCTAAAAAAACCTAGTGCCATGTAGTTTTCCTTTCACCTACTTTATCCCAATATCCTTTATGCTCTACCTAACTTATTCATTATTAGCTAAATTTAGGTAGAACTAGTCTCTATCCTTAGGCTCATGATTATATGTGATACTAAGAGATACCATGTGTTTGATGAAATGATCAAATGTAAGGTACATAGGCTCCCATTCCCTATTAGTATCTTTCTCTAGATTGAAAATAAACTTATGTTTGGTAGTTGTTATGATTGAGTTCCAAGTTTTAATTTTGAATCAACTAGTGTTGACCAATTGGGGGTGGACCAGCCCCCTTTTCTTAGTTTTGAACTATTCATCTACTCTTATGTGTAGTTAGAATTAAATCTCCTTCCCAACTAGTTTGTATAGCACTATGGTTGGAAATCTAAATGGGGCTATCCTAATTCCATCAACTCTGATTATTATGTGTTTTAGGTAATACAAGTAGGCTCCTAATGTGATAAGGGTTAACATGATCTCTACTAATAGCCTAGGCATAGTTATTTCATGGATGGTTCTATATATAATCAGGTATAACTACTCAACAATAACCCACATCTCCTACCTATATTTGTAAATTATAATCTTTATGAAGACATAGGGGATGGCCCATCTCATGTTTGGGTCCCAATTGGTAAATTAGAGGAGATTGAGAGTGGAAAAAATGGCATCAACCAAGTAGGACATCATATATAGATAACTTCCTTGGTTGGCCATGGTCTTCTTGATTTTGGCATCTAAATTATAGGAGATGATCTCCCTGAGGGGAGGGGTCATAGAGTCATATATAATCATAGACATCAATGGAACCCACTTCTCATCCATGTGGCTAGTGTCTTCTACTCCATGTAACATGTTCATCATGGCCATCCCCATTCTCACCCCTTTTTTGAATTGGGTGATGAGAATCTAATTTATTTTGGACTTGTAGATGAACCTCCCCAATTTATCTACCCATATTCTCAAGACTTATTTGATATTTTGTGAATTGAGCCATTGGGTCATGATGTCTTCATTATAAATAATTTCAGGCTTAAAGAAGTCATAATAGGCTTGAAAATTCAATCCATCTATATAAGTGATATCATTACCGGAGTTAAAATATTTGATCATATGATCCACACACTTGGAGTTAATGAAAATTTGGTGGACTAAGTCCACATAGGGGAACACCTATAGATTGGATGAAGATTTGTGTAATCCTATAGAATTAATCTCCAAGATGTCAAACCTTTCCTCTATAACACTAAGAGATTCCTCATTATCATTATCCTAGTGTACCATCCTCTCCACATGGTATAATAAGTCATTATAGCATTTTTCATTTATGGCTAATGCAATTACATTAAAATTGGTGTCTTAGAAGACTGTGCTTATTGCATAAGAATATAAGAATGAGACTTATTCTATCTTGGTGGCTATAAATGCTCTTACTTCAGGTATGACTTCTACTTTTTTTATTTATGAGCCTACAAATTGCCTAGATGTCAAATGAATGTGTAAAAGGTTTTTAGCAAATGATATAGAGTACTTTGGAGTTTTCAACAAATAGTAATGGTGAATTCTAAGCTTTGGAGTTTTAAACCCCATATTTTTCTCAAAAGTTTAAATTACAAGATAACAGATGTAAATGGTAAGTATATTTCATTTGATTTTGTTGGGTGAATATTTTGTCGGCCAGCTAACTGGTGACCAAAATAGTTCCTATCACCATAACATAAGGAGATTGGTCATCCAATGTTGTAGGTTTACCACATCCAAAGGGGAAAAATCTCTCCTCTCATCAAGGGGAGGTTCCCTATTAAATATACGGAGGCTATATACTATATATAAGCAAAAAGTAAGACACAAGGGTGGGATAAACCATCCATCTCTCTTTTTTCAAAGATGATACTGACAAATAGAGGAGAAATCCTAGGTTATTGGTGAAGATACTTCTCTTCTTTCAGAAGTAACATTTAGCCAAGAGCTAGATCCCTTTCTAAATAGTATAAATACTAGTAAAGTAATAGAAGGCACTTCTCTTCTTTCAGAAGTGTTTGTTCTTGTAAATAGCAAGACTCTTTCTAGTAACAAGTAATGAGGTAATAGGGTCCAAAGTAGCCAACAATCTAAGATGTAGCACAAATTCTCCACCTTGATGGCCCTACAGTGAGATACGAAGAACAATGGGGGCACAAATTCATCCCAAGGTCCTTTACATAGAAACATAAAAGAAAAACACACACTGAAGACAACTATGACAACATAAAGTCTGAAAGTAGTTGGCTTTAGGACACCTTCCTTATCACCTCCACTAGTCCTGCTTGTTAAATCAAATAAATAAGAATGATTTTAGAAGATATACATATGAACAATCTCCTAAAGTAGCACAAGCTATAACAGCATAAAGTCTGTAAGTAACTTGCTTTGTCATTCAATCAAAGAAATATAAATTAAAATCTAAGCTTAAAGTCTCAATAATGCCTTTCAATTTAGGTAGAGTTTCACTTTTGGTAAGGGGAAGATCTCCCTCTAAATGACACAAGAGATTAAAATATATAGAGGCCTGAGGGAAACTTGGCACTTTCTCCCAATGAAGTGACTCATTCAGCACATTCAATGCCTTGGATGCATTCTTGGTTTTTCATCAAGAAGGGCCATGCTAGAGCAGGGTGGCTACCTTGACTGTGGCATGTTGATTCATATCTATTGCCTCCTCCCAAGTCTAAATCTCTCATTCCATCACCTGCTTAGCCGTGCAATTATCTATTCTGCCTTTATCTCATAGGGGACAAATAGATGGCACTTTTAATATATGCAAACCCTAAATATCTACCTAGTGAACTTCTCCACCTACTAGAAATAACTCCCATTGAGTTTCCCTCTTTGTCTCTTCCTTCTCTTGGTCTAGCCTTAGGCTTTTTGAATGCATTCAGGTCTATGCCTTGAGTTTGCTAGAATCAATAGATACTTCATTATGACAAATTTGATGTTTATGGGCCCGTCATGTTTCCTAGCAACTCCTTTGTGTCTTTGTCACTTGCCATGGTCTTTTTTCACTATGACATAGGTGAGGACATGTGGTAACATCCATCGTTTCAAAATAGGCTTATCAAAATAAGCTTTGAAACTGGTCAATGGCTGAGGAGGGCATGGATGCAGATACATGGTAGCTTCTACTACATTGGGTCAAGACACACAGCGGGTTCTACTCTATGAAGCTTCATTTGAGACTGTGTCTTAGCTTGTGACACTTGGTAGCATCCACTATTCTTTGAGGCTCAAACCTTTCTTGAAGGGAACTTGCCCTTCAAAGTCTTCTAAGTGGCCTTCGGGCTTTGATCCTTTGGTGAGCTATCATCCCTTTCATTTCCTTTAGATAATTCATCTAAAGGAAACCTTTCCTTGGCTCTATATGTGTCTTTGTATCACAAGTGCCCCTTTATTTTGACATGTGGCACCTTCTACTATTCAAATAAGTGCCACATGTCATCTTCTACAAGAATATGTGCAGAGACGTGGCATCTTCCGCTATCGACACTTGGTATCATCCACCTCCTTAAGCCTTTGCAACATCATAGAAACATTTAGGGCTCAGTCAGGCTCTTGTGGATGATGACACTTGACAGCCTCCATTGATCTCTGTAAGGGACACATGGCATGTTCTGAATACATTTGATAGTCACGTAGCTATAGACACTTGGCGCGTTCTACTTCATTTAGTCATTCATTCTTGGGCCCACCATGGTCTTTGCTCAAAATAGTGAAGTTAAGGGAAGAGACTATAGATATTGACAAGTGGCACATTTCGCTCACTTCTACAACTTACCCAGGGCCCACCATGGTCTTTAACAAAAACAAAAAGTAGAAGAAAGAAGTTATGGATAAGGACACTTGTCAGCTTACACCAAGCTTTAGAGGGGACATGTGGCACATTCCACTACTCTTAGATGAATACATTGGGGCCTTCCATAGTTGCCACTTGTCACCATCTATGGGACTCTAATAAAACTATCGAAAGAAGCCTTGTAGCTTATGAAAAGGCTGGAGACGTGAACCCTGACACTTGTCACTCTTCACAGAGTTTCAATGGGACACATAGTAGCTTCCGAGGGATTTTTCTTGAACCTATTGATTGAAGCCATAGATTAAACCAACTATTTGTTACTTCTTTCTTTGATTGAGGATGCCTTTGAATTACTTGAACCTTTGAGCTCTAGATGAAGCACTTGACCCGTTTGAAGCTCCAGAGTTGATATTGAACATTAAACCCATTGAACCTTGAACCAAAGTGGTTCAAGGGTGAGAAACTAGTCCGTTTTGATTGAACTTGCCTAAAGAAGCCTTTGAACCTATTGAACCCGTTAGTCCCTTTACAAAAAATTTTGAGAAAATGATGAAATTGAATGTTTTAGAACAAATTTTTGGAAAGGGGAAAAACAATTTTAGCTATGCAAGACCAAAATAATCCTATGTTGTCTAAAAAATGAGGAATCACTTTTCAGGGACAACAACTAGCTCCTATTGGGGAACTTCCTTCAGATGACAACTCAGAATAGCTGAGGGGAGTAGAAACTAGAATCTCTAATGCCTTAAAGTGTGCCATTGGGCTACGGAGTCATGCTACCCAAAAAGAAAGGCTCAAAAAATGAAAATGAAAAGAACAAAACAAAACTAAAGATTATATAGATATACATATGTACAAATGAACTTATCTTATGCCTCAAGATTTGAAGCACTTCAGATGCCACCCACTATGAGACTGTGAAAATGGTGTGCCATCCCGATAAACTAGTAGGAAACCATTTTGTCCCCAAAATCAGTGACGGGTGAATGGAACTCTCCACTAGGAAACCACTTTTCTATGTCTTCCCTTTGGTTTTCTCTTCTTCTTGTCCCAAATCAAGACTTGAATTTTAGTCCAAAAACCATGAATATTTGCTCTCCTAGCAAAGAGTTCCTTTTCCTAATTTTGATGGGCAGCAGCATGGCTTAGTACCATAATTAGTTGTTCTAATAGCTCAGCCTAACACATGTCTTGATTATCCCCCTCATATATCTCAGATTCTTTTTCATTTGGAGGGGACATTTCTTTTGCACTTATGTTGTACTCCACCAATTCTTTTGCTATTTCATCCCTACCTAAAGACTCAAACAAAATTTGGGCTACAAGGGCTACTATTTGGGTCTCGACACATTTGACATGATCAATCATGTCAAATGGCTAGATTGGACTAGGCACAGGGGATGAGAGTTCTTCCTTTTGGTTTATGGGATGGGTGGGAGGACTAGCTTGTGAATTTGAAGTAGAAGGTGCATAAATGTTTGGGATACTTACTTTCTTAGAAATCACTGGGTCCTTTGGCTAGATAGGTAGAGTGGCCCCATGCTTAGCAATTAAAATCATAGGTTGAGGTCACTCCTCTATTTCTCCTTTATCAGCTTGTTGAGCTGACTGATTCTAGGACTAGGTGACCACAACATATGATCCCTCAGATGCTTCATTTTTACTTCTAGGTTCATCTTGGTAATATAGGAAACTAATGTGGTAGTCACTAGCTGACTCTTATTGATCCTCTGTGAAGAGACCAGCATCATTTTCTTGATTAAACTCAGGTTGGAAAGAGAAATCATGCTCTGTTTCCAAATACCCAACTACTGAGTTGGTTGGAGGTGCTTCAATGGCAAGGTTCCTCTGTGGGGGAGGAAGACGATTGGGTTACCCTTGATGTGCCTAATTAGGGAATGTCCTCTTTGGTACATCTCTGTATGAAGGAGCAAATGACATCCCTTGTGACATTTGTCTTTGGAGGGCCAACACTTCATTTGCTAGCTCCTGCACCATTAGATTAGAGGTGGCTATAGGTGAGTTATAAGAAGATGAGGAAGATAAGCCTTTATTTGAATCCCTTCTTATCTTTCTAGCTAGGATAAGGTCATCTTCTAACTCAGTGGCTAAGTCTTGAGCAGCTTCAAGATTTATGTGGCTAGCACATCTTAGCAAAAAACTCACTTCAGGTAGCTGTGAGTTTATGAAGAAGCATTTGAGGTTCTCAGGTGTGGGTTGAGAAACTATGGGAATCTTATTTCTCAGCTTATCTAATTTCACAATAAAATCCCTCATGGGCTCATGAGGTTCCTTCTTCATCTGCATAATTTGGTCTAGCAAAGCATGAGCATCTTTTGTAGGTTTGAACCTTGCTTTAAACTTGTATTTGATAGTGTCCCAGCCAGTCACTGATCCAATCTGCACATGGTAAAACTAGTTTGCAACAACAACTTGTAGTGTCTTGACAAAAAGCCTGACTGCCACATCTTCAAATTCCACCCCTATCACACCACAAGCTATGGTTAAGGCTGTAATGTGTTCATCAGGGTGGACTCTTCCATCACCAAAGAATTTGGGGAAATTCTTCCTTGAACTATGTGGAAGCTCATGCAGAGGTGGAGTTAGATTAAGTGGGCCAAATGAGTTACCCCACGGGCCTCAAACTGCCATGATTAGATTATGAAAAATAGGGATAACACATCTAAGTGGATTTGCCAGATTATAAGACAAAAATGGAAAATAAATTGGCCCTGCTTCAGCTTAAATCTTGACGCTTCAAACTATGCTTTCTTTTTCAGTAGCTCTGGTTTTGCAAACCAAATAATATAATGGAGATGGATAAAAATGGTAATGCTATAAATGGATAATGGGTATGACCCAGATGGGAGTCACTAGACTCTATAATGGATAAGGGAAGGAACTGATTCAATCTAAAACTTGAGGCTTTAGACTACATGTTCATCCCCAACAGAGTCACCAAAAAGTTGTTGGGTGAATATTTTGTTAGCCAGCTAACTGGTGACCAAAATAGTTCCTATCACCACAGCATAGGAAGATTGGTCATCCAATATTGCATGTTTACCATATCTAAAGGGGAAAAATCTTTCATCTCATCAAGGGGAGGTTCCCTATTAAATATACGAAGGCTATATACTATATATATAAGCAAAAAGTAAGACATAGGGGTGGGATAAACCATCCATCTCTCTTTTTTTAGAGATGATGCTAACAAACAGAGGAGAAATATTGGGTTATTAGTGAAGATACTTCTCTTCTTTCAAAAGTAGCATTCATCCAAGAGCTAGATCCCTTCCTAAATAGTATAAATCCTGGTGAAGCAACAAAAGGCACTTCTCTTCTTTTAGAAGTGCTTGTTCTTGCAAATAGTAGGACTCTTTCTAGTAACAAGTAACATGGTAACAGGGTCTAAAGTAACTAGAAATCTAAGATGTAGCACAAAGTCTCCACCTTGATATCCCTAGAGTGAGATACGAAGAACAATGGGGGCATAAAGTCATCCCAAGGTCCTTTACATAGAAATATAAAAGAAAAACACACACTAAAGACTACTATGACAACACAAAGTCTAAAAGTAGTTGGCTTCAAGACACCTTCCTTATCACCTCCACTAGTCTTGCTTGTTAAATCAAATAAATAAGAATGCTTTCAAAAGATAGACATAAGAACAATCTCCTAAAGTAGCACAAGCTATAATAACACAAAGTTTGCAAGTAACTTGCTTTCTCATTCAATCAAAAAAATATGAATTACAATCTGAGCTCAAAGTCTCAGTAATGCCTTTCAATTTGGGTAGAGTTTTGCTTCTGGTAAGGGGAAGATCTCCCTCTAAATGACACAAGAGATTACAATATATAGAGGCCTGAGGGAAACTTGGCACTTTCTCCTATGAAGTGACTCATTTGGTGCATTCAATGCCTTAGATGCATTCTTGGTTTTTTGTTAAGAAGGGCCATGCTAGAGTAGGGCAGCTATCTTGACTGTGGCATGTTGATTCATCTCTAGTGCCTCCTCTCGAGCCTAAATCTCTCATTCCATCACCTACTTAGCCACGCAATTGTTTATTTTTCATTTATCTCATAGGGGACAAATAGATGGCATTTTTAATGTATGTAGACCCCAAATATCTACCTAGTGAACTGTTCCACCAACTAGAAATAACTCCCATTGAGTTTCCCTCTTTGTCTCTTCCTTCTCTTGGTCTGGCCTTAGGCTTTTTGAATGCATTCAGTTTTATGCCTTGAGTCTACTAGAATCAACAGATACTTCATTACAACAAATTTGACATTTACAGGCCCATCATGTTTCCTAGCAACTCCTTTGTGACTTTCTCATTTGCCATGGTCTTTTTTCACTCTGACATGGGTGAGGACACGTGGCAGCATCCACAGCTTCAAAATAGGTTTATCAAAATAAGCTTTGAAACTGGTTAGTGACTGAGGAGGGTGCAGATGTCAATGTGTGGTAGCTTCTGCTACATTAGGTTAGGACACATGGTGGGTTTCACTCTATGAAGCTTCATTTAAGACTATGTCTTAGCTTGTGACACCTAGAAACATCTACTATTCTTTGAGGCTCAAACCTTTCTTGAAGGAAACTTGCCCTTTAGGGTCTTCTAAGTGGCCTTTAGGCTTTGATCCTTTGGTGGGCTGTCATCCCTTTCATTTCCTTCAAAAACAATGTCTGAAGGAATTCCTTCAGACAATTCATCTGAAGGAAACCTTTCCTTGGCTCTATATATGCCTTTGTATCATGAGTGCCCCTTTCCTTTGACACATGGCACCTTTTGCTCTTTGAATAAGTGCCACATGTCATCTTCTATAAGAATAGGTGAGGACACGTGGCATCTTCCACTGTCAACACTTGGTAACATCTGCCTCCTCTAGCCTTTGTGACATTGGAGAAATTTTTGGGGCTCAGTCAGGCTCTTGCAAATGATGACTCTTTTTAGCCTCCACCGATTTCTATAAGGGACACGTGGCATGTTTTGAATACATTTGTTAGTCATGCAATTGTAGACACTTGGTGCATTCTACTTCATTTAGTCATTCATTCTTGGGCCCACCATGGTCTTTGCTCAAAATAGTGAAGCTAAGGGAAGAGACTATGGATATTGACACATGGCATGTTCCACTCACTTCTACGACTTACCCAAGGCACACCATGGTCTTTAATAAAAACAAAAAGCAAAAGAAAGAAGTCATGGATAATGACACTTGTCAGCTTCCATTGAGCTTTAGAGGGGACGCGTGGCATATTCTGATACTCTTAGATGAATACATTGGGGCCTTCCATAGTTGCCACTTGTCACCATCTATGGGACTCTAAGAAACCTATTGAAAGAATCCTTGCAGCTTATGAAAAGGCTGGAGACGCGGACACCGACACTTGTCATGCTCTACAAAGTTTTAATGGGACACATGGTAGCTTTTGAGGGATTTTTCTTGAACTTGTTGATTGAACCCACATATTTAACCAACTATTTGCTACTTATTTCTTTGACTAAGGTTGCCTTTGAATTGCTTGAACATTTGAGCTCTAGATGAAGTGCTTGACCTGTTTGAAGCTCCAGAGTCGATATTGAACCTTGAACCCATTGAACCTTGAACCAAAGTGGTTCAAGGGTGAGAAACTAGTCCCTTTTGATTGAACTTGCCTGTAGAAGCCTTTGAACTTGTTGAACCGTTAGTCCCTTTACCAAAAAGTTTGAGAAAATGATGAAATTGAATGTTTCAGAACAAATTTTTGGAAAGGGGAAAAACAATTTTGGCCATGCAGGACCATAATAGTCCTATGTTGTCTAAAAAATGAGGAATCACTTTTCAAGGACAACATATTTAACATAAATCCCTAGTGGATCTTTGGTTTTATTCTGACAACTTTGAAATTTCACTTTTAGGAATTATCCAATCATCATTCTTGGATTATCCATGTGTCTTCTCATCATAGGCTTGACCTTTTCTTGAGGTGACTTAGCTTTATTACCACTAAAATGAGACTCCATTATAATTTAATTTGTACCAACAATTGGTGCTCATGGATAACAATGTGTCCTTTAAGTTTCATACTTGATATGTGCCTGACACTTGGTGTTTGTTTGTGCATTCCAATCTTTTACTTTGGATATTGGGATATCTAGGTGGGAAACATGATATTTTGGCATGTAACATCTTTAGATTGGATTATACCTCCTTTTAATGTTACCAATATTGACATATTTTATTTTAGGCTAATGTGGTCTTAAGATCCCTACTAGCTTGCTAAGTGGCAGGGTTTCATTGGATCATGCTATCGTGCAGTTGTATTACATGAATCTCTTGATGAACCCATCCATTACGACACCTTTCCACATGTTGACCTTCCATTATATCACTCATATTCAATTACTACATGAATCTACCTCTTTCATCATTAGACTGATGTGGCCTAAGAAATTTTGTTAGTTTTCCAAGTGGCAAGTTCTTATTGGCTCACATTGTTGTATGGATTTATTATATGAAATTTTTATTTTACCTAAATATCATAACACTTCAATAAATGTCACATTTTATGGATCATGTACTCATTGGGTTTTATGGATTCATTTTATTATATTATTTCCATAATATATGGGTCCACATGTCTTCATCCCATTATTACTAAATGTTGAATGGCTTCCACATCACATCTAGCTACCTAAGATTATGCAACTTACTACCAAGTTTCATCTTATTGTATAATATATATATTATGAAATTAACATATTTCATCTTAACTCTAGGCCATGATCAAGTGCCAAGTGGCATGATGTAATAAGATCATATTGTTATGAGAATTATAAAATAATAGATCCTTGGAAGGCTACAGTTGAATGCCATGTGGAGTGTTTTGATTGAGTCATGTGGTTGTGAAATTTACAATTTCTTCATAAGATCAAATGATATGACTAGGTGACAAGTGGAAAAATCTCATTGGATCATGTTGTCTCTCTATTTTTCAAAGGCATAAATATATGCCACAAAGTCCAAAGCTTATGCAACTAATTTGCCAATGCATGAGACACTATCACATGTCATTTAAAGCTAAGTTGGCATTAGGGTTATTTCCAAATAAAAAGGTGCTAGGATTTTATCAAATCCCTTGAAATGAACTTTTCAATCAACATGGAAGGTATTCTAAGGCCCCTTTTTGGGGTATCTCCTAGGAGATACCTTAAAATAAAATTCCAATCATGTACATATTCAATGTATATCTTAGGAGATAACTTGAAATAAAATTCCAATTGTGTGCATGTTCAATGTATCTCCTAGGAGATACCTTGAAATAAAAATTTCAATTGTGTGTATGTTCAAGGCATCTCTTATTAATTGATTTGAAATAAAATGCCAATTGTGTGCATGTTCAAGATATCTATGAGGAGACCCTTTGAAAGTAATACAAGGACCTTCAAAGAAATCCCCTAGGAGATACTTTGAAAGAAAATTTCAATCATGTTCATGTTCAAGGTATCTAATAAAAGAGCCCTTTAAGTTACTACAATACCCTTCAAGATATCTCCTAGAAGATACCTTGAAGGCATTATATTACCTTTAAGGCTACCTTGAAGGTATCTCTTAAGATATACTTTTCAAACATGCATAAAGGTAAGGTATTACAAGGCCCTCAAAGCTATCTCTATCTACTAGGATAACCCTTGAAGGTACTAAAAGAGCCTTTAAGATATCTTCTAGAAGATACCTTGAAGGTATCTCTTAAAACTGAGCTGGAATTAGGGTTCTTGCCAAATAAAAAGGTGCCACGGTTATATCAAATCCCTTGCTAGGACCTTTGAAATCAATATGGAAGGTATTATATGGCCCTTTAAGGTATCTCCTATGAGATACCTTGAAATAAAATTCCAATCATGTGCATTAATAAATTTAGTCCATAAAATGTATAATATCATGCTTTTTTCTTCCAACTATAAAGGCTAAGGAGCAATCTGGTTAGAACTTTTCTCAGATAGAAAGTTTCAACAAACAAGAACAAAATTTAAAATTGAATCCCCATTTCTTTAATAATAAAAGGGGGATGTTGGGTACAATAGTATCTACTAGGAAAACCCTTGAAGATACTATAATACCCTTTAAGATATATCATGTAAGATACCTTGAAGAGAATTGTAATATCTTCAAGGCTACCTTGAAGGTAAATCCTAAGAGATACCTTTCAAACATGCATAAAGGTATCCTTGAATATTTTACAAGGCCCTCCAAGGTATCTCTATCTACTAGGAGAACCCTTGAAGGTATCTCCTAAGAGATACCTTTCAAACATGCATAAAGATATCTTTGATGGTACTATAAGGCCCTCCAAGGTATCTCTATCTACCTTGAAGGTATCTCCTAAGAGATACCTTTCAAACATGCATAAAGGTATTTTTGAAGTTATTACAAGGCCCTCCAAGGTATCCCCATCTGCTAAGAGAACCCTTGAAGGCACTAAAAGACCCTTCAAGGTATCTCCTAGAATATAATTTGAAGGGCATTATAGTACCTTCATGTCTACCTTAAAGGTATACCCTAAGAGATACCTTTTAAACATGTATAAAGGTAATATTAAAGGTATTATAAGGCCTTCAAAGGCATATCATAAGAGATATCTTGAAAGATAATTCTAATCATGTGCATTTTCAAGGTATCTACTATGATACCCATTAAAGTTACTACAAGATCTTTCAATGTATATCTTAGAAGACACCTTAAAGGACCTTGTAGTACCTTCAAGGGTACCCTAATGCATGTTTGAAACAATATCATACAAGATTATTTATACCTTTTAAACATGAATTAGGGTACACTCAAAGGTACTAAAAATAACTTGAAGTTATCTCCTTGGAAATACCTTGAAATTAAATTCCAATCATGTGCATGTTTAAGGAATGTTAACAAAGTTTTTTAGAAATTCTCTAGAACATGCAAATTAGAGGGATAGTTTGTGTAGTAGGAAGTAGAAAAGAATCATAGTATCATGAGTGAATTTATAGAATCTTCAATTTTATACACAACAAAAAATATAAATATAAACTAACATGGCATTAATAATTTTAGAACATAAACAACATAATACAAGATGGAACAAACTAAAACAAAATAGAGTAAACACTGCACACTAGGCATACATAAAACAATCTTAACAAAACCATAACAGAGCTAGTATATTAATATATATAACACATTGTAACCATATTCCATTAAATTAGATCACTATATATAGTTTTTTACATGGCTCTATCTCTTCACATTATAACTTTCCAGCATACAAAAATAAAGGAGTTTTAGAATTTTGATATTTATCACTTGGCTATAAGGGCGAAGACATCCAAAAGATCATATAGATGACAAAATGATACCCTATGAACATGTGTCCATCAATTATAAAATTAAAATTTTACAAGGTCATAATCCATGTCCAAGACTTTCCCATACTTAAACTATTGTTTCATCCTAAGACAAAATCTGAGCTTTGATCTCAGCTAAAGCTAGAAAAGATTAGCCTTTCACAAAAGTGATAGTAATCACTCTAGGTGTTGTTTATTGATTTAAACCCTTTGTGTAATACTTAGAGACTTTTTCAAGTATTCAACTAGGTATAATACTTTCCTATCACCCTTTATGGTTTTCCATAGACTAGCTTAACTAGGTGGCCATCCATGTTAGTGGTTTTCAACCAACCTGGCCCCACTCCAAATGTTTATGACTATGTTACAAATCATTTTTTTAAACTGAAAAACTTGAAATGCGCATTCAAATACCATGGAGGTTGTTCCAAAGTTTGTCCAAGTAGATGTGTAGATTATGGTTGCCTAGATTGTGCCTTTGTATCTAGCTTTCTTTTCTACAAAATTACTTGGAGATACTATAGTGGAATGAAATTAGGTCCATCTATGATATGTTCAATAGCTGGTTAAATATATGAGAGTTCATGATTAAGTGTTTTCAAATTATCAATTACTTCCCACACCATGGTAAGAAAAATGTGTAGTGTAATCTTAATGACCATCAAATCATGCACATATTATTTTTTGTGATGATACGGAAGTATTTGACATTTCAAAACTTAAGCAGATATATAACACAATATCATCCAACCTATCTATAGTACTTTGGGTTTGAAAAGCCACAAATATATTTTGCATAGTCTCATTATGCTAAACCTAGAGATTCTTCATCATGATATCCCTAACATCTAAAAACTATTGAAATGCATCATTTAGTGCTTCTATAGTAGCCATTTGATCACTCTTTAAATATTTAGCTTCATCCACCATTATGAATTTTGATTTCATAGAAGCCAAGGAATTGTTAAGATGTTAAATCCAATCAAGCACTCCTTGCACTATCTTCTTATCTTGATACATTGTAGTATTTAAGCCCTATACATATTCCTCTAGTAGTTCACAAATGCCTTCTATTTTAGTATAGATAGCTTACCCTTGGGTGCATAGTTTATGTGTCCTCACCCAATCATTTGTTAGCTAAGTCAACAACATAATGAGTTGTTTGTCCTCAAACATTACTTGATCACCAAAGAATTGAGTAACTAGAGTAGGACACATTGCATTGATGAGCTGCTTAGCCTTAGAATTTTAATTTTGTGTTTCTGATTTCTCCTCATATAGCTAAAAAATAATATGTTCCAATTTTATATCCTTTTTTGCAATGGATTTTTGGAATGTAGTTACTCATTTAATTTTCTTGGACAATGGTAGCTAAAAAACATCCAAAGATGTCTTCATGGAAGCAAGTGTGGTGGATGTGATTTTGAATATGGAATAATATGGTGTAAATTAAGCCAATGAAATAAAGAAAGTGTTGAAATGAGATGATGTGGTAGGGACATACAACAACCATTAGGTAGAAGGGAGAGACTTTGATAGTGAAGTCTCCTCTAGTACACCTGATTGGGTCACATACTTGTGGGATGCTACATGTTCTTCTTCTACCTTTTCCTTAGATTCCTTTTATTTCATAATATATGCCTCTATGTGTGCTACTTCTCCCTTTTCCTTATGTTAACCCTTATTTGTAGCATCAATGTGAATTCAAGCTACCTCCTCGGCCTTAGCTTTGGCCACAATTTTGGCCTTGGCATCTACCTTAGCCTTAGCTTTGGCATAAGCCTTTGCTTTAGTTTTGGAAACAAACTCAAATTTTTCTTTGGTAGATTACACCTCTGCCTCCTCCTTTTGGCACTATTATTTATCATATTTCTCTTATTCCTCTTATTCTATTTTATTTTGTCTCTATACATCTTATGCCTCTTCATACTTACATACTACCTCTTCATGCTCCCTTCTCTTCCTTTTGGTTTCTTATTCATCGGCTTTCTTTCTCTTGACACGAGCTTCTTCGACCTTATATTTCCTAACCTTGGATTCTTAAAAGAAAACTGGTTTTTCTTCCTCCATGGTGCACTATTTGTCTTGTTCTTATTATGCACATTAGGCTTATTTTGTAGTTGTTTATTTCGTGACATATTTAGTCTTTTTGGTCTTCTCTATTTTTCTCTTTTTCCCCTTTTATTTCTTTATATCCTCCTCCTCATCATAAAAAGTATCCCACATGGCATCCATTTATTCTACTATATCCATCACAGTGGTATCTAAATATTCATCTATTACATACACATCATCTATTTCCATATTTTATTTTGAGTTATCTAAAGATTAGGATTTGATAACCGTACCTCTATACATGAAAATCTTTATTGACTCTAATAGAGGGACAAGTTTATCCTTGTGTCTCCTTGTGCCCCTAGACTTCACATGATTGACACTAATTATTATGGCTAGCTCTCTAAAAGATACCATACATTCTTATATGGTGGTTGAAATCCTAGCCTAATGATGAGTACATTATTTATGAATTGGTGGTTGTACTAGGATCCCTTCTTCTGGTAGATCTACAATCTATGTAGATGATGAACTCGCTTATGGATATTTTTGGAAAATCTTTGCCACAAGTTTGCACTGATATTCTTCTTGACCTATAGTATCCATAATAATAGAGGGAAGGGGTTGTGTAATGTTGATCAAAAGGTCATTACTTACCTTATTCTACACTTGGAAAGTGTGCACTACTTTCCAAAAAAAATAACTCCTTCTCCTTCTTATAATAGACCTCTTGGAAAATGTCTTCAATCATGAATTGAAGAACTTCCTATTCATCAACCCCCAATATTATGAGATCAAACTCTCAAGCTATCCTTGGGACTTGTGGGTTATCAAACCAAAACTTGGTTTTCCTTGATCTCTTTCTATATGGTGGTGGTGAGGCTCTCTATACAAGTCCTTTTTGTTTACATTTTTATTTATATGTGGGAGCTATGGATTGTTATGGTGAGTCTTATGGTTGCATAGCTATCTACAGTTGTTCTTACTCCTGCCCATGTTATTGTGCACCTAGAGGGATGGTTTGAATAGGTTACATTGACCTCATGACTAGGGATAAATGTTTTCCATACTTAGGCTTGTGCTTCAACCATTATGATGAAAAATGGTATGGGAGTTGTAGTTGGCATGACCAACTCATGCACCTTTATATAAATACCATTGTATAACTTGGTTATTGATGTATGCTACCCCAAATATTATATGACACCCTTAAAAAATTCAAGGGTGTAAATTGATCAAAGATAGAGCCTCAAGACACCATATGTTAAAATTAACTAGTTGCTCATAACATTACCTTGTCTTAGTCCAAGTCATTCCTACAAGGGTAATAGCAAGCCAAAATTCCAAATAACATTAACTTGGCCTAGTGGGGACTTCCTTTAGGTGAAGCATAACAACAAAACTAGAAACTAATATTAGAAATTTTGTGAGCTACCTAAAAGTACCTTTTTGATATTAGTGGTAATCTCAGAGTGAGAAAATTGGGCCAATTGAAGTTCTCATTTAGGTGTATCATGTGATACATAATGTCAATTACTCCTTTTGTTTCCTATTTGGCTTGCTTGGTTATTTGTCATAACCTATTTTTAATATACTCTACTAGAATATGCATTATAACATCCTCAATGGAGTCAATTGGGGTTCTTCTACCTACCGTTGTGGGAAACTTCTCTTAAACAAATGAATGAATTGGTAGTGTGATGGACTTGTATGGCAATAAATATTTTCCATGATTTAGGAGGCCTATGGCTCTCATAATGGTCTATGAATTGATCCAGATGGTGATATATTTAGACAAATTAATATCCCCTTTATTTTATATACTTAACAAGGTATGCATGAACTCATCTAGTTGATTGAATGTAGGTAACTTGATTAGCCTCTCTACATCAGAACCGCAAAGTTGATGTTGAAGTGTAAGAGCTCTTGCTTGTATTCCTAGTTGTGTTGATGGGGTGATTATAGTAACTTTATCCATTTCCATAAAGTTGAAGGGATCTGGGTCATTGAATTTGGTTTGTTGAAGACCCAGCCCAATCCCCACTTTTACCTTCTATGCATATGTGAGCAGGATTAATAACTTTATCCTATCTATGACTAAACCTATAATCTATGTTATTTCATTACTTTGTTCCATCAAAATTTGGGTCTTAATTTTTTCCCATGGGATTTTATCAAGAAAAGATAGTAGAATACTCTTATTCACCAAATTTTGTAATGTTTTTCCATTATTCATCCTCTTTATTTTATGGTTTTCAACATCCAATTTGCTCTTGCCAACCTCTTTAAATTCACTGATTGCCTATGCACGAGTGTTCTTCCTCATCTTCAATATTTTGGATCTGATAGTGACCTTTTTTATCTCCCAAATATTTAAATTAACCCATATCATGTGTTTTATGTGACCTTATGTCACTTCATGTAGCCACTTTGTTTAATTAAACCACTTCTCATGTCCCAACTCGATCTACCTCAAATAAGATGAAATCTTTTGAAATATCATGTCATTAATGGTTTTTCACAATCATTAGTGGTCCTTCTATCATGCTTGTTTTGTCACCACCACTTTCCTCGACTTAATTTGAGATCGATGCACTTTTTTACTGGATTGATCCTTAATATCCTTCTTTGGAAAAGTATGAATAATGATATTTTACATTTCAAACTAACTTATTAAATGTATTTAATAAGTTATACTATGTAGGTATTGGGACTTAGTTTTATTTAGAACTATTTTGTTATGGATTTTGTTCAGACATTAAGTTTGATGTTTTGTTCATTAGGGAAATCATTTGGGACTTGTTTATTAGACATTTTGATTATAACCATTTTTTGGAAAGTTTGTGATTTAGTGTTTTTGCTTGAAGCTTCTTTTCAAAAACTTTAATCTTAAAGGATTTTGATCAAAACTTGTTCATCAAACATTTCATTTGAACATTGTTCTAAAGGATTTGGTTTTTTTGAGATTTTGATATCAAAACTTTAATTTTGAAGGATCTATTTAGACATTTTATTCAAACATTATTTCAAAGTATTTGCTCATTGAACATTTTCTATTCTTGGATGTTGTGATGTGAGATTAAATGTGATAAGGCTTAAGCCTATAACCATTTATACGTCTTGGTAATATGGTTCCCTAAAAATCTTTTAGAATAATGGTACCCTTTTATGAGACTTATTGAATAATGTAGGGTCCTTTCCATCTAGTTCACATCTTCCCTCAAAATGATTTAAACCTATTATCATATAATAACACTTCCTATTCTAGATTAAACTCTTTAGATTGTAAGTTATGGTCATAAAATGCATTGTAAATTAGTTTTTAAAAAAGTCTTTAAATAATCAATTCACCATTGATGACTATAAAATACATTTCCACTTTAGAAGGTGTTTTGTTTATTATTTCTAAATATCTTTACACATTCACTCATATAGCCATAACTCAAATGTCCATCACACACCAAGTTTATATCAAATCCCTTGGAATAACCTTTGCAATCAATATTAAGGCCATTACAAGGCCCTTCAAGGTATCCCCTATGAGATACCTTGAAATAAAATTCCAATTGTGTACATGTTCAAGGTATACACTAGGAGAACCCTTGAAGTTATCTCTTAGAAGATGCCTTGAAGGGAATTATATTACCTTCAAGTGTACATTGAAAGTATCTCCTAGGAGATACATTTCAAACATTTATAAGGTTACCCTTGAGGGTATTACAAGTCCTTTCAAGATATCTCTTAGGAGATAATTTTAAATAAAATTCCCATCAAGTACATGTTAAAGGTAGATACTATTAGGTCCCTCAAAGGTACAACAAGGCCATTTAAGGTATATCCTATGAGATACCTTGAAATAAAATTCCATTTGTATGCATGTTCAATGTATCTCATAAGATAACCCTTGAAGTGCATTGTAGGACCTTCAAGGGTATCTTGGAGATATCTCCTAGGTGATACCTTTAAAACATGTAGAAGGGTACCCTTGAAGGTATTATAATGCACTTCAAGGTATCTCTTAAATTCTAAATTATCTTAACAAGATCTTATTCCATAAACAATCACTATGATCTATCAACTAAAACTTGTATGACACATTCTTCATTAACATAACTTTAGTAACTCATAATAGAACTTTTAAAAAATTTATTACATATATTAAATAGCTAAGATACCAGATCAATGTCAAGAAATGGAAGAGACCACAATACAATATAAGCTTTCAGAATAACCCAAAGGATCTTTTATCTATATTTAATGTCAAAAATTTTCCTCTATGATTAGAGAGTGTGATACACTTTTTATAGGCTTGGGATAAGGATAGCCTCATCTCTCAAGAAAATTTGAAGTAAAAATAAACATCTCATTAGAGACAAAATAATTTACAATAGGAAAGACTCCTAAAAAAGTCTCGCAATTATCAAAGGGGCTACTTATGAGGTGGTAGCTATAAATGGTTGCATTTATGCACTGGTGACTATTGTAGTTGTTATAGGTAGTTGAAGTCCTTATCATAGTGTGGCATGTCATTAAAGAGATCATTTCAACTAGAATATGAGACATAGTTAGAGAAATGGTTGTAAATGCAATTGTCAGTGGGGTGACCATGGATGTCAAGGCCTACTTACTCACTTAAATTTGGAGGTAGAGAGTATGACTATCCTAGAAGTCAATTTTAATTTCCTCAAATTCTAATAGGGGTCTTTTAAAATGTTGATTAGTCTTATCCATCAAATTTTTGTGTATCTTTAATGATGCCCCAAGATATATGTAATGGGTTTTTTCACTAAAAGCCCTTCTTCAAGAAAAACTCACCAATTATTGCACTTCATCAACTATTTTATAAATAGTGCCCTTAACCTCTACTCTAAAACTATTGGTAGCTATGCAAAGAAAGTATTCAAAAATGGATCCATGTACCAAATCTCTATGTGGAATGACTACATTATTTATCCTTATTTCTCCCAAAATAGCCATAGTTTGCCTCTGCTGACTGTTCAACTACATGACCAAATACTTCATGTCTTGGTGTCATTCAATAAAGGTGTCTCTCTTGATAGCTATGTAGTTTTGTGCCTAGGTAGCATCAATGGATGATATCAAGTTTAAATGGGCATGAGCTTTATTCCTAGATACTTCATTAAAAAAATGTTGTTTATCCTTTATTTTCATCATTTTCTTTGACTCTGGATATGCACTCCCATTTGGGGTTGTGACTCCCCTTTTATAGCTCTAATTAATTAGATGATACTATATAGCTTCCTAACCATAGCATGTATATTGTCGATTATGTCCATTGGGAGTTTTATGGTGGTTATTCCTCATAATTATTCAATGGTTTTATCATATCCTTTAAACATTTCCTTGATCATCCCCCCTATAGAATCCACAAAGGTATAGGGGTCCTCTCAGGGTAGAGAGCTCACATCAGAGGGATGTAGTTTTCTCTTTTTGGGTAAAGATAAGATATATTACCTTTGTTCCAATTCCCCCTCCTACCTTTATACAATGAGGGTCTTCCTTTTAACCCTCCTCATAGTCTTCATCTCTTTATCAAAATGAAAATTGACCACCAATTGCTCAATGACTACCGAGTTTCCCTTACCCTCTTCTACCTATTATATATTTTATAACCATTCTAGTATGTTTAAGGTTATTGACTACTCAATGGCCTCTATAGGATCTATTAGAGTGGAGGATTGAGGCTTTCCCAGAGAGATAATGGGCTTAGGGGAAGAGTGTCCTATTTATGGGAAAGGTGGGATTACCCATCTCTAACTAATGACCTTTTTAGGGGGCATTGAATCTGAAACTAGCTTTCCCTTTTCCAACTCCTTTTGGGTGGTCACCACAACATTATATGTGTGATTATGTTATGTTAGTGGCATCCTCATTTGGGTTGATTGTTAAGATGGGGAAATAGGTGAAGCAAAAATTGAGGTTGAGACTAGGCTCTCAAATGTAAGCCCAATGGTAGTGGTAGTATGTAAATTATGGAGTGGACTAACCTAAATCTCATTTAAAGAATTTAAAGAATGAGAGGTAGTGACAATACTAGTTACCACTACAATATAAATTATAGAAGATGAGTAAAATGAATAGTGGGATAATGTGTTTGCATGTTGCATAAAAGCAATTGGGGGAACTATTGTGGTAGTTATCATTGTTGTCTGCTAGGATGAAGGACCTAGAGACACTCTCATTGATTTTCCACTTGTGAAAGCCAAGGGTCTTGAATCTACTTCAACCTTGGTGTTTACCTCTTCTATAAGTATCTTGGTGGAAAATAAACTAGTCCCCAAAATCTTTGTACCCCTTGAATGGGCCTCTTCTTATTCAAGCCATTTGTCCTCAAGATCACTCTTAGTAGTCTCACTAATATATACTAAGAGTGATGTCTCAAATTCACCTTCCCATTCTCATTCATCTGAGGGTAATTTATTCAGTTCCTCATCACTATCTAATACCTCTATGTGTTCTATTATTATAAAACCCTTCCTTCCCTTAAAGCATCCCTTTGATCCATCATTAGGTGCCTCTTAGATAGGTACATGCTATGGTGAGGTTGAAGAGGTCATGGGTTTCCTTTTGTAAAAAGTAGGCTCCATGGTGGGGGTAAAAGTTTGTGTGGAAGGAAGTGGAGTGGAAACTAATGAAACAAGTGTTACATTGAGTGGAGATGAGGGGAGAGTGGATGGACATAAACTAGTAACTAAGGTGAAGAAGGAAGGAAGAGGAACTTCCTTCATTATGGTGAGTGGAGGAAAGGGAAACATAGAGAAGGCTCCATCAGTCCCCATAATGGTATATGTTATATGAACTAGAGGTGAAGGTGGAAGAGGATAATTGAATGAGGAGAGTAAGGAAGAAAGATGAACTTCTTGAACTATGGTGAGTGGAGAGAAAAATAACATGGGGAAAACTCCACCACTACCCATGACATTTGTGGTGCCTTGTGTTGTAAAGGATGGAGAAAGAATCATTTCCACTATAGTAGTTGATATGATAAAAATGGATGGTGGTAAGCATGAGGATATTATTTAAGGGATGTCTACTCTTGTTTTCTCATTTGTGAAAGGGCTCCCTTGGGAGGATCCAAAACCTAGTGCTCATTTTCAATATTCTTGGCCTATTTTTTGGTGGTTTTAGTATGATATTTTATGTACTTGACCAAACCATTAACATGGTAACCTTATTCATCTTGGCATGGACCTTTGTGTCATTAGGGCATTCATAAACACCTCATCATGCTAAGTCTGGATGTGCCCATAGTCAATATTTACCTTTCCTCTGAGTCTTCATAGGTGTTTCCTCACATTCTCCCTAGGGTCCCATTCTCTATAAGGTGACCACTTGAAATAATAATGGATTCAAGTTTTTTCCATTGGCTATAAGTGTTCCCATTTAGTGTATCAAATCCTTCTAATACTAAGGGGAGTCAAGTGCACAACTCCCTACATCTTATTTTTTAGCAAGCATCCACTAAGTCAACCAATAGGGCAATAATTTCTTATCATTCAACTTTGTCTAGGACTAACCTAGGTAGATACATAGGGTATGCTCTAGTGTCCTTTATCTTGATTATGGTGTAGTCTGAATAGAGCCAATAATCCCCCATCTTGCCTAAGCTTTTCTTTATTTAATCTAAGATACTGGGCATATCTTTGTAATAGATTTCCTGGTATACCATCAAGTAGAAGGTCTTAGTAATCTTGGTCATGTTCCTCATAACCTATGAATGTGAAGGATGTTGAACCTTTCACAGATCCTACTAATAGGGTATTCTTCAAAAGGATTCTAAGGCTCATCAAAAGATGCATGTATGGTTCTAATTATAGCATCCACCATGTAAGACATCATATAAAAGTTGTGATCCAGGGAGTTGTTTAGATTTGTTATTATGTTAATCATCTTGAAATTGAATATTTTCCCTATGAAAATTAACCATTTAGAGGTGAGAATAAGGTCAAACATGGGAATCCACACCTTGTTCACATAATTTATTTTGTGGAAACTATAGATTCTATTTAACAAGGCAATGGTAATTCTAACTCCAAGTTAGAAAGTGGCTATTGGGATAGTAAAAATAAGGTCTCTGAATACAAAAGTATTGGGTTCATGGGACCATTCTTATAGCTTGGTATATATGTTTTTGGAATGTATCTAGGTATTCACTAGAGTTTGGTTATATTCTATCTCAAGGGTAGGTAGCCTTTAGTACCTTTCAAATGATTTTACACTAAGGTGGGCCATTGGTTGTTATTTTGGTAAAAGTGTAAGATTTTGCTAGAAATTTTACCATTTAAAAAAAATCAAATAATAAGTTAATGAAGGACATTACCTTGGGTTTAGCTACGATGATATACAGACCCACTATATTGATTTTCAATAGGTCATCCTAGTACCTCCATGAGAATGTAGAGAGTTGGTCCTCCAAACTATAAGGTTTGGCCTTTTCACCTTCTTCCAAAATAGAAGAGAAGTTCTTGAAATCATGTTTGAAGATAGCTTCATCAAACACTGTGTCAATATATTCTTTTGTTATTATAACTAAATACATAAAAGTAGTTCTTATAATTGAATAAATAAATGTAGGAGGTAAACTTTGAGATGAGGAGTCCATGATTATGTGGCTATAAAACTTCTAGTTTATAAGGGTTCAAACTCAGGCTTGAAATTTGTTAGGTAGATGGAAATATGAGTGTAATTGTATCTACAAATTACATATATTTCCTTTAGATTCATTGGATTTACGTATAAATTTGTTTAATTCATGTGAATTAATGGTATCAATGGCTTTAGTGGCTAACTTCTATTTTTATATTTGAATTTCACCTAACTCATGGGATGGTGAGACTTTGATCATGTCTGACTCATGTGATGGTGATACTTTGATTGCATCAAACTAATGAGATGGTCACACTTTGATTACATCAAACTCACAGGATCATGACACTTTATAGGATCATGTTGAGTTACTTACTCAGGATATTTCATACAATACCTTTATTGAGTTAGTCTCCAAATGATCATGATGATGACATTTAGCATGATCTCTCTTGCCTGCTTACCCAACGAATTCATACATTACAGTCACTCTATCAGTCTCTAGGTAAGCATGATGGAAACACTTAGCATAATCATGGAGATTCACGTGCCTAGTGAACTTGAAATATTTTTTCAAGTGTTGAAATGTTCCAAGTTTGTAGATTCATGCCACATGTCCTTGAATATTAAAAAATGAATTCTTAAGCTTAATGTGGTGAGTATCCTTGAAGGTATTACAAGGCCCTTGAAAATATCACCTAGTGCTAACTTTAAACCTTTAAGGGTACCCATACACATGTTTTAAAGGTATCACCTAAGAGATACCTTTAAAGTTTTGGGTCCATAACAGAACTTCAAATCACATACAGGATCCCAAAATATAATAAGCTAATCATTTTCCATATTTTTTCTCAAAACCTTCATTGTTAAATATCATTTTATATGCTAATAAAATACATGGTTGAATATTGACTTAATTAGCTATTTTTATCTATGTGGTTATTCCTCTCTTATGCATGTTTGAAATGTATCTCCTAGGAGGTACCTTCAAAGTAGGATAAAAAAAGAATGAAATATGCAGTATATGATATTAAAATCTTTTATTTTTTTGGATTGACATAAACTGTATCATTAAAAAAACTATTATACATTACCTTTTTAACATTTTTAGGTTTTAACATATTTTCATGCTTATGTTATGGTATAAATATAGATTTATCTCCTACATACAAGTATGAATTAGATTGATTTTATAAATAAATAAATTAAAAACTCTTCTCATGTCTTTTTCAAATGTTTAGGCTAAAAAATCATACATCAATAGCTTTCCAATGTGGAGACTATGTTTATCTCATAAATAATGATAAGGTCATTGGTGAAGGAAGAATACACATAGTGGAAAGTCTAGATGCTAAATCTCTAGAACCCATAAATCTCACTTCCACATGCCATAATGAGGAAATACCTATTGAATGTATGAGTGTTAATGGGATTAAAGTGTTTGTTATAAATCTACTACTTCCATTTCTTACATCTTTTGTGGATAATTTGGGAGATGTAGTTTATAGTTTTACTAGATGGAGCACAAGAATTATGTAACACATCATAGACAAGTTCTCTATAGAAAATGACATGGAAAAAAGACAAAATGATTTGAGTTTAGTCCTGCATATACAACCATTGCAATAATAAAACCCTTGCTTGGATTCATTTGTTTGATATATTGATGATCTTACCACATTTCAAATCCTAAGAAAAACTTTTATTGGGAAAAGGGTACATTTGTTGCATAAATGTGTAACTCTTGCAAATGATAAAAAATTTGGTTTTGGTTATGTTAAATTTGCACAACCAGGGGAGTTTTTTGGTTGTATTCCTATCTAAATGTTAGAAAATGAATTGGGAATTTACATAAGTAAATTTATACAAAATTGTGAGACTTATAGTATAGAGGTAACTAAAACATATATCGTTAGATGACCTTATAAAAAATTAGTGGACACTGAGACTTGTAGAGCGATCAATTTTCCATACATGACACCAAAGGAGAAATAAATTAGAAATATTTTAGATGTAGTGGATAATGAAGTCACTCCTTGCCTAACATTCTTATCAAAAAGCCATCCAAAATAATTAACTCATGCCTACATACTCAGGCAAAAAATGAAATCAGCCAAACACTTCATTCAACCAAGTGGAGTTTGATGAAAGCATAGATAGTGAGATTTCAACAATGTATGCAGATAAATGTTGTACCTAAAAACAAATTCAGTTAGGACTGTCATTTGAGATGCTAAAATTTTCAAGGATAAAGTTACTTTATTTCCCCATAATAGATAGGAGGCAACATGTCTTGGATGCCCTTTCTACCAGTTTGTTAATAAAAAAAAACCACCATTGATTTTTAGGGTACAAAGATCTGTTTGGAACCTTGGCTTAAAATATATGGATTGAAGAGTAGTTTTTTTTACATTCAAAATTTTCACAAAAATAGGGAATTAAATGCATTCCATGTATGGAGATTTTGAAAAAAGACACAAAAGAAGACAACGGTAGCTAAAGATTTGTTAGACCAATTGGTGGATGATTTTGTAGATGTTTCTCCATGACTAATATACCAGGTAGTTATAGATGGCTCATGAGAAAATGTTTGACATATTCCATCATCTTTCACTTAATAATTTATGAGGTGTCACATCAATGCACAACTAGCATATATAAAATATGAGCTAATATCCTAGACAAAATTTAATAACATGTGGACAAATATTTTTCCTAATGTAACCATTGCCACGTATGATGACTTCACTAGGTGAAAAACATGCATCTTGTTGACTCAAAAAAAACAATATGGTTCCCTCTTTAGAGATCAAGAATATTGTATCGATCAAAAATTAATGATGCACTCAAATCATATACTTTATGTAAGACAAATTTATTACACACATTAAAAAAAATGTCATAATAATACCCTAAAGAATGCATTAGTGTCATTCATGACAAGGTGGAACATCAAAAACATTTGTGCTGAGGACAGTGACAAAAATCAAAGTATTTACCAATAGAATATTAGAGTTATTAATGGTAGGGATTATAACACATGGTCATGGTGTAGGTAGATATGGAAATTTCTTTTACCATACATTCTTAGAGTGTCTATCTTTACTATCACCTCATGGAATAAGTGTTTCAAATATATGGAAACAACAATGCAAGATACTTATGTATCTTTACTATACAAACTTGTATCCTCAAAATATCCATTGTGTGATGTACTTTTATCTAACAACTACTACCCTAAATGTAAGAAATATAGAGAAGAAGCACAATCAATTGATGCCTTCAATAAACTTCCTTCCAGGCTATACCTTCAACTAGACAACTATTGTGGGGATAATAAGAATAGGTACTTATATCCATAATTATATTTAAAAATGTCCAACCTTATATGAAAATAATATCACATTTACAAATTCACAAAATCATGTTTTTTTGTATAGGTATGTGTTGAAATATTTATCTTTCCTTATCTACAAAGGTGTTTTCCTCAATGTTGAGGTCAGATTTATCTTTTTAAGACAGGCCCATGATGACATTGATGACACATTTGGAAACCTTTCTGAATGTATAAAGAGGAAATATGTATAGAGTGTGGTAGACATGATGGACAATTATTAGACATGTGAAAATACAAGAAACTTCATGATGTATTTGATTTAAGAGGTAGTGGATTTGAAAGACTATGTTAATAGTTACCAACTAAAAGGAAGAAATGAAATAGTAGGCTTGACAAAAGGTCAATACTTTCTTCTATGTATGGAGAAAGGTCAACCCATTATGAATTGAAAAAAATCTATGAGAGATAAAAATTATTCCCCCCTATTACATTATGGGGAATAAAATAAAATGGTGAGCCAAATATTCCAAAAGGTAATTCGACAAAAATATATTTCAAAGACTTGAAAAATAGAGAAATGTCTCAAGATTATATATTTTTTAAAGTCTTAGATAGAATTAGAAAAAAGAGTGAAAAAGAAATTAAATATAACTTTATTAAGTATTTACAACAATTCAATGAATTTAGTTTGACCATAAATAGTAAGTGGAAGGATCAAGCATATTACTTCCAAAACATCCATGACATAATGAAATAAGATAGTTTCCCTTATAAAGTTGAATGTACAGGAGATTTTTAGCCTATAACTCACCATAACATACCCCTACATAGAGATTTGCATAAAAGGTTTCATGATAGGACCCTTAATTTTGGAGTGGAATCTACAGATACATATGTTGGTCTAAGAAGCAAAAGATCAGAAATTTCATTTGATCCAGCTCAAGATGTGCAAATCAGAGATATATTATCTATCAGACTTGATGTTTCTATAGGATTTGAATACTAGTATGGGTTGATAGAGCTAAATGTAATATTCAAATAATAGAAACAAATGGAGATATATATAATGAAGGGTCATTGTAGTTTGGCTCATCCTAGTTTATATAGGGAAAAAAGATGCAAAAGAAAAAAAAATTATTCATGCTACTTAGACAAGAAATAGAATCCAAACCCAATTGACACATCTTTACTATCCATACTCAAAGATAATATCATCTACGCTTGGAAACCAAATAAAAGTTGGAGAGTTCATAAACTTTATCTCACTATTTTTAAAAGGCATTGTAATAAAGTATTTAAATGCATCATCCCACTAGGAACTATAAAAAATAGTGATAAAAGTATTGGGAGATTTGAAATGGTGTTTCCTTAATTTTGGAATGAAAAATATGAATGGTTTTTTTCAAAATCTAGACCATTTTTTTGGAATGTATAATGTTTTATTGTTTTATTTATTTATATTTATTTCTAGTGGCACTTCATATTTTGGGTCTTGGAAAATACACTTTGGCATTTGAGTTTCATATTTTATATGATTTCAATTCAATATTTTGGTAACTGTACATCTATTTAATGGCATTTGACTGTTGAAATGTCTACTTTACATTTTTGTATTCAAAATGGTCTTCAGATTTTGCAAATTCCAAATCAACAGATCGCCATTTTATGAATCATGAAAACCTCTTCATATTTTTGGTTTTTCAAATTAAACTTCACATTTTGCATCCTTCAAAATGGTCTTTGACAAATGGTCTTTGTAAGTTATACATCAGAATTTACACTTTGGCTTTTGTGCATTGTAAAATAAACTTTGGCATTCTCATGTTTATGAAAAGGTCTTTGGGGTTTATGCCTCAAAATGTCCCACTTATGCTTTAAGATTTGTTATTTAGAATTTGCATATCAATAAATGGTATTCAACTTTTTAGTTTTTCAAATCACACTTCATAAAAGCACCTGAGATTGTGCCACATTGCATACTCTTAGAAAATTGGCTATGTAGAAGGATGACCAGTCCAAATAAAAGTCCTAAATAATGCAAGGACTTGAGATTACAACATGCATCACAATCTTGGTAACTCAACTGTGTGGGTGATTATATTAATAATATAATAATAGAACACCCATGATCAACATGTGGCATGTACCAAATATGAGAAAAACTTTGATGATCATGGAGATGTCACCTGATTTAAATTAAATAGATAGTTCGTGATCTAATCAACTGATGAAACATGGAATCCTAATCATCTTAGGTGATTTAAATCACATATCACCCGAGTGCCCAATTGATGTATGAATTTTTTCCTTAAGAAAAAAATTTCCAAGTCTTATTTTCTATAAATGCATGGTCTGTGAACCAATTTTAACAACCACATAAATTTTGACTATTTTTCACATTTAGATAGATGAGATTTATTTGTAATAAGTTCAACTAATTTTTAATTTTTTTGGACTATTTTAAATAATTTGGACTTATTGCAAATATATCATATAGATGTGATTTATTTGTAATAAGTTCAAGTAATTCTAGATGAAGTCAAATTTATTTCTAATAGGTTTCAACTATTAATTATTTATGATCATTTTAAATAATTTACAATTATTAAAAATATATTATATATATGTGATTTATTTGTAATAAATCCAACTTAGTCTTGATACAGTCTAATTTAATATTGATATAGTATAATTTATATCTGGTAGTTTTTGAAATTTTGGACAGTTGATAAGTCCATATTATCTAAAATAGTCATTTTTACTACAAAACATGAAGTAAAATAAGAAATATGGATCCCCTCCTAATTATGTACCCTCCATTTCAATGAATCAAGATCCAAACAAAGATTAGGTGATGCCATCGAGATGATCAATCCATAAGGAAAGAAATTGTTAGCAACATATATGCTCCAATTTTTGTATACCAACAATAGAGTAGAATATGAGGTCCTAATTATAGAGTTAAAATTTGCTCTCAAGAACAATGGCAAAGAACTATTACTATATGAAAAATATGAACTTGTGATTAACTAGGTCAAAAATATATATCAATGCAAATTGTCATATTTAAATAAATAAAAGCATAGATCCTAGAATCTAATTAAATCATTCAAAGATTTTAACATAGTAGCTATCTTAAGAGAAAAAAACAAAGCTACCAATTCATTGGCCACTTCAATGATGAATTAGTCACCCTTAAAATAGTAAAAATTCTAGATATTCTCAATTAAATTGGTACCATGTCCTTCAGTACCAAACAATGTTGAAAATTTTCAAGTGTTTAATGATGACCAGCATATCATTCAATTTTTCACAAATTTGAGATAGTTTGAATCTCAGATAATTGATGAGGAGGAGGAAATAATTCATAGGTTCCATGAAGAACTAGATGAAGAAGGTATTATCCAACTAAAAGATAATCATCTCTCATTGGGAATGGTCTCCTTGGAAATGACCTTTGATATGGATTTTCAAGTACAATCACATAGGTAGTTCAAGATTAATGAATACAAATTCAGCTCAAAAAATGTAAGTGATGAGAGGAATTCACACTTCATTAATATTGGCTTAAGTTTCACACTAGAAGAAAGGGCAAAGGTTAAGGAATGTATTATTAGGTATAAATATGTAATTGCATGAACCTATTATGAATTAAAGATATTCAATCCTAAAGTCATCACCCATATAATTCCACTCAAGCCTAATCATAAACCATTTAGGTAAAGGTAAAGGCCAATTAATCCTATCTTGGAACCATTGATCTAGAAGGAGGTAGAGAAGTTGCTAAGTATTAGGATAGTTTTTCCTATCAGGGATTCAACTTAGGTGGCCAATCTAGTTCTGGTTAGGAAAAAGAGTAGTGAAATTAGACTATATGTTGACTTTAGTAATTTAAATAAATCTTATGATAAGGATAATTATAATTTTCCCTCCCTAGATGAATAAATACAAACTATGAGTGGGTTTAAAATGATGTCTTTATAAGATAGATTTTTAGGCTATAATCAAGTACTATTCAAATTGGAAGATAAGATGAAAGTGACATTTAATATAAAATGGAGAAAATATGCATATAAGTGAATGCCATTTGAGATGATCCACATTGGAGATAATTTTCAAATAATAATGGATCATGAATTCTAGGGACTGATAGGTAAGTTCATAATCATAAACATGGATGATCTCACTATTTTCTCTAAAAATAGAGCTAATTATATTGACCACCTTCTGTCCATTTTTGAAAGGTGTGAAAATTTTGGTGTATCACTCAACCCCAAGAATACTATATTCTCTATTATCAAAGGCAAGCTTCTATGCCACATTATTACTAAATATGGGATCATCATTGACCCAGACAAGATCTAAGGGATTTCAAAAATAATGTTTCCAAATAATAAAATGGAGTTCAAATCCTTTTTTGGTAGGATAAGTTTTGTATGGAAATTTATATCAAGATTTGTATATAGTTCTAGGACCTTAAATGTAATGCTCAATCATAACTCTAAATTCAGAGTGGAAACCTAAAGCTAAGAAGTCTTTCCAAGACATAAAGAAGGCTATTTCTCAAGCCCCAGTACTGGTGAGCCCAAATTTCACTAAAGACTTTTTTCTTGTACACATTCACCTCATAGCATACTATTGTTGACATAATTATGCATAAAATGGAATAAATTGAGCATCCTATCATTTTCATGATCACTAGATTGAAAGATGAAAAGCTCAGATTCTCCATAATTCACAAGTAGATTTTTTGTCTTGTCAAAGTGGTTAAGATGTGTAGGCACTAAATCCTCAAAAATAAGATCATCACTATAGTCCCATATCTTATTGTCAATATTATTCTAGGATAAAATAAATTAGGAGAGCATGGAGCTAAATCGATGGAAATATTATAGAAGTTTGATATTGAAATTAAACCTAACAATATTTTTAGAAGACAAGGCATTATTTAGTTGATGACTGAACTAGAACCCTACATCACCCTGAAAAAGGTCTACCAAATATAAGTTTACTAATAGGATGGGTATTTAGGTATTATTTAGTTATTACTCACTAGAACATGCCACTAAGAACTCAAGAAAGAACAAAAGAGAGCCTTAACCCTCAAGAATGCTCATTATATGATCAAGAAAAGAGTCCTATACAAGAATAACTATGAATCCATCTATTTAAGATGTGTGTCACATGGAAAATCTCAAGAGATCTTATAAAATCTAAATCAAAATATTGGTAGTGACCATCCATCTGGAAATACTATAGCCCATAAAATACTCATAATAGTTTATTATTGGCTAATGGTTTTTAAGGATGCTCACTTCCACTTGAGGACATATCATGAATACCAAGTCTTGGAAAAAAAAGAGGTACACATAATAATGCCACTACATCTTGTGATTTAAGGTAGGTCATTCACCCAATGGGGCTTGGATTTAATTTATTTAATAAAATTGAATCCTCAACTAGGAATAAATTTATACTCACTGCTATAGATTATTACAATAGATGAACTGAGGTAGCAACCACCAAAAATTTAAGAGCCCAAGACATGATCAATTTTCTTAAATAAAATATCACAACCAAGTTTATCACACTTATCTCTTTAGTTTGTGATAATGCACCAACATTTCAATTAGTTGAGTTCACCGAATAGGCCCATGATAATTAGATTAAAAATAAATCATCTTCCAATCACTACCCACAAGGGAATAATTTAGCTGAGTCAACCCACAAGAACCTCATAAATGCTATCAAGAATTTATCCACAAATAAACCTATGGATTGGTATCTCTTACTAAGATATGCACTCTAGATAGATTGAAATATGTATGAATAAGCCCTTAAAACCTATCCATATCTACTAGTTTATGGAAAATAACCAATGTTCCCAATCATGTTGAAGCTACCAACATATTGGTTTATGAAATAATACATGGATCCCAATGAAAAAATAGAGTCTAGATTATTGTATATTGTCTAAATATAGGACTCTAGGAATGAAGCATTGAAAAACTTTAGCAAACATTAGGATGTGTTCAAGAGATGGTTTGACAAGAGAACATTATTAAAAGCATTCAGAATCTCTCACTCAGTACTTTCATTAGACAAATCCCACGATAAAAAAATAATGCATGATAATTTTACCCCACTATGGATAAGACCATATCAAATCTCTAAGATCTTGGGTAATAATTCATTCCATTTAAAAGATCTTCAAGGTAATAATTTGACATATCCAATTAATGGATAATTTTTGAAACATTAATTCATGGTTGACCCATTTGGAGAGGTCTATGAGTAATGATATATTTTCTAATAAAGGTAGTAATAGATTAATTTTTTTTTATTAGTTAGCTTCATGATTCCATTCATTTTCTTTTATTAGAGTAGTTCATGTTTTCTAGATTAGCCATTTTTTTAAAGTAATTTTCTTACTTTTCAAGGTAGTTTTATTTTAATTTCATGGTAGTCATGGATGATCAATTCTATAATAATAAAATCATAGTTTGATGTGTTTTAAATCCAAATTGAATCAATGGGTGTTGCATATTGTAATTCAAAACTCTTAATCATAGGTAAGTAATTAGAGAGTTAGTCAGGATTATGTCCAAAAGCTAATGATTCCATCAAGAATTTCAAAGTTGATCCCATAGTTATGTGCAAATTTAGAAGGATCTCCTTATCCCCTTTGGTCAGATTCACATAAAATGCTAATACTTATTTAAGGTAATAACCATTGACATGGGTAAAAGTTGATAGGGACATTTTGAATAAACCAAAACTTTACTAAGACCATCTCATGGTGGTCACCTTCTTCCCTCTTTAATTCAAAAAAAGAGTTTAAATAATAAAAGGAATAAACTAAAATTATAAAATAAAATCAAAGAGGATTATAACCCTACATGATGAAATAAGATCAATGTATCATGCATCATAAAAAAATGAAGAAATAGATAAGAGGTGATCAAAGGTATCTCTTTTGGGGCTATGGATGTCTAGCTGGTAGCAGGATAATGCCCAAGCCCCCCAATGTCTATTCACCTAATGCCTAATTAGAATGAAACATGTAGCTCACTTGATGTCTTTACCTAAAACCCTAAGACAAGATATAAATAACATCACTTTTCCACACATAGGTGCAAGGTATAAGAAAAGTTAGTATGTTGTATGAAATTATTAAGAATTTATTTTCATTTATAATTTAATCATTTATTTTAGTGAGTTTTATGGCTAATATTGGTATTAGAAAACCATGGACTTTGGGTTCTTTAAAAATTAGGAGTATTCACCCCCATGAATTGCCATTTGTTGTATTCGACACACCCCACCTTTTATTTTTCCTTTGAAAAGTGGGGACCCCCCTTTTTTGTTTTAGAGGAATTATTTTATTTGGGTATGTATGTGTTTTGTTTGTTCTTATTATCTAGAATCTTTGTGTTTTGACTTGTCTTTTCCATTTAAAAGGACTTGTTCAAACTAATATATTAATGGAAATTTAGGAAAAATCACTATGAATGGAAATTTTCATATTGGCTTATTTGGATTCTTTCATTTTGGAAGACCTTTATTTGGATACTTTTGGTCTTTGAAAAGTATTTTTTTGAGAACTTTATTTTGGGGAATTTTATTCAAATCATTTATTCTAGTCTATAATTTTATCTTCAACAAATGGTCTTCAAAAAAATTGGTCTTTAGAAGGTTTTGGGTTATTCAAATATGGTATTTGGAAACTTGGGTATTCAAAAGAAATTTGAACCTTTATTTTGGTAAATTAATCTTTGATAAATTTTCTTTTAGTTGACAACTTTAATTTAAATGAATTCATTCAAGAACTTTGGTATTCTAAATATTTCCTTCAAAATCTTTCTCATTAGTAGTTTTCATTCAAAAAATTTATCTTTGAGAACTTTCTATGTGACAACTTCCTCTAGGATTACAATCTTTATGAAGAGTACTTAGTCTTTATAAACCACTCCTTTGGTGGTTGTTGGACAATTGTTTTGAATGAATTTCTCTAAAGAGAATTTTAATTTTTGGGGTATTTTAGGCTTGATGTATTTGACTTCCAAACTAAATTGTATAGTGATAAATTTTAAAAGGGAAAGGCAACATCATGACACCTTGAATGAGTAAGCATCCTACATGGCATGTACACTAGGAATGGGAGGTCAAGTTTGAATTGAATGAAGGTGAAAGATCATAGATGTTGCTGATTAATGGCACATGAACTAGAATAAATGTATAAAACTATAAAATTGATCTCCCAAATGGGTTTATCTCATTTTATTTTCAATAGCTCAAGCAAACCTATCCTTTTGTAATCTCAAAATCCTTAGTTATGACCAGAATGACTTATAACTCACATAATTCAATTTAATGTCTGTTATTTTTGAAGGCTTAAATCATACCAACATCCATCACACAACCATGGAATATTAATCTAGATCATACAAGGGATAATTATTGGAATAAAAATCACTAAGAGGGGGTGGTGAATTAGTTTTTTTTTAAAACTTTCATTCAATTATACCCAATCATTCATGAACTAAGAAAACAATATTGAGATCTAGAAAAGCATAGAGAACCATCAAACAAGATAACATATATATGAGTGGGAAAACCTAAAGGGGAATGAAACCCACTATGATCTCTAAAAATTGAATATAATATTATAAAACAAAAGAACAAATTATGTTGAGCACCAATTCAACTTGGATCACCAACCCCAACAAAGTCAAGCACCCACTTGACTAGGCTTTAACAAGCACCTACTTGCAAGGAAGCACCAACTCATTAAGTGACTTAGCACCAACTCATCCACCTCATTAATTTTGATCACCACACCTCTACTCTAATATTATGGTCTCATTTCAAGAACTCCTTATTCTCAAGCACGAAAAATTGTATTCACATATATTTCATACCTCCAAATAGGCCTAAACTACCTTGTATATATATATTGGTCTCATGGTCACACACCACTTGGTAGACACACACTTTCAAAATCTTAGTTAAGTCATATAATAGGTATTTTAACATATTATGAACATGTTTAAAATGTAATTTTAACCCCTTTTGGTCTACAACAACTCAATTAGACCTCATTTCTTCTTTAGGTCTCATAGAGACCTAATTGCATAAGGTTTATCCTCTTAATGCCAAAACTTGATCTTCTTGGGCCCATATGACTCTTTAAAAAACCATTAAATAACTTATAAAATGACCTCTAATAACCTCCTCCATGATTTTTTAGACCTATATTTTTCGTTCATATCATGAAATCTCCTTTTGGATAAACTACCCTATTAGGCATTTGTACCTAAAACGTCTATCTCACAAAAATGAAGATTAAACACCCTTAAGATAATAAAATATGAAAAAGTAAACATGTAGATAGACTATAAATTACCTAAATGTCATAAAAAAATTATTGTAACACTTTCACTCATGAGATAAAGTCTCAAGAACATTTTTATAACTCACTCACTCAGAACTTTCAATTCACCTCAATAACAAATCATGGTGATTTAGAACTCCAATAGATGTGTAGACACTTTTAATGACTCCTAATTCATTTAAATATTCCTATGAGATCTCTAAAACATATTTATAATGACAATTCAAATGGCCTAATGGTAATTATTGGTCTTGTAGATGAATTTCTTGACCTTATATCACATAATCTTATCCTAACCAGACAAGTCATTTTATGAGTAACTTTTTCACCACATGCACTAATGTCCAAGATTTATAAAATAATTATCATGAATTAAAATACATAAATAACTCCATGAAATATTTTACATCAATCTAACATTCAAAAACCTTCATATCTATCTATTCATCTATGACTAGGTTTTCCACTATTCACACTATTAGGTTTGTCTGTGACTAGCTAACTTGGATGATAAAGTTATCACAATTAAAGGATAAAACATAAATCATAATTTACATGTAAAATTAGTCTCTATATTATTATACCATCCATTATATTTTCTTGAGCAATATAACTTTTGAGAGTTACAACAACTTTTTGACAAATAAGCCTATATATATGCATTTTTTTTCTCATCTGACTAACCACCACCACCTGGAGGTACCTGGGAGATTTTAATACATGTTCCAATATTTTTTATAGGTATTTTAATACATTATGATCTTATTTTAACAATATATTTCATTTTGGGTTATTATTAGGGTTTTAAGGAGGTTTAACATAGGTTTTGATGTTAATGATTGTTCATAAAGGGATACCCCTTAAATATAAAAATAATGCTTGGAGATCTTATATAGGACACTTACCCATCTCTCCTTAATATATAAAGTTCCCATGTAGAGGTTACACATGCCAATGAATTTTTGAAAGTGTTTTTTAGGTCTTGAGACCTCATTTTATGAACTTAAGAAGGCTTAAAACATTGATTCATGCAATTTAATTCAAACCATGACCTCAAAATTTGTAAACATTCCTAAAAAAAATTATCTAACCTTTTTAATTCTAAAACATTAATAATTACCTTGAGATCTTATCTTTAGACCTCATTAGGCTATGTAGGGTCTAGGAGAGGTCTAAGTATAGCATAGACTGAGGGTCCTACCCTTATAATCTCACCTTAAAACTCTCATTAATGATTTAATGCTTTAAATAACTTATCAAAAATTTCCAAACAACCTTCACATGCTTGTGTTCATTCATTTTTATGTACATACCTCTTCATGTCATGACTAGGCTTCCTATGTAGTTTGACATCAATGACATGTACCTTCATGCAAACATAAGACATTAGTTTCCCTCAAATTATCTCTTTCTCTTTATCTCATAAATTTTTTATATTTATCTCATGATGTTTTTATATTTATATAATGACATCAACTCTCTCATGAAAACATTCTCTCAATACCCCTTATCACATCACACATTGCCAACTAAGCTTAGTCACCTTTGACATCTAATGGGATTTATCAGAGTCAAACATAACAAAAAATAATTCACATAGAAATCATGGAGAATACATAGAGATATTTAATAAAATTGATAATTAAATATTATTCACTCTATTACAAATTCATATGGGTATTATAAATATATAGGAAAAGTCTTTCCTATAAACAGGGTGACATGTATCACCATAAATCTCTCAAAACACTATTAATATACATATACCTATAATTTATCATACATAAATAAAAACTAACTTATTTCTGTACTATCATTTTAACTCACAACAATAATACAACTAATATTATAACAACTAAGTATATGTAATAATGAATTATTACTCTTGTAATTATTTATATTCTGATATACAAATTAATGTGAGAGATAATTATTCCCTAACATTCCCCTTTAAGCCTTACATGGTAATTTGTGTTTCACAGGACTTAATGAAATTAGAGAAGGAGCACATCAACTTTTTATCAACCATTCACTATCGAGAACACATCAATTGAATCAGTGTGGAAACTTTGAATAGGTACATATGCGATCAACCATTCACTAAGGGAACTACATCAACCTAAACATTGTGGGAACTTACTAGTATAAACCATCTATTTAGCTTTCATTGTTGTCTCTCCAAGAACTTTCTCAAATAGAATTATATGCCAATGCATACTATTAGGTTTCCATACTACTATTTAAATCTTATTGAACATGGCCACTACTATGGGAATAATTCATCGTGTATTTACTCCATGGGAATGAAATGGATGTTTCAATGTCCAATCATCTCCATAATTAAGGTAGTTATATTATCTCTATAATCAGAGGATTTTTATAATTAGTTGTTCTCCTATATGATTGTTTCCACATTCCATTACACTTTTCTCTAATCTAGCTAGGGTAAATAAGAAATACACCTTTTTATTTGTCACACATACAAACAAGTGCTGAAAATTATTTTTATATGTGTGTGTGTGCGTTCGCGCATGTGTATGTGTGCACACGCATGCCACTATAGTAGAAGTGTCCCTTCATTAGTGGCTAATGAAAGGCATAGAAATATTCCATCCTCTAGTGTCCTCCAACCTCCAATCTCTGAAGTTACTTAGCTAATAAGATCTTTAATCTCATGTCATTTTTTATAACAAATATCCCCCACACACATAACTAATTATTTTGACTCAAGATGTTAGGTTCACCCAAAAATTCATCCTTTACATAAGATGTCATTAACTTTAATAACTTTGAAATAAAAATAAATCTTATAAAAAATGAATCAACTATCGATATTTTTGAATTTTTAATATAAATGACACTCTCATAATTATTTAACCTAGAACCTATTTTAAATATCGACATACAAAACTAAAAAAATGACAAGACTATATTGAAAACAAGACTAAAGTATATATAATGACAAATAATAAAAAATATTTACTAAGCCTAAAAACTATAAATAACATTAACTCTATAATAAGACTTTGACATAGATTTGAAATACTATAATTTAGATAAAACTATAATAAAGACCCAATAGATATAATAACTTTAACTTATATGATACTTTACAAGGAATAACAATCAACACATATACTATGGGAGGATCCATTGAATCAGCCATGCAAGTCTTTTGTATTTTTTTTATGCCAATTTTAAAATGGATCCAATGAGTCTTGTGTAATTATAATATTTGATGTAGTTTAGGATCTTATGTGATTCTCATAATACTCTGAGTTGTGGACATGAAATACATGATCAATATATAATTTGACTTGAAGTTAAACTTGTCCAACCCTACAATAGATGCTATGATTTACATATTTTGACAGATGCATTAAAAGAAAACACAAAATTAGAAAAATATGAGATTATATGATAGTTTTATTTGGTGGTGGAAGGTAGAATAGAGCACCACAAATAAGATTTAATTGTGTGTTGCATGAAAAAAATTGTTGTTGTGTAGAATGCATGGAAGCATCTAAGGATAAATGTTGAGAGTCACATCTGTGGATAGATTTGGGACAATTTTGTAGGTCTACAATTTTTATAAGATCTAGAAGAGATTTTTACATCTATAATTATAATAAAATCTTATAAATCTAGTAGTAACATAAAAAAATAAACATATGATAGGTATGTTATTCACTGATCCTTAGATAAGCTTTAAGGAAATTATTCTTGCTTATGATGTTGATGTTTCTATAGTAAAATTCTAAATCCATGATAAAGGTGTTAGATAGGACTAATCTAGACACATTTGTATTTGATATTCATAGGTCTACAGAATACTACTTTTGAAGATATTCGACATGCCAAACAGTCTATGTATCAATCATAAATACACAAATAGAAACTCTAAATTACTCTACAAACTCCTCTTAAAATATTTTTTTTCCATTTATAGGGGAAAATAATATTATAAAAATGCCCTTAAAATATCATTAACTCTCCATTACGATAATTAAATCTAACTACTCTGATACTAGAAAATGGGATTTATCGAAGTCAAACACAACAAAAAGTAATTCACATAGAAATCATAGTGAATACATAGATATATTTAATCAAATTGATAATATAATATTATTCACTCTATTAAAAATTCACATGGGTGTTAAAAATATATAGGAAAAGTCTTTCCTATCAATAGGGTGACCTGTATCACCATAAATATCTCAAATCCCTATTAATATGCATATACCTATAATTTCTCATTAGTAAATAAAAACTAACTTATTTATGTACTATAGTTTTAACTCACAAAAATAATATAACCAAAAATATATTCTAACAACTAAATATATGTAATAGTGAATTATTACTCTCATAATTATTTACATTATGATATATAAATTAATGTGAGGGCTAATTATTCCCTAACAACATCAACCTTCACAAGATTCAACTTTGACATCAATGATAATACTCAATAATCTCCCCCTTTGTCATTGATGGCAACCACTCTCAAAAACTTCTCTCATTAGGTTATTTCTCTCTCATTCTAAACTTTCTCCCCCTTTAACATAAATGACAAAGAGATGCCTACAACTTCTTGGATCACACCTCTTGCAATCAAAACACTTAATATATAGGACAATGAGTTTATGAAGCAACATAAAAATATGCTCCCCTATCTCCATGCATACCTTCTCATCTCACCTACTCTTGGATCTAATGAACCACTTGATTATCTCCCCCTAATCACTTTACTTCCTTAATGATTGTTAGGGGTAGGAACTATACCCAATTACTATCTTAGATGTTCAAATGTTGCCTTTGGAAGTGGCTTAGTCAAAATGTCTATAATCTGATCATTTATAGAAACATATTCAATTTTAACACTTTGTTCACTTACCATCTCTCTTAGGAAAAGATAATTGATGGTAATTTGCTTAGATCTTGAGTGCATGACAAGATTCTTTGAGACATTTATGGCACTTATATTATCACAATAGATGGGGATATGACTGTCATACTCCACCTTGTAGTCTTTTACAGTCTATCTCATGCATAAAACCTGAGTGCAACATGAAATTGATACAATGTATTTATCCTCACAAATAGATAATTCCATATATGGGTGCTTCTTGCTTATCCATGATTCTAGGCACTCTTTTAAGTAGAAGACTCCTCTACTAGTGTTCTTCCTATCATCTAGACTCTCTACCTAGTCTGCATCTTTATAAGTTGTCAAGTTAAACTCCTTTTTCCTTGGATACCATAACACAAACTCAATGGTTCCTTTGAGATACCTAAGTATCCTTTTGACTACTTGTAAGTGATTTTCCTCTGGGTCTACTTGAAATCTTCCCACAAGTCCTACTACTTGCATGATGTCAGGTCTAGAGGTAGTAGTGTCTATCAAACTACCAATCATTAACTTATATGACCTCTAATTAACCTTTGGAGATTCATCTTCCTTGCTTAGCTTACATATTGTGATCATAGGTGTGATAACTAACTTGAAATCTTCCATCTAAAATTTATTCAACATCTCTCTTATGTAGTTAGCTTGTGAAATGAATATAGCTATTTCTGATTGATTGATCTATAGCCCAAGAAATAATGATAGTCCTCCTAGCATGGACATCTCAAACTCCTTCTTCATCACATTTACAAAGGCCTTAGTCATATTCTCACTATTTATACCAAATATGATGTCATCCACATAGATAACTACTATAAACTGATGGTCATCTTCTATATTTATATTGAAATTACTATTTGCAACTCCTAATTTGAATCCTTGGTCCAATAGATACCTATTTAATCTAGTGTACCAAGTTTTAAGAGATTGATTTAGAACATAAAGAGCCTTTTTCAATATACAAACATATTATTCATTACTTGATAATGATAAACCCTCATGTTTCTAGATGTACACTTCCTTTTCCAAGTTCTCATTAAAAAATTCAGATTTAACATCCATCTGATACACCTTGAATCTTTTTAACCCTACATATACTATAAATAGTATGATAGCCTCCAATCTTGAAACTATAGCAAAGGTCTCCTCAAAATCTGCCCCTTAAAATTTTTCATACCCCTTGCATACCAATGTAGCCTTATTCCTAGTGACTTCTCCATTTTCATTCAACTTATTCTTAAATACCCATTTAGTGCCAATGGCATTCTTATCTTTAGGCCTAGGATCTAGTTCTCAATTCTCATTCTTTTCTATTTGGTCTAACTCTTCATTCATAGCACCTATCCAAAACTTGTCATTTCTTGTTTATATAAGGTTATCAATTTAAATATTAGACAATAGAGAAATATTATCTTGATTTAGGTTACTTACTAGTCTTCTCATTATTTACATACCTACATCCTTATTGCTAATGATTTGTGATTTAAGATGGTCTCTCTAAATATGCCTTCAAGGACCTTTTAAATCTCATATTTCCTCAACTTCTTATTCTTCCTCATTAATCTCTATTATTTATTATTCATTATTGAAGTCCAAATTCTCTAATGTATTTTTTGAATGTGTGTGTGACTTCTTAGAAATTTTCTCATCAATGTTCACATTGGTGTTTTCCACTATCTTCTATAAACTCTTATTATAGAATATATAGGCTAGGCTCATTAATGAGTATCCTAATAATTTATCTTCATCATACCTAGAATCAAACTTGCCTAAGTCTTAATCATCTCTTTGATGAATCATTTTCTTCCAAACACTCTAAAGTGTTCTACATTAGTAGGTATACCTTTCCAAGATTCATAAGGAGTTTATTTCCATTAGTTGTTATTTTTCCTTTATTCAAAATGTATATTTTAGTGCTTACTACCTCTCTCCATTATCCATCAGCTAATCTTGACTCATTTAACATAATTCTTACCATATCTTGAACTATCCTATTCTTTATTTCCACTACCCATTCTAGTGAGGTGTCTTAGCTACTAATAGTTATCTCCTTATTCCATGGACCTTATAGAAGTTATCAAAATCAATGGACCAAAAGTATACTCCTCTGTTAGATCTTAGGCACTTGACCTTCCCATTTTTTTAATTCTCAACAAGAGCCTTGAATGCTTTGAACTTGTCAAGAGCTTTTGACTTTTCTTTCAAGAAAGCTACCCAAGTCATTCTTGTGTAGTCATATATGAGTAACATAAAGTAGCTATCTCCATGAATACTTTAGATTTTTTGTAGGCCCATAGAGATCAGTGTGTATTATCTCCAAAGGTCTTGTAGTAGAATACTCCTTGGACTTGAACCTTATTCTAGTATACTTACCATGTTGACATGCCTTGTAGAGTGTGTTTGTATATTTGGTGATTTTAAGCATGTTCTTCACAGATTTCTTAAAGTTTATCTTTACTATATTGTCAAAGTTTAGGTGACCCAACCTTTTGTGCCATAGTCAAAATTCATCCATCTTGTTCAAAAAGCATCTCTCCTTCTTGATCTTATTCAAGACATATAAATTGTTCTCATTCTACTTAGCTTTGACAATTAACCTTTATAATTTGGTTCTCTTTATATCACATCATTTGTCATGAAAGGTTAGTGTGTGTCCTTGGTTATACATTTTACTTACACTAAGTAGGTTATGTTTCAAACCTTTCACATACAACACATTCTCTATTTTGGTCTTCCCATTGTCCAAACTCAAGATACCCTTACCAACTATAGTGGTAGTTGTTTTATCTCCAAATCTCACTATTCTTATAACATTATTATTCAATGAGATTAACTTTTTATTGCCCCCTATCATGTGATTTGAGCAACCACTATCTATATACCATTTCATGCCTTCATCTTAGATGTGAAAAGAAATTTGATCTAGCATATATTATTCTCCTTTAGTATTTTGATCCTCCTTCACCTTCTCTATAGGGTCTAACTTCTTATCCACTTCTTAGTGGTATGACCATATAACCTTTTGTCTTGGCTGGTCCTCCTAATATGCCTTATCTTGAAATCGCTTGCAATATGTCTTCACTGATCACAATTATAGCATAAAATTTTGGTTCTACTATTAAAATAGACATTCACCCTATTCATCCATGATTAATTGATTCTAGCATGATGTCTACAATCCATATCCATATGTCCATATTGATTTCATGATAAATAGTAACCATTGAAAGGATTCACATACATTGTATGTTTGATGTTGAATGATGCATCTCTACCTTTGTTATCTCTTGAAAGAGTCATATTCTTCTTAACTTGATGATGACCAATTTTAGTCTTAGATTTGATAGTTTATGCATAGGTATTTACTCTATTAGTAACATCACTTTATTATATTCCATTGTCTATTAAGGTTTGACTCTCTTTGTTTTCCTTTTGGTCTTCTTTGAATCCAAGACCTATCTTGTCATGTGGATACCTATGAGTATTCAAAATATCACCAAGGATTTCATTTCTCTTTTCAAATTTCTAATGTGTATTTAATTTGACTATTTTATGATCCAATTATACCTTCAAGTAATCTATTTATATTCCAAACTTAAAGCATTCTTCCTCCTTGGTATTAAGACTAGTAGTGACAATCTCAATCTGAGTTTCCAACTATTTTATGATCTCATCATGTTCATTGGTGTTATTTCTTAGTCTCTCTTCAAAGATATTTATTTTTTCCTCATAACTCTTAGCTAATTATCTTAGTTTATGATTATTCCTTATTTTAAACTTCAACTCCTCTAGAGCACTCACAAATTCTACCTTAATATTCACTTCATCCTCTTTTTCATCTGATTCTTCATCATCTATAAGGATTTTCCCTTTTGAGTAACCCTCATTATTTGTTTATATATCCATGAATAAGGTTTAATTTCTATCATGATCATTACTATCATTATCACTATCAAATGTACTTGTGTCACTTACATTAGAAGATTTATTATCTTCTTTGATATAAAAACTTCTCTTGATCTTGAATGACCCTTTCTTGCTTTCATACATCTTCCCTTTTTGATCTTGCTAAGATTATATACCTTCTTATCATCACTATAATTTTCATCATGCTTTCCATTATGCTCATTATTATCCTTTTTAGAACATTTAGATTCAAAGTGACCAATCTTACCACAATTAAAGCACTTTAATGTCAACTTGCCCTTATACTTACCTTATCCTTTCCTTAGTTTTTTGACAAGCATGGCTTTTATTTTGTCATCATCAATGTCTATATCAAATTCATCCTTGATATTTTTACCTTGTTATTTTTTTTCAGATTTTAATGTATTTTCCTTCTTTGAAGGTCTTCTATCACTTTTTCTCATTTCATAGGCATAAGATGCCATGTAATTCATCCATTTGTAGTATGTTAAGATCTTTGATATCATCCATAGAAGACATGTTTGAATCAAACTTAGATGTCAAGGATATTAATAATTTGTGTATTTCATTTGATTCTTCCAACTTCTCTCCTAGACCTCTAATGACATTTACCACTTCATCTATTCTAAATATATAAGATGCAATGTTTTTATCCTCCTTCATTCTCAAACTTTCAATCTACCTTCAGTGAGTATGCAACTTTTATAACTTAACTTCGGTGTCTCCTTCATATATGGTTTGAAACTTCTCCAAAATCCTTTTGGTTGTATCACAATACATTACCTTTTAAATTCTACCTTTGAAATACCACACAGGATGGTGTTTATTGCCTTAGAGTTGATCTCACTTACTTTCTTGCATGTTTCATCAATTGGTTATGTTGAAGGTGGAGTGAATCCATCAACAATAGATTTCCATATCTCATAGCCCAATGACATTATATATATCTTCATTATGATTCTCCAAAATACATAACTAGTCATATTGAAGAGAGAAGCATTATTGGTTGAGAAACCTCCTTGTAATTGATGACTAGACATGTTTGTGCTTCTAGGATCTCCTTTAAGTTGTTAAGATACTTTAAAGACTAGGATCTAGTATAAATTAATCAAATAATAATCTCTTTGGGGGTATAAGGGGGTTAAATCAATGTTTTAATACATTTAATTTAATTATACCCAATTATTCATTAACTAAGAAATTACTATTAAGATATAGCAAAGCATAGAGAACCATTCAGACAAGATAACACATATATGAGTGGGAAACCCTCAAGGGGAATAAAACACACTATGATCTCTAAAAATGGAATATATTACTATAAAAAAAAATTCCAAATTTTGCTGAGCACCAACTTAATTTAGATCACCAACCCCAATAAAGTCAAGCACCCACTTGACGAGGCTTTAGCAAGCACCTACTTGTAAGGAAGCACTAACTCCCTAAGTGACTTAGTACCAACTCAAAAAACTCATTAATTTTCATCACCACACATATGATATAATATTATTATCTCATTTAAATGCCTAAAGAGTTTGTTTTGTTCACTGATAATCATGCTTTAAAATTCATAGGTAGTCAAGAAAAATTGAGTCAAAGACATGTTAAATGGGTTAAATTATTTCAAAGTTTCATATTTAAAATTAAGCATAAGAAAGGATGATATAAAAAAGTTGTTTATTCTTTGAGTAGAAGAGTATTGACCTTATAGGAATCTTAAATGAACATTTTGGGATTTGAAGACTTAAAGGAGATGTACAAAGAAGACCCAAATTTTAAAGAGCCTTATGAAGTATGCATGAACCTAGTGATGGGTGATAGGAGTTCATGGATGAAATTTATGATTAAAGAATGTATATTTCTCAAAATAAACCAACTATTCACTCCAAATATCTCCATGAGAGAGAACTTATTGAAAAATAAACACAGTGGTAACCTAGTAGGATACTTTGGGCAAAACAAGACATTAGCCAAATTGAATGCTTTATATTATTAGCTAGGTATGGGTGATAATGTTAATAATTTTATGGATAAATGTAATGTATGTCAGCATACAAAAGTAAGTAGCCAAAATTCAAAGTTGTATCAGCCTTTACCAATTCTAAACAGGCCATGGGATTCTATAAGAATGGTTTTTGTGCTTGGTTTGCCTAGAACACAAAGGGGCATGATTCTATTTTTTCATTGGTTGATATATTCTAAAATATGTATCATTTAATTCCATGTACTAAGATAAGTGATGATACTAACATTTCCAATCTATTCTTCCAAGAAGTAATGAGATTTCATGGACTTCCTAGGAGTATTGTTTTAGACAAGGACACAAAGTTTGTTGGACACTTCTAGAGAACTTGATGGAAGGAGTTGAGAAAAAAATTGAGATTTAATTCATCATACCAACCTTAAATAGATGGTCAAATGGAGGTGTTCAATATAAGCCTTGGCAACATCTTGAGAAGCTTGGTAAGTATGCATCCAAAATAGTGGGATTTAGTTCTTGCACAAGCTAAATTTGCCTAGAATGATTCTCTAAATATAAGTATAGGTATGAGTCCATTTTATATTATGTATGAAATGCATCATAGAGGTGTATATTAATTGAGAAATTTAGGAAATATGGAAATAAGAAGTGCAAATGGAGAAGAGTTTGCAATTGCAATACAAAGCTTACATGAATAAGTAAAGAGAAATGTAGAGGAAAGTACCACTTAGTACAAGATAAGAGATTATCAAAAGAGGAAAGAGGTGATTTTTAGCATAGGATATCTTGTACTTACACACTTAAGGAAAGAAAGGTTCCTAAAGAGAGAGTAAAACAAACTAAAGTTAAAGAAGATTGGTCCTTGTAAAGTGTTAAGAAGGTTCTCAAGCAATGCATATGAGATTGAACTTCCAAAGGGGATTGGGATATCTCCTATATTCAATGTTTTTGACTTATATACATATAAATATGAAGGATAATTTGCACGAGAGCCTAAACTAGATAAAGGAGAAATAATTCTATGGGATCAATAATTACCAAAAGAAGTAACAAAACAAGTTGAAGCAATCTTAGGAAAGAAGATGGTCAAGAATACAAGAGACCAAGAGTACTTTCAATACTTGGTCAAATGGAAGAATCATCCAGCTGAAGATGCAACTTGGATGACATAGAAGGATATAATCAAGCTAGGTACAAGCATGGAGAAGTTGATGCAGGAAAATAATAAATAAGATGGTTTATTTTTGCTCATTGGTAGTATGATGTAGGATCATCTTAGCATTCCTATTATAGTTTTAAATAAATCAAGGTGTCACATGTGTCTTAGAAATTTTTCCCTCCATTCTTAGTACATTCAAATATTTAAATTTAGAATTATATTTGTAAAGCATAAATAAGGCATAATTAGTTGATTCATGAGGTTTAATAGGCTATTTGGGGAAAACATGATTTTTCATCCATATGGATGTAGTTATTAAGGTTGGACAAGTTTATTTTTGTGTGTGAGAGGTAATAGTTGTGATAGCTCCTTCATTTAGGCATTGGTTGAGAGATTTGTGGGGTTGTTACTTGATTCTTGGTCAAGAATTAATGCTATTTTCTTATAATAAGTGAATTTGATGTTGTATCCATGGGAAGAGACATTGTTTTAGGTGTGGTTTAATGATATTCAAAACATTATTATAGGTACAACATGTTTTGTGAAGTTTTTCCATGTTTTCTATGTGTTTTTGGTTGGATTATGCTATGCTCTAGAATAGGGGAAGCAAGATGAGAATGGAAAGCCAAAGTTAGAGGAATATTGGATTATTTATGATAGATCAACCTCGTAGAGGGGTATAAAACAATCCCAACACAATTTTTTTCTAGTCTTGACTCTATTGCTAGAGCCCTGTACAAGCAATTTTCTCTTATTGCCCTCCTGACGAGGGCTTGGTCTAAAAATAAATTTAACTAATTAAATTTTATAGAATTTTATAATCCATGTTCATTCACCTTATACTATCTCTTTACAAAATTTCAGATCTATACCACACGTGGTGATAGTGTTTCTAACGTACCCTACTCTCTTAAGGTTAATTAAACCCCTACAGACTATGTTTTGGGTATTTTGAGGTCTTACACGTGTGATAAAGGACATGTAATGATTTATACATGTTTTAAATACTTTTAAAATCCTTATGCACTAATATCCATGCTTGAAATAGTCCTAAATCACTTGTTGACCACTTATAACTCTCTAAAAGAGGCCTAATTAGGCTTAGCCTTGGTCTAAAAGTACTAGTCTACACAAAAAAATTATATTTGAAATTTGAAATTCTTATATAAGGCCCAAATTGGTATTCAAAAATTAATAAATATTATTTGCATGTCCTATAATGACATATTAATAGCTGAAAAAACAATCCAAGAAGGCTACAAGAGTACTAGGCCTGTCCACAAGAAGATTGTTGTTTGGGTTCTTCAAGCCTATTAAGTAGGTGTTTGAATAGGTTATTTTAGGTGTGTCCTTTACACATATTGTGTTAGAGTGGTTTTTTTAGGTTTAATGTCATTCATTCATGATTTTGGTGTTATAATCAAGAAAGGCCTTTTGTAGTCTTAGTTGTAAACTATGTCTTTTAAGAATCAAGTTAAAAAACAATAATAAATAGAATGATTTTTGGGGTACCTTTACACCAAGGTCATAACTCCCTCTCCTCCATGATTTTATCCTCCACCAATCTCAAATCTAGTTCTACCACCTCTAATGACTCAGGCAACTCAAACCCTATCTATAAAGACACACTGATTTGACTTTAGTATTAGCCCTGAGTCAAGCCTAAAGTATAACTAGAAATAAGTGCCTAGTGAGATTACTACCATTACTAATATTTTTCCTATCCCTATCAAGTTCACCTAGGTTTTACCTCCCCTATTTCCCATTCTACCCCTTCCATAATTCACCTAGGTACCTCTAGCTTCAGCCATGTACAATATCCTCATGTCCTAATTTCCCTCGACTCAACCCATTTCATTTATATGGATCCATATGGCTCACTTCTAGTCTTTAAATTTTTTTTTCCTATCCTAACACCCCCATTGTTCACTACACTAAAGCCTACTACTATAGGACTTACACCAACTCAAATTATAATGGTGACCCTAATAATAAGTATACCAGTGTGTGAAGTTTATCATATTTGGCCACCTCAGTATCACCTATAGCCACTTTGAAGGCTCTCCAATTAGATTTAGCCACTACTTCCATCACATCCCATTCTTATACTACATCATAATATGATCTAGGCAAAAGGCCCAAGAAGAAAAATAGGTAACTCCCTCTCAGCCTTCTACTTAGTCCCCTATTTCTTCTTTTATTCCTCTCAAGTCTTCCTTTTCCATTATCTCAGGTTCCCAAGGATTTAGCTTTAACCAGCCGATTTCCTCATTCTTATTGAATATTCCTTTCCCTAGTGCCATAAACCCATGGTTAATTTAAACTAAAACCAATAGCATGCCCAAATGTTCATGTGGGCTTCCCTATTTGTCCTTCCCCCTTATCCTCTTCCTTCCTTCCCTATACTTCATTCATTCTTCCTCCTCCCACACTTCTGCCTCTATCTCTACCACTCCATCTTCATCCTCTTCTACTTTGGGAGTCACCATAAGATCATAAGGACCTGGGATGCTCTTATAGGGTGACCTAGAGGTCTAATAGGAGTTCAAAAGGGAGTATAAGAACATGATGAGGATCAATATGAAAAAAAATCTCAAGAATGAGATCCAGTGGTATGTAAGACCAAACACAACCTCTTCTCCCTCACTAAAGTGAGGACATCTAGTACAGAAGAGAAAGTGGTTGAGCCTATAGTCTCTATGATCCAAGATACTTATGACATGTATGATAAACTCATCAAGGACATGAAGGAACAAGCTTGGGTATGAAAAACATAGGTGAAGATCACATTTCCTACATAATTAATTAACTAGATAAAAAATTACCTTATTCAACTCTTCATATCTCTTTGAGAAGTGGTGAGAATAGTTTCCATGAGAAAAGATCAACTCTAGTGATAATATACATACTTAGATAAGATCTCTCACATAAATAAAAAATACAAAAGGCTAGTCATGCTTATACATAAGGGCATGTTTCTAGAGCTCAAATTCATGCTTCTCTTAGACCTGAACTTATATAAAACCTATTCTAGGAGTATGATATCCTAGATTTAAGAGTCATTGTTCTTGGCACAAATAATTGTATAACCTATGGAAGATTAAAAATAATGGATCCTTACTTCAAATAAGCCAACATCATGGTGATATTCCATCCAAATTGCACCTTACTAGATAAAGGAGAATTCAAGGTTCACCCTACTCATTTTGACTAGGTCATGATAAGAAAGGTGTCAAAGGCTAGTAAGGTTGGATCTAATCTATTTTGGAGCTCTCGACCTAATCCATGACAATTATCAATCAGGTGTTATAGGTGAAAGTCTCCCTTGAGGCCCCACTCCAAATGCACCAATCACTAGTAACCCAACTTGAGGTGATATTTTAGGAGCCTCCCATTAACTTAGCTAAGTTAGATAGAGAATTTTACTTGGTATTGGATGCATTAGAAGCCAACAAGGCATAACCTAAGTATCTGGGAGGTGGTTATTATCCATTTCTTTAGAATATCACTTGAGTAGGCCCTGGGCATGTTTTGAGGAGTGGGGAATCTTCCTTTTTTTTGAATCATTGTAATTGTAACAAATGTGGGTGGTCATCATGGCCAAGGATAGTAATCTCATGCTAGTAGGAGGTAAGCCTCATCGTTATCTATATATTTTATACTACTTTATCTTTAGAAAGGTCAACATTTTTTTATGTAAATAAACTCTATTGAAATGAATGTAAATTTACTATTTTATATCAACTAGATTATTTATATATGAATGTGGGCTATTATTTTTCCAACTTTTAAATCAATGTTTTTGTTACATATTTTTAATGTGCTATGTTTCAAAGAATTAATGTAGTAGTTAGAATCTGATTCACTATTATAATTTATTTATGAATTATTCTGATCCTTTTTATAACACTCATTAATTTATGTGCTCAAAATCACATATTATTTATAAAGACCCAATGTGTAATCTACTATAGGATCTTTTATGTTTTTATATTTAGTGTAAAATTCAAAAATTAAGTATTCCTCTTTATTTTCCTTAGACTATTTCCCTATGTAATGATAGTTTTGATACCCTTGTGAAACTTGGCACACAGTGTTGTAAATGTGGTTGAGCACATAGCTCAATTATTAAAGCATTAACATCTTCTCAAGTCTAGAAACATAGTCTTCTTCCCTACTTTACTTCCCCTTTTTATGTTTGTTTTAATAATTAAGAAATAACATACCCTTTATTTATAAATTAGTGAAGTGAAGTCCATTAGAATTTAAAATTAGAATTGATTAGACAAGGTGAAAATCGTAACCTCATTGTCAGGCTGAGTATTAGATCCTTGGTGGTAACATTGTACCTCTCATATACTCATTTCAAGTAGGATATGTCATAGATCCCAATACCTATAACCATGACCTATATTGAACTAGTTTCAATCCTAAAATTGAGGATGAAAGTCCCTTATTATCCCAAAAATCTCCCTCAACCACTTAATCCCATAAGTGTTATTTGGGGTAGGATGTTGGATCAAACAAAACATATCTCTAGATTGAATCATACTAATTTCCATCTCTTTCAAAGTGTGATTCTTATGCTTTACAACACCATTCCATTGATTGGTGTATGACACTATGACATGATTAAATGTGACATGTGATATGAAAAAGTCTCAAAGTCCATTAGTGGAATATTCCCCCCTCTTTATATGTATGTAGTTTTTTGAGTGGAAGAAATGATTGATTATCTATAAAATCTTTAAAGGATTTACATTTATCAATTAAATCACTCTTGTACTTTATAAAATACACCCAAGTTTTCTCTAATAATAATTAATGAAGGTGAGTAAATATTTGGCTCTATAAAAAGAGAAAGTGGGAAAGATGATGAGATCAATGTGTACTATATTGAGAGGAGATTTTACCTGATATTCCTTACCCTTTTAAAATGGGTTCCATATTTTTTTGTTAAGAATACAACTAGAAAAAAATTCATTAGTGTAAGAGACCTTGGGAAGGCCAATCACCAAACTATTTTTACTCATCTAATATAAGTATCTGTAGCTAAGATGCTGAAAGTGTTCATGCCAAAATTTACTTAATGGATCAATATGATAAATTAATTAATATACAATATAAATTTAAAATATACTAAAGGTATAGAGACATGAACCATTATTTAAATCACCTATAACAACTATATCATGTGGATATGATAACTCATATTAAAATATGTTTTAGAATAAACTCCACAATCTGCCTAGTGCTTGAGTTACAAATTTGATACACAAATAAAAAAACTATGGAATATTTTATAACATACAACACATTATTTAACCATCCTACATCTAAATATGATTATATCCCAACATATAAACTCTATAATAACTACCTACTTCAATCTCAAAAGTACTACAAGAGGAGAAAGAATAAAGAAGACCATTAGAATGTGTAAGGTAATGAGAAGCACCAAAATAAAAAAAAATCCACTTGATGTAGATAATTCCATAGCAACGAGTGATTTTAATTTACCTATTGAAGATGTTAAATAAGAAGGACCAAAGTATAAATCTTGTGATAATAGATTCCATCTTCTTGAAACATATAAACTCAAAATGATTAGCCCCACCATAAAATACTTGAAACTTATAAAGTTTTTAATATCCATTTTAATTATTCAGTAAGGAAAAATAGAATTTTACATTTTTATTTATTTTTTGGTTGATTAGTATTCAAAATGGTGAATCTCCTCAAGATATAACTAGATACCAAAAATATGAAATAATATCTCAAATGCTAATATATACACTTAATTAATACAATGCAAAAGAATTACTAATATTTATTAAATATAAGTGCATAAGTATATACAAGTTTCTTTTTCTTAGATATTAATTATTCACACAAGTATATTTGTGCTCCTTAAATAGGAGAGAGAGAGAGAGAGAGAGAGAGAGAGAGAGAGAGAGAGAGAGAGAGAGAGAGAGAGAGAGAGAGAGAGAGAGAGAGAGAGAGAGAGAGAGAGAAGCAACTAGAAGAATCTAATACTATAATATCTTGTGAGAAGTGTCACACCTACAACATTCCAAAGATATAACATAAAACTGATAATAATTATCACTTATAACACTCTGAGTTTGGTTTTTGAAAAGAGTCATAATAGTAATTAATGCACATTATTAATTACTAATAAATAATTTTTTCATAATAAGAGCTTAGAAATACTAAAGTCTAGGTCTAATACTCTAATATGCATCTAATTTTGAGCTATGAGCATATTTTAGATTAACATTAAACACATTTCATTTAAATTTAGGCTTGAGTGTAATTATTATAGTCCTTAACCCTATCTAAACCTTAGATAAACTCTACTAACCAAGTTGGGACACTTGAGAAGGAATCTCAAATTAGTTTATCTTGATTAAAGTAAATTAGGGATATTAATTTTACCTTAATTTATATTAATATATATAATGGGTGAGTTTTATCATAAAACAAGTTCAATTTTATTATTTCTCATTGAGCATCATAAAATAAACTTGAAAACCCTAGAGTAAATTGTCATGTAACTAGTCATGGACCTAGTTCATTTCCACATACCTTTTATTGTTTTCTTAAAAAAAGATACATGTTGATCATTAATAATGTTTAACATCATTAAAATAAAATGAATTTTCATGTTAATAATTTTTTTATTAAATAATTTACTCACTTAGTGGTTGGTTAAGTTATGAATGGAATATTCTTATCTTTTATTATTAAAAAAAAAATGTTTTAATTTTTATGGGTATGATAATAATTCTTGATAAATTTTCAAGTTTTGAATACATAAAATAAGTAAAATACATCTTAAAAACATAGTTCACTAATGCATTCAATTATATGTGGCTAAGTAAATGAAAACATTGGATTTGTAGCCATTAATTTTGCATAATCAATATAAGACATTCACCTAGACCAATAAGAGATTATAGAGTAAAGAAAACATGTTATTTAATTTCCATGAGAAACTATAGAAATATATACCACCCATTAACTCAATATTATATTTTTTTATAGTATAGGAATAATAAAAATACCCAAAATTCCATCAATCAACTTTATTCAACTCTCTACTCCTTTGTGCCCCATAAACAAGTACCCACACTCTCATCGTAAATTTTATATTAATCTAACTCGCCTCATTCGAATAATTTATTGTATATTAATTTCATGTGGTGAATCTTTGGAACCCATTTTATTTTTAAAACTTATAAATATGAGTTCTCAATTTCTTTTGGGTTGTTACCAAACCTATGAAATAGGCATGGGAAAACCACTGGTTACTACAAACTAGTGGTTTTCTAATAATTTTGGTTGTTTTGTCACAAGATTGATAAATCTCTGCCTCAATGACTAAAATTTTACTTAATTTATTTCAATAGGTTACTAAATTTCCATTGAAAATTATCCTTATTTATTATCTTTGCACTAAAACATCGATGGCACACAATCAATTGGGATTGATTACACTAGAACACACTAGTATATATTTTTGGTTGATGCAAGTTTGCTTGATCACATGGATGCTTATAAATCATATACCTCAAGTAATATTTTTTTAGAATTGTTATCATAAACTTAGGAGCGATAGTACAACCATATTTTTTTAAAATAATAATGCATCCCTTCCACCATGCTAGGAACTTTTTATTTTTTTATCACCTACTAGATCATATAATGTCCTCCTCTACTAGATGTTGCTTACACTATTATTATTTTATCCTTCACTAAACTTTGACTAAAAACATTATTTTAATATTAGTATTTAATTTCATCAGTTGTAACATCATATTTTTAATAAATGCCTAGTTTGATAACAACATTATGTACTATATCTTCACCTTAGATGAGATGTAATAGTAGCCTTCCAATATTGATTTATTTACTTTTTTATATTATTTTATATTTTGGATATATAAATAAATGAAAACTATTGAAATTTAGATTTCATAAAATATGGCATTCTACATACAAATATGAATTGATTAACAAATATTGATTACACTTAGTAAATATAGAAATTACCAAGGGAGAGGAACTTAGTTGAGATTCTATTTTGTATTATTCACTACCTGTGTACAATTTATTGAAATGGTTTGAAATGGCTATGTGGATACTACACTCAAGTAATGTACTATGGTAATCTACCATGACACTACCCATGAACACTTAAACACCTAATCAAAACAATACCATCCATTGAATTCTAGGACTATACATATTCATTTTTTTATTCTATTCCACCATAGATCATTATACTTGATTGGCAAGATGATTTCTAGATGTTTATTAGTTCTTGGTCCTATGCATAAATCCTAATTATCTTCTTGTGACTCAAAACCATTATTTTAATTTTGAAACTTGCTTAACATAATGTAAGGGGCTTAAAATATGGTTTGGGTTAACCCAACCACTCTTTAATAATTGGTTAATCATTTCTTATGTTCCAATACACCAAAGAGGGCTTAAATTGCATGTAACTGTCCCACCTATGTGTATATGTGGTCAATAATATTCCACTATAATTAAATCCAATTATTTATCTTTTGAAACTTGAAAACATGAAAATTTTACCTTATATTAGTGTTTATACATGGTTTTTATGAACTATTAATTTTACTTAAGAGAGGTGTTAGTATCTTTTTAGTAACAAAATGAAATTAAATTGAAAAACCAACACACTAGCTAGCATACATATCTAGGCCTAGTTACTTGGTTGTGTTTAGTTAACAATAATATAATGGAAACACAACTAAAACATGAAATAAAGAAAAATATTTCACCTCCCTTGAATTCTCCAAATTATCTTGTAGTAAAGGCTTACTTGGCTTTTGCTCATGAAGTCTTCAACAAAGGAGGCTTAGCTATCTCCTCTTCTCCTTGGCACCTTATGGCTTTAGTTTAGCTTGGATTAATATTTAAACATCATAACTTTTGAATGTGAGAGCCTTTTGGAATCAATTTTACATGGTAAATTTTCACAATTTAAGCTTAAAATTCAATAGGCAAGGCTTCCTATTTATAGATTTTTGGAATGGTTTGAGGATCAACCATGACCGTCCATCTCAAGATTGAGATGTGTGGCCATGAATAAATCCAAATATTAAAGTCATTATATAAATATCCCCATTAATATTTAGGATATATGGATATTTAATAGGTATGTATGGTCTTAATGAGGCATGGGAGACCCATAATCTTGATATTTTATGCATTTATGGCTTATAGATGCCACCCCATATGATGATGTCACCTAATGATGTAGTTAATAGAAATCAATTTACAATAAATATTTATTCAAAAAATTTCATTTAAAATTAACTTAAGTCCCTAATTTGGTTTAATTATCCTAAAACATGATTAGTCAACTTTGGTGCAAATTTTGGCTCTTAATGCACAAATTAATCAAATTGGTCAAAATGTCTTGTTATTGGTCCAAAATTTGACTGGATTAGAATTGGAAGTTAATGTTAGATGCATTAGATATGTTATCCCATTTATTATGTTATCAACACCAAATAAAAAATACACGTCTCATGCAAGATATTTGATATGAAAGAGCAATCCAGAGCACTTAGGTGCAAAATTGTCATTTTGACTCAAAATGATATGATCAAAGTTAGCTGGCCCATGAATTGCATTGCCCCATTTAATGATACTCTTACTATCATTTCAACTCATTTAATTTATTTTAGTATTTTTAAGCCAAATTGTGCACTTTGGTGGAAATTGGTCAAAATCCTAGTTGGAAGTTATTGGTAGCTAGTTTGGGTGTCTACAGTTTGCCCCTATTTAGAAAGATGTTATAAATTGTAGGTAAAGCAATATATTTTCAATAATGAAAAAGGAATGTATGCCAAAAATAATATGATGATTGAAGAAAAAATCTCCAAATGGTGTTTGGGAAGCCTAGGATGATGCCCCCTTGAGGGAGTGGCCATCACATTCGTTGATGGATGGTCCTTCAAAAATAGATAAGAAGAAAGGTGGAAATAACCTATGGTTGAGATTAATCCAAACAAGAAAATGTTTTCATTCATTGAGTTAAAAAAGATACTTATTTTCCCAAAGGTCATTATAATCAATAATAAAATTCAAAATAATTATTTACCCATAGATGGTTATAATCATTAAGAGGACCTAGATTGGCTAAAGATGATAAATACCATGAAGACTTGGCCAAAATGTGTAAGGATTGACTCTTGATCAAATAAAAACTCAAAAACAATACACCAATGATAAAAACCATGATTACAATGTTGATGTATGAATATGGATAGACTTAAGAATAATGTGCTCAAGGAATCACCCAATGAATGCATATATATTGAGTCAAGGTAATAGTGTTGAAAGAAAACAAATAGTCAAGAAAGCAAGAAAACAAACAAAATACTTGAAATAAATAAACAAATAAGAAGCCTAAAAATAAAATCAAAAGAAAGCATCCTAACAATAAATTTTCCCCAATAGGGAAGATCGAGGATAACTGACTAGGCTTACATAGGATAAATATTTTTGGATTTTTGAAATATTATGAATGTTTTTATAATTTTGAGGTATCTTAACTTGTTATAGAATGAAAAGATACTTTCTTGAAAAATAGTGAGAGAATTTGGCTTAGGTTGATCATAAAATGATGAGAGCATATGAAAAGGGGGACTAAGGTGATCTCAACATGAATTGAGCACGACCCACATAGTCCTAAAATGACCTCAAGTAATAGTAATGTTTTCCACATAAAAGGTGGGGAAAAACCAACTAGGTCGTAATAAGTTTTCAAATTTGGAAAATAGCTCATCAAATGAAAATAGTAATGGCAAGGTGATGCAACAATGCATAGTAAATAAGTGTTTCCCCTAGTTTATCCATAGGTGGTTATAACTAGGATACAATAGAATAAGGTCAATGATACTAATTTTCCCATAGGTGGTTATAATTAGTATCAAGACTGGTGAGACACTAATTTACCCATAGGTAGTTATAATCAGGTTCACATAAACAAACTTGATATGAGATGGAAAATGCAAGATATCTTATCAAATCAATTATCACACTACTTTCATAGACTATCATTGTAAACATGAATTTGATAAGAGTTTAAACTTGATCAAAATTCCCTCACAAAAAGTGTAGGAAGAACCAAAGTAGCCAAGATCAAAATAGGATTGGGTAGTATGACTAAAAATAGGCTTTGGTCTAGATAGGAATGCAATGGTTAGATGGCATGGTCTTGCTAAGGATAATGATGGTTTGATAAATTTGATAAAATGGTAAGAGGCTTGCCCCCAAGTGAGAAGGTGATTAGCTGGAATATGTGATAATGGCAAAAGGATATGTAATAATGGTAATGGAATGGCAATGAAATGGTATGGTACATGTTTTTGGCCTAGGTGTGGTTTTTGATTTTTTTGTTCCTATTGATGGGGAGATGCACATCCTAATAAACAAATAATATAAATATAATACTTGATCATGTTAATTTATATCCCACACCTCATCTGAATAACTACTCCATCAATAATTACCTATATATTTGGATGTAAAGAATGCTTTTATGATCTTTATTGGTCATTTATTTTGATTCCTTCAAGTGTCAAGATAATGTATCTTTGTAGCCTCTACAAATGAAAGTGAAACCATTGATGGTAAATAAGGATAAATAATGGATGGTAGGTTTGATTGTGAAATGGAATGGTAGATGATAATAGAATGTGGACTGGTTGGGAAACAAATGAAGATCAGGATGTTTAGGCACATGTAATGTTATTAATGTTGGATTCGACATAATTTTGGTCATGGTGGGGTTGAAGACTTGTTCTCTTGATAGGACCATCATATTTTTTTGTTTTTTGAGCCTGAGAGTATCTACCATCTAACTAAGTTATAGATAGGAAGATATTTTGATTTGATCTTTGATTTTGTCTTCATCAAGCAGTGAAAAAATTTTGTGCTCAATTATTGGTGCCTCAATGATTTTTTCACCAATGAAGTTGTCTTGATTGTCTTGTAGCACCTCTAAGAAGATTTCACTAATGAATATTGGATTTTTAATTTGAGTTTATTCTAGTGCTTCCAAAAAAAATTCACTAGAAGATGCTTAGTTAGAACTTTGATTATATCCTAGCACCTCTGAAAAGGTTTCACTAGGAAAGTGTTCTTTTGCTACATGAATATGATCTTGGCCTCCTTGCTCTTCTTCAACTGCTATGTTTTCATAGATGTAGCTCAATAAAGTTTGATTATGTTAATCCCAATTGACACTTATGAGAGATATAATGTCAATAATATGGCTATCTTGGTTGATGTTAATGGCATGTGGAATGGTAATGGAATGGTTGTTGGCATCACAATCTTTGTAAAAGATACTAAGAGAACTTGTGTTAATGTTGAATTAATCATCCTCAAAAACTATATAAGTGTCAAAAATGTATTCAAATTGATCTATGAGGTATGCATAACCAATGTTATAACAACCACAAACATATTTTTCCTTTGAATCTGATGTTGTTTTTAATTTTGATGCTAAATCTGATGTCGATCTAAGAATAGAACCTGACTCTAACTTTTATTATTCATCTAATGGGTACTATGTTACAATGATGTCTTATTGAATGTTTTTATTGGACAAGTAATGACCTATGATGGCATAATGGGTTTTATAAAGATTGGTTTATCAAAGTGAGATTCCTCCATAATGGGAAATAGGTTAAGAGACAACTCCTCAAGGACTATCTTCTCAAGGGGAGACTCTTGAAAAATAGGCATATAGTCAAGGTAATGATTTTCCCAAAGGAAGCTATAATCATTAAGAAGTGACTCAGCAAAGACTGTCTCATTAGAGTGAGACTCCATGACAATTAGTATTAGATCAATATGCAATTCATCATAGGTTGACTTATCACAAATGGTTGATTCAATAGAAACATCTCAAATTAGTTGGTTCTCTTGGATTTGGTTTTTAATGAGTTGGAAGATACTGGTTTTGAACATAGATTGGTGTTTGAATGATTAGATCAATTGAGGTTTGGATGGGATTGATAATGGAGGAGGAATGGCCTACGATTGGATAATGGTAGGGCATTAGGGAGCATTACTACTTGCATGAGTCAAGTGAAAAAGAACTTAGATTGTAACAATAGGGTGGTGTGGAGCTTTATTGTGCACATAAGTCAAAGGACTAGGTCCTAGAATCATGAAAGGGTTTTTTGGAGCCTAGTTGCTCATATAAGCCAAAGGACTAGGTCTAGGAATGGTAATGGTATTCTTTGGATATTATAAATCTTGATAGCTCATATAATCCAAAGGAAGGTTAGGGGTAGTTGATGATTAGATAACAAAAGGACATCATGGAAATTGATTTCTTACACAATCTAAAGCATCCAAGTATTCCTCATAAACCATATCATCCCAGTCATGATTTTGCTCATAAGCTACTTCTTGACTTTGTTCCATGTACTAATTATTGCAAAGAGGGTATGGATCCATATCCCAAAAAATATTATTTGTAGTTGGGTCTTCAAAGTCCTCTTCGAAATCCTCTTCATGCCAATCAAGGTCTTGATTTGGGTTTTGTGGATTTTTAATATATTCCCCATATCGATTAATGTAGGGAGAATAATAAAACTCCTTAGAAAATCTTTCTCTATAGAGGTTCCTAGCGGGATTTTGTGTAGCCATTCTATCATAAGTTGGATTATACATGACTCCACCATGATTGTATCTAGGAATATCTACATAAATGATGAAAACTTTGAAATAAAAAGGCTTAGAGTTTTACAAACTTTGAAAAACTATCCAAAGGACAAATGGTTCAAACTTGGTCTAACTTGGTCGAAGGGGTGGAGTTGTATCTCCAATATGGTATGAAAGTGGAGTCATATCTCCAAAATGATTTTTTCTAATACTTGGCATAAAAAAATCTAACATCAAATGCCTAATGTCAAATGTCATATGCACAAAAGGTCAAGCATCTGAATAAAAACTAGCATGTTAAATGTCTAGGTTAAATTTTTCCAAATAAGGTCTAAACTAGGAAAGATTAAAGAGTCGCTAGGTCTTTTGTCAAAACATGGAGTCAAAATCTAAGCTCAAATAGGTTATGTTAGGACTTTTGGCCAAATGGCATCAAAAGATAGACTTGAAACAAAGGTATCATGTGATTTTATTTAATGTAACAAGTTTAGAAATAACTTTGATATAAACCCGACACATGGAATCAAACATAAACATGATCAGTTGGCATATTGCATGAGGCAAAAGGATTTTGGAGAAAGGTTTTTTTCTCCAAAATAAAGGCATAAATGATGATGAAGATAGGTTTTGAACAAATAACCATCAATAGTTTTCAAATTTGGGTATTTTATTAACCAAAGTTATGTAACCCAAAATAGAAAGATCTATGCATTAGCCCCATGAATTGAAGCCTAAATATAAATTAATCAATGCTTGAATCTAAACTTGACAAGGTTAATTGAAAACTCAACAGTGAAAACTAAGATTTGACCAAACAACATAGACAAGATTGGATAGCATGATGACACAAGATAACGGTCCAAATGGTATACATGACATGGTTTGAAATAAAATAGTTCTTGATACAACATAAACTAGTCTTGAAACAAATTGAGTAGCCTAATGGTGTAAGCATGCTCAAATGATGTGATATATGTTATGTTTCAAAGACTCAAAAGGCAAAATGGTTTGATATGATTTTGGTAGCATAACACTACCCTTTAAAACTCAAATGACACATACACAAACAAGTTTAACAAAAAATGTAAGGCATAAGTGTGGTGTAAAATGGCCAGCATAACACCTCTTTAGACAAAAGAGTGATGTATGAACAAATTAATTTTGGCATGGCTTATGAATAAAAAACAAGTTTTAGTCTCAACACATACCAATCAAAAATGAGAAAAATATACTAAGAATAATCATCCAAATCCTAGAAAGGGTATGGCAATGTGGGGTTGACTAAACTATCAATATTTCAAATATTTCTAGGGGAATCAATTACATAATGATTTTCACATCAAACAATGATAAAGACAAGCACAAAAATTAGGTTCCCACAACATTGGCTAGTTGTAAAAAGGTCTAGTCCTTTTTACAACCACTACTTCATATTATTCACTCAGTGTAATGCAATGTTTAAATGCAGATACATCCTATGTGTAACTCAGGAGTGGATGAAGTCAATGCTAGGAGATGAAACCCTAGGTCAAAGCTTCCCTAAACAACTCATGGGAGGTAATGAATTCCCCCTCGCAAGCCAAGTTTGAATGAAATAAAAAACTAACAAAAAGACTTTAGTATCATTTTCAAGGTCACTCAAACTTTGATGAGTTTTTGGGGAGTGCTTTAGATGACATTATTTCTAAGCCTTTGACTATGCTTTTTTCAATGAGTATGGTGCTTTTGATTCCAAGGGTTCCCTAAAAAAGACAAATAGAAGAGCATACATGCACAAAATTTCTCTTTACGAAACAAGTTTTGATTAAATAACTATTGAAAATAAGAATTGACAAGTGTGTTCAATTTTATAACCCAAATGAAATATGTGGTGGTGTTCTTTTGACCCCTTGGTCTTAATTTGTAAATTTTAAAGGCTAACTATCAAACATTTATTTTAAGCACCTAAATTTTTCATTAAGCCCAAAAATAAAGTTCCTAATTCATTTTAAAACATGAAAATTAAGTTTGAAAGGCACTATTTTAGTTTTTTTAGATGATTTTCAATGTATATCCTACAATAAAAATGTTAGCACTTTGTTTAGCCTTGAAGCACATTTATCAAATGAAGTAACCTTGAAGGACAAAATATGTCAATCTGAAGGCAAAATCTCAAGAAAGAAAATGAGTTAAATTATAAAATGTTATAAAAAAATCTAAATAAAATATTAAAAATAATAATACTAAATATATGAATACCTTCAAACAAAAAATTAGAAGGCTAAAAATAAAACATAACACACAACACATAAAAGCCTACACATAAAACATAAAAAACTTCAGTTAGTATTTTTAACATAAATTTTAAAATATAGATTATTTTACCACTAAATTTTTATATGTTTTCAATAAATATATGTAACACGTTTTTGAAAAAACTTATGTCCATAAAATAAATTTTAAAAAAATCTATAAACTATGTTCTAACCGTTTTTACCAAAAAAATACAAAATAGAAAGTGATAGTCACTAAAATAGCTATAACTTCAAAAATATAAAGTATTTTTTTGTGAAATTTTTATATAATATAAATGACATATTTATATATATTAATAAAAAAATTTATACAAAAATATTAATTAAATAATACTTTATGACTTCTTTATTGTCCATTTTTACTCAAAGCAAAAATAATTAAAAAAAAGAATCAAAACTATGAAACACAAAAAAGTTTGTGGATTACGATCTCATAAAGATCATCCCACCGAGCATGACATCATGTGAACTATGAATTTTACTCAAGATATGTTTAAGTATATTTTTAATGATAAAATTAAATCAAATTGAAAAACCAACACACTAGCTAACTTACATCTCTAGGCCTAGTTACTTGGTTGAGCTTAGTTAACACTACTAGAATGGAAAAACAACTAAAACATGAAAAACAAGAAATATTTCACCTCAATTTAACTATACAAATTACCTTGTATTATTTTATTTATATGCTTATGATCATGAAGTCTTCATCAAAGGAGGCTTGGCTATCTCCTCTTCTCCTTGGCACCTTGTAGCTTTGGCTTGGCTTGGCTTGGCTCAATATTTGAACATCATAGCTTTGGCATGTGAGAGAATTTTGGAATAAATTTTAAATGGTAAATTTGAATTATTTAATCTTAAAATTCAATAGTCAATGCCTTATATTTATATATTTTTTGAATGGTTTGAGTATCAACCATGACTGTCCATCTCAAGATTGAGATGTGTGGCCATGAATAAATCCAAATATGAAATTCATTCTAAAAATATATCCATTAATATTTATGATATAGGGTTATTTAATAGGAATGGATAATCTTAATGAGGCATGTATGGTCTTAATGAGGAATGGGAGACCCATAATTCTAATATTTTATGCATTTATGGCTTATGGATGCCGCCTTATATGATGATGTCACCTAATGATGTAGTTAATAGAAATCAATTTATAATAAATATTTATTAAAAAAGTTATATATAAAATTAAATTAAGGTCCTAATTTGGTTTAATTATCCTAAAACATGATTAGTCAACTTTGGTGCAAATTTGGCTCTTGGTGCACAAATTAATCAAATTGGTCAAAATGTCTTGTTATTGGTCCAAAATTTGACTAGATTAGAATTGGAAGTCAATATTAGATGCATTATATCCTTTATATCATTTATGATGCTACCAAAACCAAATAACAAAGGCACGCATCTCCTATAAGAGATTTGATAGAAAAGAGTAATCCAAAGCACCCAGCTGCAAAATTGTCATTTTAACTTGAAATGATCTGATCAAAGTTAGTTGGCTCATAAATTTAATTTCCCCATTTAATGATACTCTAGAAAAAATAAGAACTTGAATATATCAATTTGAACTCATTTAATGCATTTTAGTTTTTTTAAGCCAAATTATACACTTCGGTGGAAATTAGTCAAAAGCCTAGTTAGAAGTTATCAATGGCTAGTTTTAGGTGTCTACAGTTTGTAGGATCTTCCTTTAAGGGGTTTAAAAATTTGGATTATTTTGGATAATGGCTCAATAATTTATAAATGTATTTATTAATCTTTATTTAATATGAGTTTTAGATGATAAATAGGTGATACATATGAATGGCTTTAATCTTGATTTGTATTTATAAATGAATGTTTGGGTGATTCCCAAATTTAACTAAAATGTGAAACATGTATAAGTTTACATAAATGAAATAATTGAAATTGAAAAATATTCATTAAAGGATCTTGGGATACTTTAGATAACAATGGAAAATTATAATAACTGCTAGTGTCCATGTGTTTTTGATATTATCCATAAAGGGAAAAATAATGATATGGAATATTATACCAATATAATAAGGAAATAGAATGTTTTAGCAAAAAAATTAGAGATCCTGCATATGAATAATTTTAAATTAGATTGTGTTTTATTCAACACACCCTGCCTTGAATTTTCTCTGAAAAGAGGGGCCCCTTTACTTTTTAGAGGACTTGTTTATTATTTGGGTTATGTGTGTGTGTTTGGACTGGTTTTTATTATCTGTAGAAAATTTATGTTTTGGATGAAAGGATTTATTGAAACTAATTTGTTAATGGAAATTTTGGAAGAATTTTTATGTATGATAGGTGTTTAGGTTTATTTATTCAGGTTATTTTATTTGGAGTTGCTTATTCAGATTCTTTTATTCATCATTTTAGACACTTTCAATCTTTGACATTTTGTTCTTCAAAAAAAAATTAGTTGGAAACTATTTGATCAGGAAATTTATTTCAAATTTTATTCCAGTTGGTAACTTTGTCTTAAATATATTTTCAATTGGAAACTTTTCTTTGGATCATTTTTTTAGTACTTATTATGCAGTAAATTTACTTTAAAAACTTTGGTCTTCAACAGGTTTATATCTTCAGGAACATTCTCTTCATTAGATTTCATTTAGAAGGTTTTGTTTGAGAAATTTCTCTATATAAACTTCCTATAGAATGACAATATCCCTGAAGAACACTTGGTCTTTAAGAGCTATTCCTTTGGTGATTTTCATTTGGAAACTTTCATTTGAAAACTTTCCCTCCAATAATTTTTAGAAAAATCTTCCCAAATAAATCTCTCTAAATACAAATTTGCTCTTTGGGTTATTTTAATCAAAATATTGGGCTCACTATGTCATTTAATTAGGCCCAAAGGTAAAGGTTGACCCCCCAACTAAACCATATAGTAACAAGTTGCAAAATAAAAAGTAACACCATGGCACCTCGAATGAGCAAGCATCCTACATAGCATGACCAATAGGCCTAGGTGGTCAAGTTTGAATTAAATGAAGGTGAATATCTCATAGACATTGGAGATTAATGGTTCATTAACTAAAATAAATTTATAAATATATAACATCAATCCCCTAATTGGTTTCACCATATTTCCATTTTCAAGATCTTGAGTGCACATAGTTTTTTGCAATTTTAAAATCCGTAGCTATGTCTAAAATAACTTGAAATTTGTGTAAAATATTTTTAGACATCCATTTTCAAGAGCTTGAATCACACGAGAATCAACCAAAAACAAAGGCATCATCATCTATGGAATACAAATGAGCTCAACCACTATCCATGTTCTTTATAAAGGACTCCAAAAAATACTTACAAATGGTTCTTGATGCAATAATGTTTGATGGTCTCCAAACCAATTACTCACCTCTATGGGAGTTTATAAAGAATTTTGATCCACTCACATGTGAGGAGGATGTCTTAGAATAAGATAACCAAGTTACAACTGATTGGTTTCTATTTAAGCACTAGTCACTCCACTACATAGTCTCCAAGATAGAAGTCATGTCGTGCATCAACTTACTATGAGACTTATTCTTTAAAGGCATAATTTTAGATGGTAGCTATATACACTATGTCACTAATAACATAGTATTTTTATACATCTCAAGTGATGTGTTCATGAGGTATTTATGATTTCCCAATCTAGATTCTAAATTTTAATTATAGAGTGTGGTTACTTGGAATAAAAAATAATAGTATGGAACAAATAGTAGGAAAATGGCTTCTTCCAAGTGAGACTTTCACTATCAAGGAAATTGCAAAGAACACTACCCCCATCACCCAGTTCTAGATAGGAATTCGTATTGGCATGGTGTTTTTAAATTGATTATTTAGACACCCAATCATTCATTTCCTATATTTAGAAAAGGTAACCTTGCTTGACTTGCTCATTACTTTAGAACACACCTATGTATTGGGGGAGGTTATTAGTGTCTACCTATATGAACAAATATTATACAAAGATAAGATGACCTAAGGTGTAAATTTATATATGATGTCATATCTCTTAGATGCAGTCATGGGTACTATTTATAGATATAATGGGTATTTTTATAGTCTCAACCCTGACTAAATTAATTATATAATTTGTAACTTCTATACTTGTATTCACATTTATTCATACATGGGGAACATTGCTAGAATTTTAGAGGACATATATCCTCAAGATTGGATGGCAATTCATGGCCAGCCTTTAGCCAAGATTTAAAAGATAATTTTCAATACACTCATGAATTTGGGTGATTATTGGATATATCTAGATTATACAATTATCATGGTTTTTAAATATAGGGTATACCCTCTTCAGCTTCCTAAATTTCTCCCAAACAAAGTTTTCAAGTAAGATATTTCTTTCCAAATATGGAATGGTATAAGGACTTATAAAAGAGTAGTAAAATCACTTTCCATGTCTCAAATCTCCCTAATTAGAGGATGTAGTATACATATAAGAGATATTTCAGAGAGGCTAAGAATACAAAGAGGGATTATAGCCAATGCCATGTAGGGATTAGAACCCTCACAAGAGAGTATAACAATAGATTCACAATCTTATAATCCCATACAAGCATGAACCTTTTAACCATGAATTATTGTTCCTTAATTCAAAAGGTGATCAAAAAGTAAAGGAAAGGGATAATACTATTGGTTTAAGTGAATATTTATTGAGGATAATACAAGTAAACCCCTCCCTTATACTCAGTCAAGCCAAATTTAGGATCTCACCACCATGAGGATGGAGATCCTTTGACTTATGGAGTGGTGGACCTTACCAAAAGCTAATATACCAAAGCCAAGACCCAAAATAGCCACCTATTTTTATGATAGCTCAACAAAAGTAAGAGTAGGTTCTATGGGAAACATCAACTATTAGAGAGCATGAAGAAGAGCAAGTGTTAGAAGAGACATTAACTGCTAGTCAAGAATATGAAGAATGGTCTCCTATAGTTCAAACATATATGGTAAAATTAAATAAGGTCAAATAAGAATTAGCATAAGAGATAACATAGGAGAAGGATAACATAATTAGGGAAGAGGTGGAGATCATTTTCTTGGACTCCTTTGATGAGGAAGAGATAGAATTTGATATGGTAGATTTAGTAGCCATAACACTTAGTATGACTCTTCCCCCTCCTACCCAACAAGTGATTGCTCCATAGGTTGAGAGGACAACACTTTTTTATCAAATAAAACCTATGGTAGGGATACCATATACTTCATCCATTGAGGTAACCAGTGGAGATTCACAACCTTTAGTTGAAGGTGAGCCAAGACATGAAGTGGATGAAGAGGAGCTACATCAAGATAAATTATTGATCTTACAAGGATTGAAATCAAAGTCACCCCTTAATGGTGACCAATCTGGTAAGGGTCATATGTTCATTTTTCCCATATAACTTTCACCTCTTATGTCATTACCAGTTATTTATTATATGTCATTGCCAATTTTCTCTACCTTTACTCTTATGTCAACTTCACCTACTATACCTATTTTCATTATGGAAACCACTGCTCCTTCAATTTCCACCTATGCTTCCACAACCACCAACCATACCATCACCCATGTGGAATCCTCTTTACTCAACTAAGTTCACCACTGCCCTCATCAGGATCAATACAAACCACAGTAGTGGTGGTAATAAAGAGATCCCCTAAGAAGAAACATGTCTACATTATACTTCCCATGCCACACTTAGGGAACATAGATATGTCCAAGATAATTTTTCCCTCAATATTTAAGCCATCCACTAAGCCTGAACTTGAGCCTAAAAATTATACATAAATAGAGGCCTAGCCATTAGATACATCTAAGCTAACTCTTCCATATTGGGCCAAGGATTTAGGAGCATCAAATTCTAAGAGTTAAAATTTAAATATCACTGAGCTAACCACTATGAGCTCACTCTTTGATAAATAAACAACCTTAGTTCAAAGGTTAAAGAAGAGGAAGATAGAGGATAACAATGGTAGAGGCTTAATCTTAAAAAAAGAGAAGAGATTTAATCTCTTTTAGAAAGATAGGATAGAAAGAAGGGTCAGCCCACCTACATTGAGGACATCAATTATTACATGGAGACCCACACTGAAGTAGTATTAGCCATCTATGAGGGAACAAATCAAGCCATAAAATAATTAGAATAAGAACTAGAGACTATTGCAGAGAAACCATAGTTAATTTATATTCCCTCTAACATAGAGCAAGATGTATAGAGTGTGACATTAAGATTATATGAAATTTTAGATACCATTTATTCTTTGAGAGTCCAATTGTAATTAAAATAACAAAATTGTTTAAACTTCTCAAAGAAGATGAGAACAAATTTAATTTCTTGGTATTGTATACTCCTAATAAGGCATTCATCGATTTAAATTTTAGGACCCCTATGGAGGTATCCAATGCATTAAATATAGTAGTCATAAGGACTCAAGAGGCTTGGGATTGGGTGAGTGTTTTTGATGCTCTAGTTTTTAAGCTCATTGATTAAGAAAATCACATATTACAAATTTTAGATGGGCTATAATTGATAGGTGCATGAGATAACAATGGAAAGCTAGTAGACTAAGATATTTTTGATCAAATGATACAAAAATATTTAGATAGTTTCAATAAAAGTTTACAAGGACTGATTCTAGAGGATATTGAAGTGAAGATGAGTAAAATGAGGAAGAAGGAAACTAAAGTGGAGGTATTTTGGGTAGGCTTCTGAGCTACCAAGATAGATCATGCAAGGCTAATAAAATAGGTAGATAGATTAAGTAGTCCTTTTATCCTTAATATGAGATTAATTTGGGCACAACATACCAAAGGATACAAGTATTATTAAGATCTAGATGTAAATAAGAAATCAGCCTCAACACCACTTACTAGCTCAGCTCAGGCTCCACTTAATGTGCTAGTTATAACACTACTACCAACTTCAGTCCCTCTTAGCTTAGAAAGTGAATCAAATCACCCTCTCAGTTTAGCTCTATTTATAACTCTATTTCAATCTATGATTTATTCCCTGATCATAACTCTATTCACCACATATTCTATAACGAGTTCATTTCCAATAACTAGCACAACTCTAGTTACAACTGTAGTTCCAATAAAAATAATAAAAACTATCGAGTAAGAGCCAATTTTCAAGTAATTATTACAAATATCTAGTTAATCATTCTTACATCCATGTTATAAATAAACAATATTTTTTTCCATGATGCATATGTTGCATGTCTGATGTAATCTATAAGTTATAACATGCAGATTTATATAGAATTAAAACTTATGTTCTAGTTATTCTTATGTAACAAAAATTATGCTATACTTGGAGGATGAGGCAACCCCTTCCCTAAGTCCTTTAAATACATGTAAAACTCTCTTTTTAAATGGTTTAAGTTTTTTTTTATCAATATATAGGAAGAGATCAAGAGATTGATTTTCATGTAACTATGTTATTTCTTCTTCCCTTTTTGTGTTAATGAAATTTTAGATTCTTTTTATGTATCAATTTAATAATTCTAAAGTATGCTAATGCTATAGCTAAATTTGATTGTTTCAATTAAATAATATTGATGTTATATTTCAACAACAATTGAGGGTTGATAAATTTCATTAGTTTAAGTAGTTATTATAAATTGAGTTGATAATTTGAGGTGTGTAGATGTATTTCCTTTAGTATAGTCATCTGGTCATGAGCTATATCTACTCTACACAACTTTATGGTATGATTTGTAACCTCTTAGATAAGGGTGTGCAAAAATAACCCTAAAGATATCAACAATTAGTTGAGATCATTGAGCTTCCTATACTTATTTTCCCAAACTATTAACCATGATTGTTCATGAGTGTGCAATAGTTGTAAGCAACAAACATTGGTCTTGAATATACTTGTCCACTAACTAAAAAAATTTAGAAGTGACCTTTTAGGAACATAGATCCTTCTTTTCTACCTTACCCTTATTTCCCTTTTTTATTTTCTTTGATATCTACCCACCATAGAGTAATTCTCCACCCATCTAACTTGGTGATTTCTTTTTATTAGATTCCACACATTCATCCACAAAATTTGGTTAAATAATCCACAAGCTCAACTTATTATTCCAACACCTATTTATTTTAACTACATACTTACAGCTCATTCCCTTGAGTGGAACTTCATTCCATAGAGATCCTAAAATATTATAGGCTACCTTGTTTAACCTTCTATGGTGTGCATAAAACCCACATCAACAGATAAAAACTAGTGCTATAAGGAGGGCACAGTTGTGTGTTTTCTCAATAGTAGAGGTTATTCATTATCTAGAGTTACATTGGAGACACTTGGGAGATTAACAAATTCTAGGTCCCAAGATATCCTTTTAGTTTCACCATTGTCAAATGCTAAGAGGCTTAGACCAATACCTCTCATCCTTAAGATACACTGAGCTATAAAACCCTCCCTTGTAATAAATGTTCCACTTATCAATCCTCCTATTGCTCAACCTTGGTTATTCAAATCTACTATTGCCATCCTTAAGGACCAACATGATCTATCAATGAATCTAGAGAAGCATTTACCTATTTTATCCCCCTCAAATGGGAAAACAACAAAATAACATATCAAATATTTCAAGGCTACTTTGATATTAATGAATGTCACTCATGAGTATGTTGCATGTAGGATTTTCTTATTTACTCGACAATATTATTCTTATGATTGGTATCTAATTTTGTGGGAAAATACTATCACCTCATGGGATGAGTGTCAAAATGCATTTCTTGCACAATTTGGGTACGTGACTAATCCAAGTTTGGTGTATCAACATTTCACTAGCATGAAGAGGGAACCCAACGAGTCAATCTAGGCCTTCAATGTAATATTTTAGAAGATGTACACTTGATTTAATGCCTTATATAATATAGATGAATATTTTATGCTTGAAATATATCAGAATTGTCTATATCTCATTACTATAGTGTTCTTTCAAATATCTACCACTACCAATACTTTAGCTTTGGCCTTCCAAGAAGCTATTAATATTGACAAATAATTCAATCTATAACCCAGTCCTTAGAATTTAGGAGGCCAAACATTTAAAAATGGGCTCCCATATTTGAATCCAATTCCACATGCTAATCATAATGTCCTTTCATTTAACCATAATCAGTTGTATACTCTACCTCCCATGACACAACAAATAAAAAATCAAAATTATGATTTCTCAAGTAATGAGGCATAAAGTAATGGCCATCAAAACAACCAATAGAATCAACATCAGGCTCAAAAAAATGTAGTAATCACTTAGGATTTTGAATCTCCCAAAGCTGAATTGGATCCTATACAAATAATAGTCCAAAAGTTGAGCAATGATTCCCTGAATATAAAGAAAAGGATGGGTAATACCACTAATCATAATTACAATCAAAATTTTCATTTTTCAAGAAATAAACATACTTTCAATAGGCCCACCAATAATGCATAACAATAATATCCTAATAATCTATCATAAATCAATATCATGGAGATGACTCTGTCTAATTGGTGTAGGGTTCACAACATGTCACAACATAGAGAATTAGACTATGTAGATTTTTGTGTATCCTTTGAAATATTTCAAATGGAAATGATTAGATAAGATAAAATTATGAATCTTATAGGTCTCCCTTATGAATATGTCCCTTCAAGTCAAGCTATGGTTTTTGAAACCTATGAGTCTCCCTTCCCTAGTGAAGATGATAATGTTCCTAAAGATAATTTTGATGAGGTATAAGCATTCTAGTAGTTCAAAAAGGAAAATTAAATTCTAAAGAATAGACAACCTCTCACCACTTCTACTCCTCCCAATAATACAATTATTCCCCTAAATATTAAAGTTGATAATAATCCTCCTCTACCAAAAGGGAATGATAAGCCTTAATATCAAGAGGAACAAAGCAAGGGAGAATACAACATTGTTAAGGATATGAAGAAGATCAATTCCAATATCAATCTTGATGAATTGGCACAAATCACATAGTATAAGGAGCTCTTATGAAAGTCTATCATAGACAAATCTATTACAAAAAGTCTAAAATAGCCAACACAAATGTTATATACAAAATTAAGCCTAAGGTTCTCCCTTTATTGCTAACCATTTAGACATTTAGAAAGAACATAAATAATTGTTTGGTAGATTCTAGGGCTTCAACTACTGTGATGACAACCTCTATTTTTTAAAAGTTTGGTTTGACCCAAAGCCCATCCAAGAGCACTGTGTCATATTTGGATAAGATAGTAATACCTATTTTGGGAAAAATTAATGATGTAATAATCTAGGTTACATCAGAATATCAAGTACATATGACTATCAACACACTAGAAGTAGATATTCCTAAGGGATATGGGTTACTATAGAGTAAAGATTGGTCAAATATGTTAAATGGATATCTTTCCATGAACTTCTCTCATATTTGGATACCATGGAGAGGAATAACCAACCATATCATGATCAATTAAGAGCTAAGGATGAATCATCCTATTACAGAGTACAAGACTACCAATGAAGAATTAAGTTATTAGTCTACTAATCATGGAATATATACATTTCTTATGAAGCATGAAATATAGGAGAAAATTTAGGCCCCTTCCCAATTATAGACCCTCCATTTCAATGGATCAAGGTCCAAACAAGGATTAGGTATTAGTATTGAGTTGGTCAACCCATAAATAAAGAAATACTTAGTGGCATATATGCTTCAATTCCCATGCACTAATAATAGAGTAGAGTCTAAGGCCCTAAGTTTGGGATTATAGTTTTACCTTAAAAATAATGTCAAGGAGTTACTGTTATACGGAGGCTCTAAACTTATGATCAACTAGGTCAAAAATAAATACCAATGAAAATTATCATATTTAAATAAGTACAAGCATATATACTTGTATTTAATTGAATAATTTTAGGCTTTTAACATAGTTTCCATTCCAAGAGAATAAAACTAAGTTGTTAATTCACTAGCCATTTTAACAACAAATTTAGTGCCTCTATAAGATTCAAAAGTATAAAATCTCTCTATTAAATTTGTGCCTTGTCAATTAATCCCATATAATATTGAAAATTTTTAAGTGTTTGATGATGATCAACTGATAATCTAGTTCTTAATTAATTCAAGATAGTTCGAGTCCTAGACAATTGATGATGAAGAAAGATGTCATAGGTGCCATGAAGAATTAAATGAAAAGGATATTATCTAACTAAAGGAGAATTGTCTCCCACTAGGGATGGTCACATTTTAAAGGGCCTTTGATATAGATCCTCAAGCATATCAACAAAGGTAGCTCAAGGTTAATGAATCTAAATTCAGCTCAAAAAATGTGGTTGATGAAATGAATGCACACCTTGTTAATATCAGCTTAAGTTATACTCTAGACAAAAGGCATATGGTCAAGGAAATGATTATCAAGTATAAATATGTGATTTCATGTACCTATGATAATTGAAATATATTCAATCCTAAATTCATCACCCATATAATTCTACTCAATCTTGATTGTAAACCATTTAGGTATAGGCAAAGGCTAATTAATCTTATCCTAAAACTATTGATCCATAAAGAAGTAGAGAAGTTGATAAGTGCCTAAATAGTTTTTCCTATTAGGCATTCATCTTGGGTGGCTAATCTAGTTCTGGTCATAAAAAAGAGTGGTCAAATTAGACTATGTATTAAATTAAAGAACCTAAATAAAGTGTCTAAAAATGACAACTATCCCATACCTTCATTACATGAGGTGATACAAACTATGAGTGGTTATAGAATGATGTATTTATTCAATGGGTTTTCTAAATATACTTAGGTATTGGTAAAATTAGATGGTAAGATTAAAACCACATTTATAATAAAGTAGGGAACATATGTATACAATCGAATGCCATTTGGGCTTATCAATGATGGAACTACTTTTAAAAGGGTGATATATCACACATTCTAGGGACTGTTAGGAAAATGCATAATTATATACATAAATGATCTCATTATTTTCTCTAAGAATAGAGCCAATCATATTTACCATCTTCGGTCCATTTTTGAAAGGTGTTGGAAGTTTGGTATCTCATTGAACCCTAAGAAGAGTATATTTGGCATTATTGAAGGCAAAATAATAGGCCAAATTATCTGTAAATAAGGGATCACTATTGACCTAGATATAATTTAGGGGATTTCAAAATAATGTTCCCAAACAACAAAAAAGAGCTCAATTCCTTCTTTGGTAAGATTAATTTTGTAATAAAATTCATATCAAGATTTGTAGATATAGTTAGACCCTTAAACACAATGCTCAAATAGGATGCCAAAGTGGAGTGGACACCTTAAGCTAAGAATTCTTTCCAAGACCTAAAGAAGGCTATTTCATAGGCCCTAGTGTTGGTAAGCCTAGATTTCACTAAAGACATTTTCTTGTACTCATTTTCTTTAGAGCATATAATCATTATTGTTCTCACACAAAAGAGGGAAGAAATAAAGAGCCCTATTTATTTTATGAGCACCAACTTGAAAGATTCAGAGCTTAAAGACTACCTAATTGACAATAAAATATTTGATCTTGTCAAAGCAATTAAAAATTTTAGGTACTACATCCTCCATAATAAGACTATCATCATAGTACTAGATCTTATTGTTAAACTTCTACTCAAATAGAATGAATTGGAAGAGTGTAGAGGTAAATGGATGGAAAAATTATAGGAGTTTGATATTAAAATTAAACCTACTAAGATCATTGGAGGACAAATCATTATTTATTTGATGACTAGACCAAACCCATGCATCATAATCAAATAACTCTACTAAACATAAGTTTCCCAAGAGGATTGGTATTTAGATATTATTTAGTTCTTGCTCACTAGAACATGTCCCTAATAACTCAAGAGAGAGAAAAGAGACCCTTGAGGCTCAAAAATGCTCATTATATAATCAATAAGGGCATAATCTATAAGAAAAACTATGAAGGCATATATTTAAAATGTGTGTCACATGATGAATGCTAGGATATTTTGTAAAATATGCATCAAAATATTGGTAGTAGCCATCCATCTAGAAATACCATAGCACATAAAATACTCAGAATATGCTATCATTGGCTAATAGTCTTCAAGGATGCTCACTTACATGTAAGTACATGCCATGAATATTAGTTATTGGCTAAAAGAGAGGTGCACATAGAAATTCCTATACATCTTATGATTGAAGGTAAATCATTCACCTAATGGGGCTTAGATTTCATTGGTGTCATAAACCCAAATTCTTTAGGTTGAAACAAATTTGTGCTCACCACTATAGATTATTGCACTAGATGGATTGAGGTAGTAGCCACCAAGAACTCAAGATCATAAGATGTGATCATTTTCCTTGAAGATCATATCAAATCTAGGTTTGGCCACCTATTTCTTTGGTTTATGATAATGGACCAACATTTCAATTAGCTAGGTTTAAAGAATTGGCCCATGATAATTAGATCATAATCAAATCATCTTCCAATCACTACCTATAAGGGAATGGATTGGTTAAATTGATCAAAAATAACCTCATTGATGTTATCAAGAAGTCTATTTTAGATAATCCCAAAGAGTGGCATCTCTTTCTAAAATACACACTCTAAGCAAATCAAACTTGGTATAAGTAGGACCTTAAAGCCTTACCATATCTATTGGTTTATGGGAAATAGTTGATGTTCCCAATCATGATAAATATAACAACATATAAATTTATGTAAGAATACATGGATACCATCAATAATATAGACTCCAAATTATTGGGAATCATTGAAGTGGAAGAGTCCAAGAATTAAGCATTGTAAAACTTCAGCAAACATCAAGACATAGTCAAAAGATGGTTGGATAAGAGATCAAAATCTAAATCATTCAAGATTTCTGACCTAGTACTCCTATGGGACAAATCCCATGAAAATAAAGAAATGAATGAAAATTTCACCCTATTATGGATAGGTATTTACTAGATCTTTGAAATCTTGGGTAAGAATTCTTTCCATTTGAAGGACCTCCAAGGTAATGAATTGACATATCCGATCAATAGATAATTTTTGAATCATTACTTAATGGATGCTCCATCTAGAGAGGTCTCTAAATAAAAATGTATGTTCAAGTAGAGGTAAGAGTAGGTTAGATTTTATATATTAGTTAGTTTCCTAATTTTAGTCATTTGCTTTCATTAGAATAGTTCATACTTTCTAGGTTAGTTATCCTTCGTTTCTTGTAATTTGTTTTTCTTAGTTTCATTTTTTGTTTTAGGTAATTTTCCCACTTTCTATAATAGTTATCATTTGATTTTATGGTGGTCTAATTTATCACTCTTGGTATAATAAAAAGATGGCCTATGTTCTTGAAATCCAACTCAAATCAGTGGGTGTTGCATCTTGTAGTTCAGAATTCTTAATCCAGGTAAGCAATGAGAGAGTTAACCATGATTGTATTACAAAATTAATGATTCTATTAGGTACGTAAAATATCCTCACATAGTTCCTTTATAAATTTATAAATCTCTCCTTATTTACTTGGGTCAAATTCACATTAAATTCTAATACTTATTTGAGGTAAAAACCATTGACATGGGTAAATTTGGTAGGGACATTTTGATTAACCAAACTTTACTAACACTAGCTCATGGTGATCACCTTCTTCCCTCTCTCATTTAGAAATAAAGGAAAATGATATGGCATAATCCAAAATTACAAAATAAAATCAAAGAGGATTAATATCCTATATGATGAAATAAGATCAATGTATCATGCATCATGGGAAAATATGGAGGAAGAGAGAAAAGGTGATCAAAGGTATCTCTATCAAGGGTATGGATGCTTGGATGGTGGTAGAGAAAGTCTAAGCTCCCTAAATTTCTATGCACTTAATTCCCACTCAGAATGAAACCTACAACTCACCCCATGTCTTTGCCTAAAACACTTTGATAAGGAATAAACAATGTTGCTTTCCCACACATAGGTCCAAGGTATGATTGAAGTTATTGTGTTGTATGGAATTATCAAAAGTCTCTTTTATGTTTCTAATTTAATCATTTATTTCAATACATTTCTTGGTTAATATTAGGATTGTAAAACTAGAGATTTTGGGTCCTTGAAAACCTAAGAGTATTTGTTTATATCGCTAATTCACTTTCTACATTCAAAAGATGAATAAAGAAACTAAAGAAATGGACAAGGCTAGAAGTACCTGGATAAAGATTGTGCACCGTAATCCAGACATTTGTGGGCACCCCTCTTTGGCTGTGGAGGAATGACACCTGCAAGGAAAAAGAAACTTGGACAAGAAAACGTTAGACGGATAGGCAGTGGGTTGCCAAGCAAAAGCTTGTTCCCGAAAGTGTGAAAACTTCCTCAAGGGAGGTCAACCCACTGATAACAAATAGATAAAAGACTAAGGAAATACAGAATGCCAGAATATAGAGATGGTAAACAAATTAGAAAGGAAAGAAAAGGCCAATGAGTACCTAAAAGGAGCTGTCGGGTTGATGACAATCGCCGAGGTCGATAATGTTACCGTCGTCGGTTGCCTGGTCTGTCGACTTCGGTTATCCTACCGACGTCAGTCAGGGAAGTAATTGGCGTCAGTCGGGGCAGTGTCCTGTAGACGGGTCTGGTCGGGTTTCTGGACTGTGGACAGGTCTGGTTTGTGAACAGGGTCGAGACAGAGTTCAGGGACGACTTTGAATGGACTGGGGAATGGTCTGGTTTTGATTAGGTGCCTTGTACAGGGTCTTTGTTGGGTAGAAAGGATGAGGGAGTTATCTGGGATTGTACTGAAAGGATGACAGGTGACAGGGAGATGGATAGAGGACAGGGCCTGAGAAGGCTTTCTAGCCTCTCAGGGGGTAGGACAGAGGGAATAGGAGACAGCAGATACCAAATAACTAAACACTAAAGAAAAGAAATGAAATGAAATAACAGAGTGTGCTTACCTTTTTAGCTTGTTGAATGAAGAGTGGGAGAGCTGTTGTTGAGACCACAGAAGACTTAGTCTCTGCTCAAGAATCCCTGCACCTGTTGCTACTGTTGCACGAGGTCCAGAGGGAGAAGAGGAGAATGCCAAAAAGCCAAGAGAATTCAGTTTGCGAGCTCAAGGGGCTGGGGGCTGGAATGGATGCAGAAAGGAGTCTTGAAGGCTGCCAATGCTGGCAGTATCGCCGACGTCGGCCGAAGGGTCACCGATGTCAGCAGTGGTAGAATGGGGACAGAGACTAAAAATAGCCTCTGCCCATTCTTGTACGCCGCCGAGCGAGGGATTGTGGGAAGAACGGTCATGAAGATGCTTAAATGGGCGTGGGAGGAAGATAATGAGAAGATTTGGCATAATAAAGGCTAGGAGGGAGGTGGAGGGATCCAAGGGAGGATCCAAGGTGGCAAGGGTGAGGTGGAAAGGGGGCCACTTAATTGAAATATTTAAGTTATTTTAATCAAATGAGTGGAGGGGACTAAGGCCAAGGGTTAGGATATGGGTTTGAGGTGGACAAGGGGGGAGAAACAAGGTGCAGACACATTTGTGGTGTCTACATTTGCCCCTTTTTGTCTTGGTTGTTCTTGACGAACTGCAAGACAAAAATAGAAGTTGGTTACCCGAGAAAAAGAATGAGGTGTTCCCCCCTCAAAGCGATAGTCGAGAGAAGGGAACTGGAGATCGAGTGTCGATTTGATAGAGAGATGGATAGAAGAGTGTGAGCGAAAAAGCTGTAATAGTCGTGATTGCACGTATGCCATGTCACGGGATGGTTGGGTCAAATTATCGCATGTCGAGGGTCAAGGAGTGCCAAAATTGAAGTAATTGGGCCCCAGCATTTAGTTGTCTATTGATCGGGTTACTCAATCTAAGCTGAAGCTCTAAATGGTCGTCATGTTCCAGGTATCCCAGGCTCAAGAAGTGCTCCCAGAAACATAAAAATGCCACAAGTAGTAGGGATCAACTAGTTTATGATCCTATACTTGCGAAGGGTCAAAAATAGTCTGCGGACAATTCTGCTAACCAGCTGTGAGGTAGCACACACGCAAAAACAACTAAGGCAACATTGGCCTGAGAGTAGTCAAAGGTCGAAGGAGATACACATGATCTCCAATGGTCATTGGTCAAGGGGATGGATGGATGAAAGGATGTGGCCGAGCTAACCTCAGAAAACATCATGTGATCTGAGTGCTACCTACATAGCCCTTGTGTGAAGGGCCTCAGGCCAATGTAGTTCTCCCTAAAAGGGAAGAATGGTCAAAGAAAATGATTGGTCTTGGTCAAAGTGGTTGATAGACTGGTCATGGTCAAGGTCAAGGTCATAAAAGAGAAGGTTTGTCCATCAAAGAGATGAACAAATGGGGGTGGTCGAGCTAACCTCAGAGGATGTGTTATCTGAGTGCTGCCTACATAGCCCTGGTCATAGGGCCTCAGACCAATGTAGTTCAGACTAAGTTGAGAAGATTGGATGTGGTTAAGTGTCGAAATGATGAGGGAAAGATGAGGATAAGATGATGCTACAGATGGTGTATTCTGTAGAATTGATCGAGAGTCTTTCATCCCTAGCAAGTTTCCATAGTCGTGATGGATGTATGCTAAAAATGAATGGAGGTCTATTTATGCTTTAGCAAGTATTAGATTATGCTTAACATAAATTGGGTCTGGTCGATAGTTTCCATGTGTACTGATGTCCATAGAAACTATGTGAAATGGACGAGGATGATGTCTGATGCCATGAGGATGAAAAATAGCTTGGTTTGAGTCGATAATTGATGTGGTTAAATGTGACCAAAGTGTAGAGAAAAGGTGAAAGGCAAATCGCTCTTTCATTGACAAGGACCAGAAAGGGAGCATAGATAGGGGTTATTAGAACAAAAGTCTCGTTCATGCATTACGTCATTGACCAGTGTTGTGTTAGAGCAATAATTGAATCACTTTTGTTAGGATTGTGGAGCTAAAAGCTTCACTGATGCAAACAGGAGAGGAGGTTGCTGAAGATTGCAGAGAAGTTGGGGTCGGTCTGATCAGCCGACGTCGGCAGGATAGCAAAGGGAAGCAACTGACGTCGGTCATATATCGGCTGACGTCGGTCACCTCCAGGCAGACAGGGACCGACGTCGGTCGCCTGTGTGGTTCGACTGCGAGCTATTTACGGGCAGTTAGCTAATGAACCAAGTGTTTGCATGAAGAGATCTATTTTTAGACTGAGAGCTACGGATCTAATTATTGTAATTAGATGTCTAATTATTGTTTGGATGAGATCTATATAATAGACTCATGGTTGTATTGGAAAAGTGTGCTAGGGAGTAAGAGAGCATAATTATAAGCTCCTTCTGTGTGTGAGGTAGAGCAATGGTGCGTTCCTCCTAGTGCCACAGTACCAGGGGTGTTGGTGCTGGATTGGAGAGCCAGCTAGGTTCTTCAGGAGTGTAGGATCTTGGTCATAGTTGCATGGCCTATATAGGAGATCTACATGGTAAGTAAGATCATTGATCTGCAGGTGTATGTGTGTGCAAGGTCGAGGTTCACAGGGGAGCAGAACCATTGTTTGATTTGCAGGTGTGTAAGGTCATATAGACAACAACACAACAGGGAGCAGTATCAGGCAGGATCTACTTGGAGTACAGGTGTGTACTCGGATAGAGCAAGAGGAAGGCAAGGGAGTTCCTTCCATAAGTATGGTCTGTTGAAGTGCAGGTTATTGCAGGTTCATGGGAGATCTACTTGAAGTACCTTGAGTACTTGTGGAGCACGTGGAGTGCTTATGGAGTGCGTGGAGCACTTGTGTTATGCGTGGAGCATGGGAGGTGAACATCAACTCTGTATTTGAGTTGGGTGTTGTGACCTGTGAGAGGGAGAGCTTTGGGGAGAAGAATTATTGTTCACTTGAGGTGTGGGAAACCTCTGTAAGGTGGTGGAGAAGAAGTGGCATCTTCTTTATTGTATTCTTTTCTGTATAAAGTGTTAATACAAGTTGTGTATTGTCTCTCATATGCTGTGTTATTCTGAATTCTAGTTACTTGGTGAATCTGGTTATTTCCGCATATTTAAGTTGCTTGAAGTTTGGTAATCAATTGTATGTTTCCGGTTTTGCATCCTGACAAGTGGGATCAGAGCATGTTTGTTGTTCTAGATTCCTGACAACTTTGACATTAAAGTGAGCTCGAAGTCCCTTGAGCAGGTAATAGGAGAAGGATAGGGTAAACCAGTTTAAGAGCAGGAATAACCTTGCCCCTTTTTATAAGAGACCCTGAGACAACTACAAGCCAAGTCCATGACTTTTTTTTTTTTTTTTTTTTTTTTTGGTGCAGACTGATTGATGTGAGAAGTCTACATAGAGATGTCATTTGATTTATGGTCATGTTACGAAGCTGATCAATGCAGGAAGCTTCTAAGAAAGGTTACTGTTTGTAGCAAGATTTAGTCATAGCCATCCTTCGAGGGAGTGGTCTATATTTTTGCTTTATATAATGTTTAAATAGTTGTCCTTCGAGGGATCAGTCTATTAGCTACAGCAATGATAGTACAGCTATCTTTCGAGGGAGCAGTCTATTGTTTTGATTTGATTTTGTGACCTTGGATTATGTTGTGACATCTTGATTTTTTTTTTTTTTTTTTTTGAGTCATGGACAAGACTGTAGAAGTTCAAGGACGCCCTTTTATTAGGACAAATCATCCATGCATCATAAAAGGGTTGTAGAGGACTTGTTAAAGGGGAATAGGGTTGAAAGGAATGAGGATTAAGAGGACGAGGATTGCTCAAGGGACAAGCTCAAGTTACGTGTCAAGTAGACAAGCACTCGACTAACAGAAGAATGGTCGAAGATGCAATGCATTAAGAGGCTCAAGTTTTGGCCGTCTGTCGAGGGAGGACAGACGATAAGTCCCTGACCCATACTTGTGCGTGATGATAAAAGGTCTAAGCCAATTGGGGGCAAATTTTCCTCATTTACTTCGCTCCATATTGGTCACGTGCTGATTGATGCTGGACATAAAGTTGGTTGAGATGTTGGTTGATTGGTTGAATGTTGTGATAAAAAGGTTGGTTGAATGTTTGGGTTGAGACTTGTTGAATGATATTTGATTGTTGATTGGTCGAGATGGGTTGAATGTTTGGTCAAAAGGTTTGATTGAATGTTTGGTCGGGGTTCTGATGGATGATTGGTCAATGTCTTGTCGATGGTTTGATCAACGGTCTGGTCAATGTCATGGGCAATGTTTGGTCATGGTCAATGTCTGAGTGAATGTCTAGATTGATGATTGGTCGATGTCTAGTTGATATTTGTCGATATTTGACTGGTTGATGTTTGGTCATTGGTTTGGTCAAAGTTAGTTGAATGTTTGGTCGAAGTCAAGATAAGGTTGGATTCCCCCAGTCGCTTAGGGAGAATATTGGACAGATTGGTCAAGGTCGGTTGAGGCTTGGTGATTAAATGGACCATGTTGATGTCAAATAATGGGGTCAAAGGCAGCAAAGGGGCCATAGTCTGGCATGGAGATCCTGATTTAGGTGATGCAGTTTGAGAGGCATGGGTCGGTGTTGATAATTTATCGAAGAGGTGGTCAAGAGGATCCTTGATAAGAAGGGTATCCTTTTTCTGGTGTTGACGAGTGATAGCTTTAAGAGCACAAAAATGCTCAGTGTCATGTCCTAGAGTGTGATGATAGTGATAGAATTTAGAGGTGTCGAACCAAGATGGACTTGATCTGAGAGTTGATGAGTGGGGTGGTGTTGAAGGCTTATCGATGATGTGGTCGAAAAGAGAGGTGTCATTCCCCAGACATTGGCGAATGGCAACCTTGAGGGCACAACAACGCTCGGTGTCATGCCCAGGCATGCGATGATACGCACAAATGCGACTGTCATCGAACCAGGGTGGTTTTGGTCTGAGTGATTGATATGGTTTGAGAGGCGGAAGGTTGATGTGAGATGACTGCAACAAGTGCCGTAAGAGCAAGGTATAAGAACCTGCTAATAGGTCTGGATATTTTATTGCAGTGAGGGTTGATGATGTTGGCGTAAGAGGCATAGGAGAAGATATATGTTTGATGGGTTGATAGAGTAATGGAGGTGACATGCCTCTGTGAAGGATGGGAGTAGGAAGCACTCCAATTAAAGTGGACGGATGTGGGCCTAAGATTGAAGGTAATGACGAAGGTGGGGGAGGAGTCCTCCAGTGTGGTCTAGTGGTCTTCATGGGTTTGAGTTGAGGGCCACTATTGTGCAAGGCGAGGTTAGATACGGGTTTGGGTTTAGATGTGGATGGAGGTGAGTGAGATGTAGCAATCTCATGCAAAGGACAAGAGGAAACCATAACTAGGTCTTCCTCGGTTGAAATGGGTGAAGAGACTGGTTTTTCTCTTAGTGGAGAAGAAATAGGAGAGTGCGGCTCCTCAAGAGGGTAGGAGGCAGGGATGATCGTGCCTTCTGTTTGTGCTTGAGGAGTAGGCAAGGTTAGGTCTTTGGATGAAGGTAGGGCTAATGGCATAGGCATGGTCGAGGTGTCCTCTAGTATAAGAGAGGTAGATGGAGGACTAATAGGAGAAGAGAATTCTTCATCTTGTGATGGAAGAGGTTGGTGAGAGACAAGAGGCAAGATAGTGTTGACCGTGTGAATGTTATGGTCATGAGAGTCATTGGTCGTGGTTTGGATGTTGTTTTGAGTAGGTGGATGGTTTGGGAATGGTTGTTTGAAAATGTTGATATGTTGGTTGGGTGTGGCGTTTGGGTTATCTAAAACAAGATCCCCCTTGTCTAGCATGTCTTGGACGAGGTTTTTAAAAGTTTGACAGTGATCCGTATCATGGCCTTTGACACGGTGATAGTTACAAAAGTGGTTCACCCTATACCATGCAGGGATAGGTGTTAAGGGGTCGAATTGATGTGGTCAGATTGAAGGGAGATTGAGGACCCCCTACTTGATGAGTTTATCCAAGACAGAGGCATATGATTCTCCAAGTGGAGTGTATGAATGCTAGATATACCATTATTGGAATTGTTTGGTGATGCTAGAAGATGTCGAAGGTTGAGATTGATTAGTTGTTGTCGATGATGGTGATCTAATGACCACAGTGTTGGCCACTCCTTTGGACTTGGAGTTGGCAAAAGAAGAAGGTCTGGAAGAAGAATGGTCATTGGTTTTTGTGTTGGTATTACACAATTTGACCTTATCCTCTTCAAGGGCACGGAGTTCAAGCTTTCAGGCCACGGTGAAGGCCTCGTCGAAAGTGCAGAATGTCTGAATCCGCAAGGTAGAAGAGATGTGGCTGGCACATGCTTGAGAAAAGAGCTCGATGAGCTTGGGTTGAGGCAAGGAGAAGGAGAGCTGGTTAATCAAGCCTCTCCAACGAGTGACAAAATTGACTATTGATTCGTCGTCGAATTGCCTGATGGAGTAAAGGTCTATGATTGAGACTTGTTTAGTGATGTTAATAGAAAAATGGTCGAGAAATAACTGGGTAAGTTGAGTGAATGAAGAGATAGAATGCCTGGTAAGAGAGCCATACCAGTCAAGGGCAGGGCCAGAAAGAGACATAGGGAATGTGCGTAAAAGTAACGCATCATCATGGGCAATAAGATAGCAGGCATGTCTATATGCCCGTAAGTATTGTTGTGGGTCTTCCTTACTCTGAAAGCGAGCAAATTTAGGAAGCTCCCAATGGTTGGGATATGGTTGGATAGGGATGGAAGGATGGATGGGCTTGTTGCAAATCTGGTCGTATGACAGAGTATTGCTTGAATCAGAGATGGAGGCTTCGAGACTGGACATCTTGTCCATCAGCATTTTGATGATATCTGTCGATGGATTGATGGGTGGCACACCCCCTAAGTTGTAGGGCACTTGGAAGAGGCTAGGGGAGGCATATGACGTAGTTGGTTGTCCCTGCAAAGGTACAACGTAGGGATAACTAGTCGTAGGGATAGAAGAAGAGGCTAAAGGTGGTTGGGTAGGAGGCATAACTAGGCCCGATGTTGCCACGAGGGGTTGGATTGTGGTAACAGGGGCCAAGGGATAGGAAGCCACCCTGGTGTTGATAGGGGCCAGGGTAGGCGGAATAGAGACAACAAGGTTTTGAAAAGGAGTGGATAGCGGTTGAGCGGGTTGAGGTTGATAAGGGGCCGAAACCCCAGTGGAAGTGGGCCCAAAGATAGAGCGAGAGGCCACACCTAGAGGATTGGTCAAAGTCTGGTCAGTGGTCGAAGCGATGGCTTGAGTGTCCAAGGGTTGAACTACAGATGCCGTCGATACAGTCATAGTCGCGACAAGAGAGGTTGGCATTCCATAGATAGGATTGCCCAAGGAGTCTCGCATTTGGCTATGCATGAGATAGTGTTGCAAGGCCTTGATGTTGAGGTCCAAGAATCGTTTGAAATCTTGGTCCCCTTCTTGGACAATAGGAGTCTGTGGCGGGGTTGGACGAATAGGAGTTCTTTTGGTCTCTAAGTTGAACTCCATTGTAGGCTTGGTCATGGACGGGGTAGACGGAAGTGGTTGATGGCTAGCGTGGTTGACAAGAGCCTTGGCTTGGCTACGAGTCAAAACCATGCAAGGCAAAGAAGGTTCAGGTTTTAGAAACTATGTTTTTCTATTTCAAAAAACTAGGATGGAGTTTTTGACAGAGAAGGGACAGGTTTTAGGCTGCTGGTTTTGAAAAAAAAGGACAGTGGCAGAGACTGATGTCAGTTGAGAAACTGATGTCGGTAGGAAATATGGCCGACATCGGTCAGATAACCGATGTCGGTAAGAGAGGAAAGTCGATGTCGGTGGAAGAATCGATGCTGGTGACTGTGTTTTCCAGAGAACCAAAAGATTTTAAGATTCTTGGAAAAATAATGAAGGAAGCATCCTCACTCACTCAAACAAACAGATGAGAAGAGAAGAACTGAGAGAGACAGACAAGCCTAAGCGATAAAACCTAGGAATTAACCTTAGAATCTTGTGGCTTATGCCTTAGATGAATGTTCAGGGAGATTGGCTGTAAGAAGGGTCCTAGAAGAGGCAATCTAGAGCTGGTTTCAAGTCTTATTTTAGGTGCTCAAAAATCTATGTTAGGTCTGGTACGTGGCCTGGTGCTAAGGAGCAAGCTCCCCTCACTTCAGGATTCCAGTGGTTAGCTAGTCTCGCTTAGCCAAGATATACCTCGCCTAGAGTTTATCCTCCACCAGAGAATAGAGTGGGCTTCCCCCTTGGTGATGAAATCCAAGTAGGGTCATCGGGACGGGTAAGGTATCCGCTGGGGGATGAAATCCCAGTCGGGCCTTGTCTCAAGTAAGTTTTATGTTTGTTTTAGTGCATGTGGTTTGGTAGTGTAACATCAAGTGTCTACGATTTATTCAATATGCGTTTTACTAATTACTAGGTGAAGACTAATGTAAGCACAAGCAGAAATGCAATGCAGTATGTTTCTAAGCCCAAGTCGAAAATATGAAGTTTGGATGAAGACAAGTTTGAGAAAGGGTTTGAGAGTATGATGTTTAGACTAGTCTAGAAATGCAAGGAAGAAAGATTCATTTTTAGTCCTGCTTATAGTGTCATTTGGAATAGAAGAAAGAGACAAGAAGGAAGGAGCCTAAATGCACCTAAATGAATGAAAGGAAGAGGAACCCGAGGAAGAACCTAAGGTCCCACCGGGCGTGCCAGAATGTTTCTATCGCTGATTCGCTTTCTACATTCAAAAGATGAATAAAGAAACTAAAGAAATGGACAAGGCTAGAAGTACCTGGATAAAGATGCGCACCATAATCCAGACATTTGTGGGCACCCCTCTTTGCCTGTGGAGGAATGACACCTGCAAGGAAAAAGAAACTTGGATAAGAAAACGTTAGACGGATAGGCAGTGGGTTGCCAAGCGAAAGCTTGTTCCCGGAAGTGTGAAAACTTCCTCAAGGGAGGTCAACCCACTGATAACAGATAGATAAAAGACTAAGGAAATACAAAATGCCAGAATACAGAGATGGTAAACAAATTAAAAAGGAAAGAAAAGGCCAATGAGTACCTGAAAGGAGCTGTCGGGTTGATGACAGTCACCGAGGTTGGTAATGTTGCCATCATCAGTTGCCTGGTCTGTCGACTTCGGTTATCCTGCCGATGTCGGTCGGGGAAGTAACCGGCGTCGGTCGGGGCAGTGTCCTGTAGTCGGGTCTGGTCGGGTTTCTGGACTGTGGACAGGTCTGGTTTGTGAACAGGGTCGAGACAAAGTTCAGGGATGACTTTGAATGGACTGGGGAATGGTCTGGTTCTGATTAGGTGCCCTTTACAGGGTCTTTGTTGGGTAGAAAGGATGAGGGAGTTGTTCGGGATTATACTGAAAGGATGACAGGTGACAGGGAGATGGACAGAGGACAGGGCCTGAGAAGGTTTTCCAGCCTCTCAGGGGGTAGGATAGAGGGAATAGGAGACGGCAGATACCAAATAACTGAACACTAAAGAAAAGAAATGAAATGAAATAGCAGAGTGTGCTTACCTTTTTAGCTTGCTGAATGAAGAGTGGGAGAGCTATTGTTGAGACCACAGAAGACTTAGTCTCTGCTCAAGAATCCCTGCACCTGTTGCTGCTATTGTACAAGGTCCAGAGGGAGAAGAGGAGAATGCCAAAATGCCAAGAGAATTCAGTTTATGAGCTCAAGGGGCTGGGGGCTGGAATGGATGCAGAAAGGAGTCTTGAAGGCTGCCGACGCTGGCAGTATTGCCGATGTCGGCCGAAGGGTCGCCGATGTCGGCAGTGGTAGAATGGGGACAGAGACTAAAAATAGCCTCTGCCCATTCTTGCACGCCATCGGGTGAGGGATTGGGGGAAGAACGGTCATGAGGATGCTTAAATGGGTGTGGGAGGAAGATAATGAGAAGATTTGGCATAATAAAGGCTAGGAGGGAGGTGGAGGGATCCAAGGGAGGATCCAAGGTGGCAAGGGTGAGGTGGAAAGGGGGCCACTTAATTGAAATATTTAAGTTATTTTAATCAAATGAGTGGAGGGGACTAAGGCCAAGGGTTAGGATATGGGTTTGAGGTGGACAAGGGGGGAGAAACAAGGTGCAAACACATTTGTGGTGTCTACAGTATTCACCCAAGTGTGAGTCTACATTTGTTATATTCAACACCTCACCTTGGATTTTATTTGAAAATAAAGGACCCCCTTTGTTTTTAGAGAAATTATTTATGATTGAGTTATGTGTGTGTTTTTGGGATGGTTTTTATTATCTATAAAAACTTGATGTTTTTGACATTAAATCACATATGGTGAACCTATTTTCCATGTGAAAGGACTTATTGAAATTAATCTATTAATGGAAATTTTGGAAGAATTATTATGTATGACATGTATTTAGGTTTATTTATCTAGGTTATTTTATTTGGAGTTTGTTATTCAAATTCTTTTATTCGTCATTTTAGATATTTTTGGTCTTTGACATTTTGGTCTTTATAAACTATTTAGTTAGGAACTTTATTTTGAATTTTCTTTTGATCAGGAACTTTTTCTTTGGCAACTTTTAAGTCAGTAAGTTTTATTTAGATCATTTTATTTGTCACTTATTATGCAAAAATTTTGGTCTTCAAAATGTTTTGATCTTAGGGAACTTTCTCTTTGGAAGCTTTCATTTGGAAGGTTTTATTCAAGAACTTTCTCTATGGTAACTTCCTCCCAAATGACAATCTCCCTAAAGAACACTTGGTCTTCAAGAACTATTCCTTCAGTTATTTTCATTTGGATCCTTTCATTTAAAAACTTTCCCTTTGATGACTTTTAGATAAATATTCATGAATGAATCTCTCTGAAGAGAATTTTAATCTTCAGGGTCTTTCACTCAGAATCCTAGGCTCTCCATATCATTTCATTTTCCCAAAGGCAAAGGTTGACCCCCAACTAAATCATATAGTGGCAAGTGTTAAAATAAAAAATAACACCATGGCACCCCAAATGAGCAAACAACCTATATGGCATGCTCACTAGGCCTAGGTTCTAAGGTTCTAATTGAATGAAGGTGAAAATATCGTATATGTTGGATATTAATGCAATATGAATTAGAATGAATGCATAAATTTAGCATTGATACCCTATCTAAGTTCACCTCATTTCAATTTTCAATAGCTTGAGTATACATAGCTTGTTATGATTTTAAAACTCATATCTACATCTAAAATAGCTTGAAATTTGCATAACATAGTTTTATACCTCCATTTTCAAGAGCTTAAATCACACTAGTATTGACCAACAATAATTTAATCATCATCAAGGGCATACAAGGGAGCTCCACCACCATTCAGGTTCTCCATATATGTCTCCACATAATACTTAGACATGGTTTTTGATGCAATAGTGTTTTACAGTCTCCATGCCATTTACTCAGATCTATGGGACGTCATATAGAATGTTGATCCATTCACATGTGAGGAAGATGTATTTATATAAGAGAATCATGTTACAACTGACTTGATTCTATTAAAGCACTAGTCACTCCACTATGTTACCACAAAAATAGAAGTTATGTCATGCATAAACTTGATATGAGACTTACTCTTCAAAGGAAGAATTACATAAGGTGGATTTATACACTATATCTCCAACAACATAATAGTTTCATATATTTTAGGTGATACATTCATGAGGTATTCATGATTTCCCATTATATATGTTACATTTAACTTACACAGTGTACTTACTTAGAGGAAAAACAATAGTTTAAAACAAGAAGTAGGGAAATGGCTTCTCCCATGCAAGAATTTCACTATCAAGGAAACTTCCAATAACCTCATCCCCATCACCCAGTTCTATATGGGAATTCATATTGGCATGGCATTGTTAAATTTATTATTTAGACACCCAAACAATCATTTCTTACATTTAGAATATGTACCCCTATTAGACCTGCTCATTACTTCAAATGGCACCTATTCATTAAAGGAGGTTATCAGTGCCTACCTACATGAAAAAATACTATACAATAATAAGAGGCCCCAAGGTGTAAATTTAGATATGATGTCATATATTTTAGATACAGTCGTGGGGAATATGTATAGACATAATGAGGTTTTATAGAATCTCAATCCTGACTATATCAAGAATAGAATATTTGACTTCTATTATTTTGTTCACATCTATGCATATGTGAGGAACATTACTAGAATTGTAGAGGACCTATATCCTCAAGTTTGGATGGTAATTCATGGCCATCCTTTAGATAGGATTTCAAAGAGAATTGCCAATACCCTCATGAACTTGGTTGATTATTGGCCATACCTAGATTATATAATTATCATGGTTTTTGGACATAGGGTAGAACCTCTTATGCTCCCCAAATTTTCTTATACAAATTTTTCAAGCAAGAGATTGCTTTACAAATATTAAATGGTATATGTGAGGATTTGATAAAGAGTAAGAAAATTAATTGCTATGGCTCTGATATCACTATTGGGAGGATGTAGTATACATATAGGAGGCATTTTAAAGAGACTTGAAATGCAAGGAACTCTTATGTATTGGATACTATAACCCATAGGGATTGGCATGCTCATGAGATATTACAACAAAATATTCACAATTTTAGCATCCCATACAAGCATGAGCCTTTTGACCATGACATCTTATTCCTTAATGAAAAATATGATGAAGAAGTAAAGGAAAGGGATGAAGCTATTTTCGTAAGTGAAGATTGGTTGAGGGTAATATAAGTATACCCCTCCCTTATACTCAATCAATCCAAATTTAGGATCCTACCATTAGGGGGATGGATATCCTCTAACTTCTAGAGAGAAAAACCTTACCAAAAGCTAGTAGACAAAAGCTAAGACCCCCAACATCCACCTACTATGATGAAATCTCAAAAAGAGAAAGAGTAAGTGGTAGAGGAACATCAACTACCAAAGAGCATGAAGAAGATAAAGTGCTAGAAAAAACATCAACTACTTTTTAAGAAGACAAATAATGGACTCCTCTAGCTCAAACATATACTATTGAACCAAGGAAGGTCAAATATGAATTATCAAAAGAGATAACATATGAGAAGGACAACACAATTAGGGAAGATGCATATTTTATTTGCCTACACTCCTTTGATGAGGAAGATATGACACCTACTATGGTGGCTTAAATAGCTATAACATTTAGTATGAATCTTCCCCCTCCTACCCAACAAGTGAATGCTCCACAGGCCTATAGGATAACACTTTGATATCAATTAAAACCTTGGGTAGAGATACCATAGACTATACACAAAGGTAACTAGTGGATAGGCACAACCTTTAGTTGAAGGTGATCCAAGCCATGAAGTGGATGAAGAGGATATACAACAAGCTAAAGTATTGAGCTTGTAAGAATTTAAAGAAAAGGCACTCCTTAGTGGTGACCAATTTTGTATGGGTCCTCTACTCACTATTCCCTTAGGCCTTTCTTATCTTATGTCATTACTAGTGATTTATTCTATGTCATTGCCAATTTTTCCTACCTTTACTCTTATGTAAACATTACCTATTACATGTGTTTTCATTATGGCAACCACTACTCCTTAAATATACACCACTACTCATTTAATCTCCAACTCTACTTCCACAACCACAAACCATCCCATAACCCAAGTGATAGCTTCCTCTAATCAACTAGGATCACCACTGCCCTCATCAAGAGTAGTATAAACCATAATACTGGTGAGAATAAAGAAATCCCCCAAGAATAAACCTATCTACAATGTCCATCCCATGCCATGCTTGGGGAACATCGACTAGTCCAAGATAATTTGGACCTCAGTGCCTAATCCATCCACTAAGCCTAAATTTGAGCTTTAAAAGGATACATAAATAGAGGCCCAATCATTAGATATGTCAAATCTGACTCTTCTAGATTGGGCCAAGGAGATATAAGCATCAACTTCTAAAATTCCATATTTGAATATCATTGAGCTTTCCACTATTATCTCTCTCTTTGACAAAGCAACAACCTCATTATAAAGGGTAAGGAAGAGTAATATAGAGGAAAGCAGTGGTAGAGGCTTAATCATAGAATAAAGAGAAGATATTTAATCTCTTTCAAAAAGATAGGATAGAAAGAAGGGTCAATCCCATATATTTAATATCTCAAGTCCTAAATGGAGACCTACACTGAAGCAATATTGTCTATCCATGAGGGAACAAAGTAGGCCAAAAAATAATTAGAATAAGAATTGGATACTCTTATAGAGTGAAAATAAACTATATATGTTCCTTTAGCATAAAGAAAGATGTATAGAGTGTAGCTTTAATATTATATTAAATTTTGGATACCATTCATTCTTTGAGATTCCAATTGGCTCCACATGTAACTACAATAACAAAATTATTTAAACTTCTCAAAGAAGATGAGAAAAAATTGAATTTCTTAGTATTTTATACTCTTAATAAGGTATTCAGCCATTTAAATTTGATGAGCCCTTTAGAGGTGGATAATGAAATAAATATAACAATCATAAGGACTCAAGAGGCCCAGGATTGGGTGAGTGTTGTTGATGCTCTATTTTCTAAGCTCACTAAATAAGAAAAACATATAATACAAATTGTATATGAGTTGGAATTAATAGGAGCATGAGATAACATTAGGAAGCTAGTAGCCTAGGCTATTTTTGATCAAATTATGCAATAAGATTAGAATAGTTTCAATAAAAGTTTTCAAGTACTGAGTCTAGAGGATATTGAATCAAATTTGAGTACAGTGAAGAAGAAAAAAACTGAAGTGGAGGTATTTTGGGTAAGCCTTTGAGCTACTAATATAGATCATGTGAGGTTAGTAGAATAGGTGGATAGGGTAATCAGACCTCCTCTCTATATTAGATTAATTTGGGTGAAACATGCCAAAGGATACAATCATTATCAAGATATAGATATGAAGAATAAAGTAACCTCATCACCACCTACTAGCTTATCTCAAGATACACTTAATGTGCCAATTACAACACCACCATCAACTTCAATCCCTCTTGGCTCAAAAAGTGAATCAAATCCCCATCTCAACTTAGCTCCCATTATAACTCCAATTCAAGATACAAGTTTTTCCCTAGCTTTAACTCTAGTCACCATGTCTGCTCAAATAATAAGTTCAACTCTAGTACCTATCACAATCTTGGTTACAGCTATAGTTCCAATAATAATAAGTGTCAAGCAGGAGCCAAGTTAGCCTTAGTCAAAGGCTATTTTTGTATAATTTTTCATGTAATGATTACAAATAGCTAGTTCAGTCTTGTTACATCCATGTTGTACCAACATGCACATGTTTCATGTCTTATGTAATCTATAAGTTATTACATGCCATTTTGTATTGAACTATAACTTATGTTCTAGTTATTATGATGTAATCAAAATTTTGATATAATTTGAGGATGAGGCAACCCCTTCCCCAAGTCCTTCAAATATATATAAAACCCTTTTTTAAGAGGGTCAAAGTTTTTGATCAATATATAGGAAGAGATCAAAATATTGATTGTCATGAAAATGTGTTTATTTTTTCTTCTTCCCTTTATGTGTTAATGAATTTTTAATTCCTTTTTTTGTATCAATTCAATAATTCTAAATTTTGCTAATTCTATGGATGAATCTGATTGTTTTAATTGATGAATATTGATCTTAGATGTGTAACAATAATTATGGGTTGGTAAATTTCAGTATTTAAGCATTTAGTATAAATTGTGTTAATAATCTGATCTTTGTAGAAGTATTTCCTTTGGTATAGTCATCTACGCATGAACTATAACTACTCTAGATAAATTTTTGGTCCAATATGTAACCTCTTAGATAAGGGTATCCAATTATAACCCTAAAAATAGAAACCTTTAGTTGAGATCACTAATATTTATATACTTGTTTTCTTAGACTAATAAGTGTTCTTGTTCATGAGTGTGCAATAGATACAAGTGGCAAACACTAGTCTTCAAGATACTTATCCACTAAATAAGTAGTCTTAGAAGTGACCTTTCAAGAACATATAGTCTTATTTTATACCTTACCCTTATTTTCATTTTTGAGATTCTTTGATATCTACCCAACATAGAGTAATTATCCACCCATCCAACTCACTTGGTGATTACTTTTTATTACATTCCACATATCCATCCATAAAACTTGGTTAAATAATCCACAAACTCAACTTATTATTCCATCACCTAGTTTTTTTAACTACATACCTATAACTCATGCCCTAGAGTGGAACCTCCTTCTATAGATATCACAAAAAATTAGAGGCTACCTTGTTTAACCTTTTGTGGTGTGTATAAAACCCACATCAACAAATTGGATAACTATATAGATAAATAAATGGATAGGATTAAATGCAAGTAATAATTGGGTGTGTACACAAAAGTCATCTATGTCAAATATAGGTTAAAATTAATGTTTTCAAGTGTTTAATGTCATATGTAGGTGTATACAAATGCCTTCCTTTTATTATGTTATTTAATATTATAGATTAAAATGATTTTTAAGAATTTATACATGTGTGTAATTGTACTTGGTTTTTCCATGTATGCCCTAAACATCCATATTGATCCATGAAAAACATAAAAGTAAACATGTAGAAATAAATGTCCACTCATGATATAAAATATGACATAATATACATCATTGAGCTATTTAAATTTTAAAACTTAAGGAACATATATAACTTTGGGTATGTGAACCAAGCTTTCCTTTGTTGAAATCATATAGAAAAATCCATGGAGTGATTATGCCCCAAGGATATGTCACTGATAAAAATATGGGTTGATAAGTACATGCATAAACCCCCCTTAGAGATAGATAATTAAAAGTTTAATAATGTATAAACTCAATTACACTACTAAAAATATCATTGTAATGCTAACTCTTTTGGTGGAACCATGAACTAGGTGTTTAACCTTATTTTTATTATGTACACATAAACAAGTGTTAAACTTTAAATTATTCAAATTATTTAAAGTTTAAAAATAATATGAAAATTTAAATATAAAATGAATAATATTATTGAATAATTTCAATTAATATAAATTTAAATTACCTAAGGGGATACTACACCTTGTATGTTTATATTATGTGCAGTCTAAGACTGAATATAAGTGAATGAAGGGCTGAAATTTTGATCAAGAGCCACTTGGATCAATAACTAGGTATCCATAACTATTAATAATAATGTGTTAGTTTTTGAATGCCTATGATACATGATAACATATATCTTCTATAATATTTGTATGTCTATGGTGCCTCTCTTTTTTATTATTAACCATTGTGTTTGCTTGTATTCTATCTATATGTGTGATATTAGGTCTCACTATGTGTGTCATATCTAAAAAACATTATCCTTCTCTTTCAAACACTAGGTCAACTTTTGAAATCAGAATTAGGCCTAGAAAATGGGAATAAATGTTGGTTTTGATGGCCTCAACCACTCCCCAATTAATCATTGAGTGTTTCTTACATATCTAATAATTTGAATATGAAACTCAATTTGCATGTCATTCTCTCTATTAGATGTATGTTTTAAATAATTATCCTTTAAAGAATACAACTTATAATATATATTTAAACACTTGGAAAATGTTATTTTAATCTTATCTTGAGTGTTTTAGAATTTGGGGATAGATTACACAATAGGATTAGACCTAATGTGTATTTATATGGGACTCTTTAAGTAATTTATATGTCAAAAACATGTGAAATTTTTAGGCTAACCCCTAACAATGGTTTGAATTTGAAAAATTATTGTTGGTTAGCATGGGGATGAGTCTGTTACAATTTTATTCCAACAAAATTCCATAGGTTTCTGAGTATGTATGACTTATATGAGATAAAATAGAACTCATATGATGATCTAGAGATATTATGTCTATGATAATGAACATTTTAGGTACCAACTATGGAATTCCTATAGGTGACTGATTGAAAATCAAGAAGTTTAGAGTCATAAAAATTAGTATATGTGAGAGAAAGGTTTTCAAAAAATATATATGTACACATAATTCATGTAAGATGAAGTAAAATCAATATTGAAATTTCCAAGTGTTTAATAATAAATTTTAACATATAAAAATACCCAATTTTATTCTAGTATTGAATTGAAATACAATGCTATCACAAAAGTAAAAATAAATGTGCATGAGTGTGTACAACACATTGTGTCTTTATAGGGAGGATCTAAATGTGTAAATTTATTCAATCAAACCTACAATTAAAATGCAAAAGTCAATGTCATTATATGAAAATTAAATTCATGAAATTGTAACTTTTGAATCCTAAAGCTAAAGGAATGAATACACCTATAATTGGGTGAATCATGTTTCCCAATGTGATGTTGGAGATGATTCTTCCTATTAAATAATTTGAGGATTATGATTCCTCATAAATGATATGGAGAAGTGGGATTCCTATTGAATCACTTGGATAATTTGGGGGTAATCACACCCCAATGGAGAAATTAATTAACATGAGGTCCATGGGTTTAGAAAATTATTGTCTCAACCCTCATGGAGTATTTTTATGTCATCGATGGTGAATAATATCAACTCTACTACTCCTTTAATTGATCTTAAAACTCAATATGAAATGAGAAACCTATATTGGGTTAGTGAATAATTTTTTTTTGATGGGCATATAGATTCATTTGTAACCTTTTCTAACATCGATGTCATTCTCTTAAGTAGAAAATTTATATAGTGTGTGCATATGAGGAATGTCCATGCCCCATAATTTGATATATAATTTTAAAAATTAGATCTCATCTATCCCAAATCTAAAAAATCTTAAAACCTGTAACTTATTATCCTATAAAATGTGTGCATATGAATTTCATATGCCCCAAAAATCTATTCTAATATACAAAAATCTTTACAACAATATTAACCAAAATTATATTTTGAACGAATACAAACTATTTAAACCATATATTATATCCAAAATTATTAATTTTGTATATATAAATATACATACATACATACATACATGCATTCATACATACATACATACATATACACACACACACACACACACACACACACACACACACATATATATATATATATGTATATATATGTGTATGTATGTATATATATATGTATGTATATATATATATATAAATGTATGTATATCTATATATGTATATATATATATACATATATAAATATATATACATATACATATATATATACATATATATATATATACATATGTGTGTGTGTATATATATATATATCTATATATATATATATATATATATATTTATTTATATATATGTGTGTCTATATATATATATATATATATATATATATATATATATTTTACAAGGCCATTAATATGCACCCCTCTTGAGGTGAGGTATGTAGCCTATGAATTACTCATCTCAATAAAAAAGAGTTAACCACATCATATTAAGTAAAAGTATGAAATAATAGAAACATGTGATAACATGTGTATAATATATCATAATAGTAATGAATATATCATCAAATTATATATAAAACATATAGATTAAGGCATATAAGGGCCATGTCAAGATAAATATAATAATTAATCACATAATACTGACCATCACTGATATACTCACTAAGTAATAACTATGTAAGAAGGTACATGATATGGGTCATAGAACCACACACAAATAAGGATGTGAATGATATATATCATGGTGTGAAAATATCAATAAACTTAGTATACAATTCTAAATTCATCCATTTATAAGCAAACAATGTCATGGCCATGATATACACAATATCACACAAGACCAAGGGTTGTACACAATGAATAATTAAATGGCATATAGGGAAAAGGGACCCACACAATGATAATCAAATGTCACCCAAGGAAAAGGGTTGAAAGGATCATAATTAATGTTTAGCCTATGAAATGAAATAGATATAATTAAGCATAAAACAAGTTGAAATAGTTTACACCATTGATCTATGTTAATGTCATACTATACAAAACTAACATATCCATGTAATGTATAACTATAAATAAATATACATAATAACTAAACATGTGTAAGTGATCAATGTAGCATAAATTGATAACTATAAAATTCATATAAATATATAACATGTAATAATGTAACCCATGGAATAATATTTTCTTTGCATTATTATAACCCCTAGCTTTATGAATAACCTACATTTACATATCCATGTATCACATAAAAACTATATGTCTTAAATCTCACTCATATATACTATTAAATGCATATGTGTATGAAAAATGATATGTAATCTACCAAAAATGCTAAAATAAAATTCTAACCAATTATCTCATCAAGGGGATGTTCATGTGTAGGTATTATATCAAACATTGGAATGGTCACTTATCTTGAGTAAGTAGTATCATGTGTAACTATATTTAAATCTAACCAATGATTTTTTGATGTAATGTAACCATCATCATCATCACAAATCATAGTATCATGTGTATTATGAGTTAAAATAGGGTGAATACTATCTTATGAAGTAAATTGTATATTAGGATAAATATTTACATGTATTCACTATGGAACATGGTGATATGTTTGTAACACTATCCTAGTGCATGTTAGAGTATATAATGGCCATCATGAGGACTGAATATCTCTATGATGTAACAGGAGTTACATTCATCAACTAAGAAATTCAAATAACTTACTATGAACTATATACATATAATTAACTTGAAAATGTGGATTAAGTGATTATGGTAGTGGGTGATGGAGGAAGAAATTACTTTAGATAAATAGGATACTCATATAGAAAAATTTAAAATGTGATCATATAACTTTTATATATTTTACACATATCTACATTAAAATTGATACTTATTTGAGCTTACATATTCAATAACATCCTAAAAACATATCAAGGCCCATTATACTCATTAATACTAAGAAAAAATTACATACTAATGTAGGGCATAACTTAAATGGTATTACAATGAATATATGTGGAATCAAACAATTAGATGGGGTGTGTAAAAATTCTTTGACCAACCACTCATAAATAATATTTGTGTAAGATAATAATTTGAGGATATATTTGGAACTAGTTGACATATTTATCCCATGACAATTTTGAATGGATAATTTTCATGCTCTTGCTATGTAATATTATTCACTTGTTCCCTTCCTTGATCTTTAACTACTTTATTTTTATTTGGTACCCACACTTGTGATAGAGATGATGTAATTTTATTCTTCTTCAAAATTTATCTATATTTGTTATATATAAGTAAACCATCTTGGAAAGTAAAGGAAATATTCATATTAAAGTTATCAAAATTTTATCTATTTTTTTATGACTAGGATTGTCACAATGTTGCATTGCATTGTGAATTTTTTTATACATATAACAGTGTGTCTATTATCTTATATCCAAGATAAATTAGAATAACATGCCTCATGCATTCTCATAATATGTGTATGCTATAAATATTTATCATTTTATCCCAAGTTATTAAAAAATCCTATTATACATGTTTTGCATTGTTGTTTGTCATTTACAACAATAAATTTTATATAATCACCTCTAATAAGGGATCAAATGACCATTGGTTCCTTGATATACAATTCCTATGAAATATCAGTCCTTGTGGAATGTGAATTAGAATATTATTTTATCCAAGTGATACCTTCTAGATAATCTTGAAGGACCTTTTATTCTTGTTATGGCATTAATTTACACCCTTGGAGAGAGTTCTTTAGGCTCCCTCTGACAAAAATATTATGGGAACAACTCTAGGCTATGGGTAACCTATGATGGGGCTGAACCTCTAGAGAAGGTTGACTTCCTTCTAATGAATCACCTAAACTAATGTTGTCATAGGTAAAAGGGTTAGAAAGGGGGAAAGTACTCCTAAGAAAGCTAAAAGGTGATGCACCAAATAAAAATGGGAAATTTCCATAATCTTGAACCCACACAAGATATGCACAAGATAATGCTAGCTCACACAACCTCACAATATAGCTCAGTGCATAATTTTTTCATGGACTAGGTTCAGGTATAACACTAATCCAAATCCACAAATAGCTTGAAAATACCCTAAAGGAGGTCAGATTGGAGGACAATGGATGAGGAAGATTCCCCTTCATAATTCCATCATTAAGTAAGAGATAGGTAAAGAAAGTTGTTATTTCATCAAGAGGTAGTTCTTAAAAATGCTTGATAGGGTTTATCCTAATCAAGATGAGCATATTTTTCAATATCTCATAGAGTCTCTTTCTCTTCAAGATCAAAGTGTCCTTGTGAGAGTCTAAAATGAGAGAGAGAGAGAGAGAGAGAGAGAGAGAGAGAGAGAGAGAGAGAGAGAGAGAGAGAGAGAGAGAGAGAGAGAGAGAATTTACAAATGAGAAATAATGGGTAATATAGAGAAAGGGAAAGAAAGAGATGAAGAGAATGCATTAAGAAATCAATAAATGAGATACCACCACCTTTCTTAAAATATATACCACATTTTAATCTAATTAGAATTGATGTTTCATCAACAAATTATCTTTCATTTTATCCAATAGTCTTCAAACTTTTCTCATTGGCTGAGAAATTCACTAGAAGACAATAATCTATTGAGGATGATGTGTCATGATCTTGATATTAGAAAAAATATTTAAAGGATATATAAAATAATTTAATGCTCTACCATATTCTTCAATCACCAGATCCCTTTTCTTTGATCTTCTACACCATCTCCCACTTGCTTTCATTATGAGGACAAAGTCCTCATACCCATGGACCTGATAGATCCATGCCATGTCTACTTTAAATAGATGCAAGTACCTATGTATTAAGGTTATAGATATGTCTAAGGATGATATGCCTTCCCATAATCACAAACATCTTACCCCCTATTGCAATATTTGAGCATAGGTCTACTATATATTGAAAACCAATCCAAATTATTGGTTTTCATATAGTCGTTATATCAATGAAGAGCTTACAAACTGTATAGATTTTTTATTGAATAATATTAGGTCTAAATATACATATTCTACTTCTAATACTTGTGGGATCTAAGGACTTATTGTACTTGATGTTTAAAACACAAAAAAAATTATTTTACATGCTCTAGATCCTCTAACACGGGTCTTTATTGAGCTTCAATGGTGTCCTTTCAAATATCTTCCTTGTTTTGACCTTAGGTCACATTTTCTCTCCATTGAAATCCCTTAGCTTTTAAATTTTAATTTTAGTTGCTAATCTTGATCAAGGTCTTCAATATTATGAGACTTAGCAATTGTACATTTATCACTAAGATACACTATCAGTTTCATCTACTCTTATGCTTGCATCATGTGTTGACCTCATGTTTTAATCTAGGATCATTGACCCTTCAACCCTACACACACCATCTATCTTATTTTTCATAGCTTGAACATGTACCATTGATTTTCCCAATAGTTACTATAATCATGACATTTAACAACTATGCATTTATCTTTAAGTTCTACTAACTTATTGACTTCTTACTCATTACCAATCTACTTTGGTATGATTAAACATGCTTCATTGATCTATTTGGGACCACTATCCTTGTCAATTGATGTGCAAAATTAGATATTCATTCGATCACCTAAGATCTTGACACTTGTTATCCCCATGCTTATCCTCAAGAATATTTGAATCTAAAAGGCTATTTTATGAGGCTTAAACTTGATGTGTATGCACAAATTTCACTATGCAAGTCTAAATTTAAAGGCTTATATATTGAGATAGCAAGCTCATCAAGATACCAAATTTTCAAAGGATGATCTTGGAACTAAATGAATTATTTCCACATGACCCTTTGGGATTGAGAGGTTTCTTGAACATACTTATAAAATACACAAGAAAACTAGTCTGATCATTTCTCCATGGCGTGAAATAATATTCTAGTTATTCTAGACTTATGATTTAATTTTTATTTGAATCTCCAAGGCTTGAAAGAACTTTTGAGGCTTGCAAAAACTTGATTCATGATCTTGGATGCTATGTTCACCATGAAAACCTTCTTTCTCAAATTTTGACAAACTACACTTGAAGTTTACTTAAAATGTTTCAAAAGCTTTACAAGTTATATGTGATCTTTGGACCACTCATTCCATTTATAACTTTATTCATCTCATCCATCTAGGCATAATCTTTGTATGTGGACCAAAATTAGCCAACATCTTTGGTGACTCATGGGGAAGCATGGCTGATATGCTTGAGAACTGAGACTAGTTGTCTTGTCTAATCTATTGGGCATGGAATCACAAGTATTTGATCTTAGCTAACATGAAATGATGCAAGGTTACCCTTCTAGATAAATTCCTCTTGAAGAAATAGGAAGAATAAAAAAACAAAACAAAACTTTTGAAAAATAAACACATAACAAGAAAATAAACTAACCTAAAAAAATCAAGGGAAACTAACCTACCAAATGAATGTGCACATAGGCACTTCTATAAAAGCATGAAATCTACTCTAATATATACAATAATATATAATTTATAAGTGCTTTCCACCTAGGTCAAATGGGAAACTTTTAACATCATTCACTTATGGTAAACCGTGATGAAAAATACTTTGCTTTGGATAGCTCATGATAGGTGGGCTAATATGCCTAATTCATATCTCTTTTGGCATGCTCTAAAGTGGATGAAATGGGAAAAATATGTCTCCAATTTAGACATACTAGTCCATTTCTTTAAGTCTTGCTTCATTTTGGACTATAGAAGCATCTACAACCTTCTCATTTGATGGCTCAATTTTATTCTATGAATTGAGCACAACATGTGATGGATCCTTCTTATCATCCTACAACCAATCTAGGTACTGAATAGGACATCCTCTTATCAAAAAAAAAATTGAGTAATTAGATGTTGCTTCCATCATTATTTTTCTCAGGCAAAATCAGATCATAGTCTCTCTAGAGAGGAACATAGCCTACTCCCAAGATCTCAAACAAGTTCTCTAATGTGACTAAAGTTACAATTACAACCTTTGAAAACTCATTAAGATCATGTTTTTCAATATGAACATTTTTATCAGATACTTCTTGGACTTGTTTAACTAAAGGTACAGGTGTGTCATCCAAACTTGAACAAAAATCTAAAAGCTTATCCTAGAAGGTTGCCTCCTCTTGGTCATTAGAAAGGATGTATATCTCAACCTCACCAAGACTCAATCTATAGAAGCTAGATTGGTCTTCTTCCTCTAAAGAGAGGGGAGGATCATTATTTCAATCAAGGTCTAACTCATCATGCTTTTGATGCTCTTCATTGATATGTTCATCAAACTACATCACTTGAGCACTTGAGATGTCTCCTTCATCAACCTCACTCAAGATTTCATCTTATTCTTCAACTAAAAATAAGGGTTGATTTGACCATCTAGTGTCTAAAACATTACACTTATCTTGCTCAAGTTCTGATATACTTTTTTCCTAATCTAAACTATCAGGGCTATCTCTATTTGATAACTCATCTTAAAGTGGACCAACCTTAGGCACATAGTTATGATCTTCTTCTTGATCTATGTAGAATGGACCTTTAGTAGTCTATTAAAAATCTACTCTATTTTCAACTTGAGGATTTTCCTCATCAAGATCCAATTCATTAGTGTCAAATCCATACCAATAAGGTTGGTTTAAACTAATTCTTCCCCTACTAAATGAAGTGGGCTACCTATTATGATCTCCTCATCATAGACACTTAAAATTTCCTCTTTATGTTCACCTATGACTGCAAGATCGTCCTCTATCCTTTGTAAAATAGGTTCTTTATCCAAGATGGAGATAGTGGGAGGGTAATGAAGTTCATTTTGCTTGCAGCTTAAGAGAGTGTCTTTTCAGCTTGGTACTGTGAAGGGTCTCTTTGATGTTTCTTGAAATAATGTTTAGACCTCCACAACCAACACCTCTGCCTTCTTTTGTATGCCTTTCTAAATTGATTTCCATGATGGAAATGAGTAGGTAACATACACCTTTTCTTTTTTTGAATGGTTATAGGAGAGGGTGGTCTCAAAAGTGAGGTCATGACATAGCCAGGGTTGAATATGTTAGATAATATCCATGATGGGATGGCTTCATGTTCTTGAGTGAGAATGTGAGTAAGAGTAAGAGAGGTAAAAATGATTGGCTCAAGTTTGACATAATCTTTCTCCCACTGCTCAAACACTTTTTAAATGGATAATACCCACCTTTTCAATTCTTACTTCTCAACCTGTGGATAGTCAGCTTCTTTAATGGATGCCCATATATTCTAAAAATCTCAAAAGAAGATATGTATCTCCTCCATGGCATGAATGGGGAATTTTTTTCCAAGATTAACCCCCTTATTAATTTCCATGATTGTTTTTCCTTGGTCCAATATTTCCTCTCTAAGTTTTGATAAGGATGGACTTTGATAAGGTTGACTAAGGGGTTCATCAAGAAATCTTGAAGGTTGAGATTGAGTCTCTTGCAAGGGAGAGGACACATAATACTGATCCAAATGAGCCTACTTCTCTTCATAATATATCAACACATTGTCTGCATTCTGGATCATGGTTCTCATCATTGTTATGTCATCATTCTTACAAGATGACCATTATTCACCCTCACAAATTGACCATATGTTCTTGAAAAATTTAATATCATTCCTTTCCTCTTGTATAACATGGATAGGGATGATAGAAAAAACTTTTAAACCTCTAACAATCTCCCTTATGAACTCAATATAAATTGATAATGCTTATTTGACTCTTGATAAAGATGTAACATGATAAGCCTAGTCTTGACAAGGTGAATTACAAGATTGATTTAAATTAAAAGGAGGCTAACCTTGGTATATGCAAGGGTGAGAGGATGAAAAAGGCCATGATAGGGATGATAGGTTATTTGAGGGCCACCTGGAGGGAACATATAAACACTATTTTCTTGGTAAGTGTTATGCTAAGGTAGAGAATAAGCAAACTAATCAAAAGATGGTTGATTATACATACTATATTATGATGATTAGGCATTTAGGCTACTTAAACTAGATAATAGATGTTCAGAGTCACCATTTATGTTTACACACATTCTTCCAAAGGCTGATTGGATGAAGAGAACACCCAAACTCTTCACCAATGAACAATGTAGTAAGTCCCATTGAGTATGTTAAAAATTATTATGTCATTAATTTGCACCCTTGGAGAGATTTCTTTAGGCTCCTTATGACTTATCCATAATATGGGAACAACCTCAAGCTTTGGGTAACATATGATGGGGTTGAACCTCTAGAGAAGGTTGGTTTCCTTCTGATGAATCACCTAAACTAAGGTTATCATATATAAAATTGTTAAAAAGGGGGAAAGGGATCCTAATAAGGTAAAATGTGATTCACCAAATAAAAATTAGAAACTCCCATAATATTTAACCCACACTAGATCTGTATAAAACAATGCTAGCTCACACAACCTCATAATCTAGCTTAGTGCATAAGTGTTTCATGGACTAGGTTCAGATAGAACACTAATCTAGTCTTGCAAATAGCTTGAAAACACCCTAAAAGAGTTCATAATGGAGGACAATGGAAGAGTAATATTCTCCTTCACAATGTCATCATACGCAACTCACTCAACATGGATCTAAGGTAAGAGATAGGTAAATAAAGTCTTTATTACATTAAGCGTTAGTTCTTACAAATGCTTGATAGGGTTTAGCCTTATCAAGATGATTATATTTTTCAATATCTTAGAGATTCCCCTACTCTTCAATATCAAAGAGTCCTTATGAGAGTCTAGAATCCAAGAGAGAGAGAGAGAGAATTTATAAATGAGAAAGAATGGGTAATATAGAGAAAGGGAAAGAAAGAGAAGAAGACCATGTATCAAGAAATCAATTAATGAGTTATCACCACCTTTATTAAAATATTCACCACATCTTAATCCAATTAGGACTAATCCTTCATCAACAAATTAGCCCTCATTTTCTCCAATAGTATTCAAACTCTTCTCATTAGTTGAGAAATACACTAGAAGACAAGAATTTGTTGAGGATGATGAGTCATGATCTTGCTATTGGATAAAATATTTAAAGGCTCCATAAAATAATTGAATGCTCTACCATAATCTCCAATCACCATATCCCTTTGCTTTGATCTTATACACCATATCCCACTTACTTTCATTATGAGGACAAAGTCCTCATACCCATGGACCTGACAAAGCCATGCCATATTTTCTTTAAATGGCTACAAGTACCTATTTTTTGAGGCTATAACTATGTTTAAAGATGAGATTCCTTCCCTTAATCATAAATATCTACCCCCCCTGCATTGCAATATTTTAGCATAGGTATACTATAGATTGAAAACCAATCTAAATTATTGGTTTTCATATAGTCATTATATTGATGAAGAGCTTACAGACTATATAGATTTATTCCTAAACAATATTAGATCTAAACAGACATATTTTACTTTGAAAATTTGTGAAAGCCAAGAACTTATTATATGTGACATTGAAAACACAATATAACTAAGTCTACATGCTTTAGATCCTCTAATAGAAGTCTCAAATGAGCTTAAATATCATCCTTTGAAATATTTTCCCTAGTTTAACCTTAGTTCATGTTTGTTCTCCATTGAAATCCATTATCTTTCAATTTTAAATTTTAGTTGTTCATATTGATGTATTTATTCAATATTATGTCACTTGGAAATTATGCATTTATCCTTAGGATACACTATCAATTTGATCTACTCCTATGATTGCACCATGTGTTGACCTCACATTTAATCTGAGTTCATTGACACGTTGACCCTACACACACCATTAATATTAATTTTCATGGCTTAAATGCATACCATTTATTTAAAAAATATTTACCATGGTCATGATACTTGGTAACTATGCATTTGTCTTTGAGATCTGCTAACTTGTTGACTTCTCAGTCACCATCAATTTTCATTGGTATGATTAAATGTTCTCCATTAATATATTTGGGCCCATTAACCTTGTTAGTCAATGCACACCATTAGATCTTATTGGGGCATCTAATATCTTGACACTTTCTAGGCCCATACTTATCCTCAAGAACATTTGAATCTAAATAGTTATCTTATGAGGCTTAAACTTGATGTTTACATGCACATTTCACTCTACAAGTCTTATATCTTGAGATAACAAGCTCATCAAGATACTAGGTTTTTAGAGGATGATCATGGCACTAAATGCATCATTTTTATTATCATTTTAGATTGATAGGCTTCATGAGCATACTTATAAAATTCACAAGAAAACTAGTCTATTCATTTCTCTATGACATGTGATGATGGTTTGGTTCTTCTAGACTAGTTTTTAAACTATTGTTTAAATCTCCAAGGCTTGAAATAACTTTTGAGGCTTGTGCAAACCTACTTCATGTCTTAAATTCTATGATCACTATGGAAACCTACTTTCTCAAATTTTGACAAACTACACTTTAAGTTTACTTAAAGTTTTTCAAAATCTTTACAATTTGTATGTGATCTTTGGACCACTCATTCCATCTAGAACTATATTCATCTCATCCATCCAATAAAAAGCTTTGTATGTGGGCCAACATTGGCCAACACTTCCTTTATATGAAATCTTGGGATATCTTAGCATAATTGGAGTATAGCATAAGAATATGGATAAGATGACCTTGTTATGTCATTTTTACCAACTATAATGACTTCTATATCCATAAGTTATTCAATATTTTTTTATAATTCATAATAGTTCTTATCTCTATTTCCATTTATGCAATGATAGTTTTAAAATGCTTTTACCTCCACTTGTTCACGGTGATAATATTTAGGTGGTAAGTTGATTAACTTCTTATCAATTAATGACTATAAAATAGAACTCCATCAATCTTTGAAAATTTTAAACTTGAGTGGTTTATTTTTATTTGAAATAGGTGAATTCATATTAGCTTTTTCGTTTTAAACCATTTCTTTCAATTTTCTATTTTTTTTAATAACCTTGATTGGAATCTTTGCATTTAAGATGGTATTATTGGTTCAACTTCATTATGTGTAATTTACTTATTAAGTGTATATGGTATTAAATCACTTGAACTTGTCACCTTATGTGACCCACAAGTGAGAATAAAGGCATAGGTGAATACATACATATAAAATATCTCAAAGGAAGGATAACAATTTTAAAGTGTTATTTCCTTAAGTGGAGACATAATACACTTGATAAATATAAATTGATTTTTCAAATACAAATGTTGATACATTAGACAATGTAATGTATTCATAAAAAAAATTAATATTCAATAATATCATCATGACCTTTATTTAAAATTAAAATATGTTCTAATGTTAATTTAGTAACTAAAGAGACTCCAATGTTAATTTAGTAACCTTTTGTTTATTGAATTTCAATAATAAAAACTCTAATAATTTATTAAATTAAAGTAAATATCCACTAGAAAGACCATATAAAAAATTTAAGGCCTCTTTATAAAATTTTATGGAATTTTAAAAATAATATTCATCCATTAATGGATCATTTGCCAAAATAAAGTACATATTTAATTAAATGACTACTATAATCTCCATGGCCATCAAAAAATTGGAGATTAAGCATACCAATTTATTTTAAATAATTAAAATGGAATATGATTCATGTTACAAGTTGTCATAAAATGACATTATTATTCATATTAGTATCACATGATTCATATTGTAAAGTGAGACTAAGAATTTGCTTTTGTAAGTCACCTATGGCATGCCTCATAGAGATGATATGACTAGTAAGAATAGTAGTTATTTGGAAGGATTAATACATTGGTATTAACTCACTCTCTATATTAAAAATAGGTATAATGTATTCATAAAAAAAAAAAAAAAACACCATTGCATAACTTAGAAACATATTTTCAAAAATTAGAATCACATTCCATGGAAACTTCTTTTGATAACTTCGAATCATATTCTATGAAAACATCATTTCATAAATTGAGATTATCATCATATTTTGTTTCTATAATAAATATAATAAATGACATCACATTATGTTTCAATATAATTTTCATGTAATGAGATATTATTTGTTTTATACTTACTGTGCTTCTATCCAAAAACATATTTTGATTTTGGCTCTGATATGTCATTTCCATATTCCTACTTTCTATATCATTTTTCATTAATAATATTTAACAATAATATAATTTAATAATTGAAGTATATACTTACTTTATTCCTTTACAATGATAATCATCTCCTTTATTTATACCTCTATCTAATTAAAAATGGATGGGTAACCTCATAGTCCCAATGTAGGCCAACCATTACCCAATGCAATAAATCCAAAATTTACTCAATTATCCTAATATATTGGACCCATATAACTAAGTAAGAGGGATATGTGCCACATGTTTGCATATCCATCAACCCATATACATTAATATATCATATCCCTAGGTACATAGCATGATTTGACCAAACCTCAACTTAAGGGATTTGGCAATAATGCATATTTTGACTACCATAGATGTATTGGTAAATCCACTAAAAAGTATTATAGGCTAAGACATAAAATAAAAAATCTCATTGATGATAATATTAATGAGGTAATCACACCTATATAGGAACCAATACCATAATAAAATGACAAAGCAAAGATTAAAAAAATCATTAATCCTTTTCCCAACTATGGGTCAATATTAAATATATAATTCATAAGTACGTCATTAGTAGAATGCACATCCTCCTTGTAAGACATATGGAAATTGAATAGATGGAATTGTTTGAAAATATATAAGCACCTTAGCACAATGACCATTGATAAAATTTGATGATATTAAAATCATTGATGATGATGATTTAGACATGTGTACTTTTTATTAGAGAATACATAAACAATAAACCTATACAAATGTCATGATTACCAATGGATCAATTGAAAATTCATGTATAATGATACTCTTGGATACACAAAAAATATTTACAAGATACATCAAAGGTAGTCAAATAATTTTATGGGAATACTAATGATACTTTGATATATATAGTGTCACCTCTCCAAGTTGGTTTAACAAAAATGAATAAACCATTTCTAGTATGACTAATCATGTAGGTCTTTAACATGATATTAGGATGCCCTTGGATACAACATATTTAAGTAGTACCATCTATAATGCATAAATTCCTCAAGTACATAAAATGAAATCAAGTGGTGAAAGTTCAAGTTATCCCATATGAGTACCCTCTATAGTTAGTGGTAATTTATCCTCCTCCCCACCTACCACCATAATTGATTGTGGCCCCTATTAAAGATAACCATAAAAATATAACTATAACACCTACTCTAAAGTATATTCCAAAGTAAATCCATGCACCTATTCAAGATTATAATATAGAATCCATAAATGCACCTATAAGAAATATTACTATGAAACTAGTTCAAGCAAAAAATGTATACCTTCATAAGTAATAATATTCATATTAAAGAGTTAAACAAGGTTCAAATAATACTCGATCTCCTAAACTACATCATAAGTAAACTCCTAAGACAATTCAATGTGTTACATAGTTAACACAAGTAATGAGAATGTCTCCTATTATAAAATATATTTCAACAAGTCTTGCACCTTCTCTAGTTACACATGTATAAACTTATTATATAATTAGTGTTAAAAAGAAGTTATGATACAACAATTTATGCCTTTTTATATTTAGACACATATACATATAGCATTCATCATCCATGAAAATTTTTGGCTTGAACTCTATGATCCAAACACACAGTATGGTCCTCTTGTTGATGTGTCATGGGCTAGTTTCTTTTGTAAAATATCAAAATATAAAAACATTGAAAAAAATTTTAAAAAAATAAAAAATTATGAAATAATCATGACATGAAATTCTATTTAATTATTTATATATGTTATTTATCTAATATGATTGGTAAATGGAATTTTATTTTATGTACACATTGATTTCATGAGATGCTTGAGTGTGATATTGGATATATATTACATATGAATTCTTAAATATTGGACTCCCTTATACCTATTGGTCATGCCTATGGTGGGAGCATATAAATATAAAATTTAAACTATAACATTTTATATCTATCTGACCTCAAATTTAATATTGAAGCTACATATATTACAAGTGTCTTGTTCAATCACTCATAGTTTACATTGTGATACATAGATATGTTGCTTTGATAATAATTATGATATTGATACATGTAGATGGATAGACTAGCTTTAATTTGTTCCATGATCTTTAGATGTTTTTTAATTTCTTGCATGATAGGCTTTTCCTTACTTTCTCATTACATGGGTCCCTTGGCCATTGTGTGAAAATTTGATTGAAAATATCTATGAGATCAATGTTTGGTATGTATGACATTTTAAAATGTCTATTAATTATGTCCCTTGGCCTTAAGTTTGAAAAATATTTACTAATGTGAATTTTTAATATGTCCCTTGTAGGTGTCACTTGGCCTTGTTGTATGACATTAAATGAAAATTATTTTTTGATCTTATTTTGTGCTTATTGATATTGATTATAGGTAACATGATTTTCATCATGAACTTTTAGGGTATAGTCTACTTTAGAAATTATTACTTTATTGCATACCTCAATGATATAGCTATCTAGACATGACATTTATGTGCCTCAAAATAGAATCTAACCTAACATGGGTAGGATTAAAATAAACATAAAAATAAAGAAAATGTATGGTAGGAAAGAAGGTTTATGGATCAAACACTATTAAATCTTTCTAATCTAGATCTTAAACTAAGGGTTAGATAAGCAATCAGGAACCAATGTAAATTGTAAGTACACCATCAATCAAACATAGTCAATATTCCAAGGGAACAAAAATACAATGAACTTTAGCATACATAATCAAAGGTTTTTATGTTTGTGAGATTTCATTTACACATTTACAAAGGATGATTATGATTATTACATAAAAGCATTCAAATTATCGATAGTGCAATATAAATAACTATATTATAATAATACCCATGCATAACCAAAAGACTAAAATATAAATTTGATGTAACTTCTTACAAGATTCACAAGTTTGGAGAAGAATAAAGTTTATACATCAAGAGAAATTACAAAACAATCCTTAGAAATTCATCTTAATATTAATAATCAAAATTCTCCTCCCTTTAGAATTGGGAGGATACAAGCATATATAATATTAGGATAGGGATGCTTCATCTCTCAAGTAAAGTGTAAATAAATTTACATTGTCTAATAATAGAATGTATGCAAAACTCATGCACATCATGCAGGTTTACAAGGTGATTATAAATAATACCTTATACAAAATGAACTCTTCAAATATCATGGTCCAAAAAAAACTTTTATTACAACCACAACATGAATTCATGTCAAAAACTTGCCTATGATATGGCAGTACTTAGAGGTGTAACTTTCATGCTTGATAAAGCTACTAAATTTTTTATAACTTGTGTTATAGCCCATGTAGGCACTGTTGTTGTAGACATGCCAACTAGAGTTGGGACTGGAGTTAAAGCTATGAAATTAGTGTCACATAAGATAGCCCATTTTATGTTTGTATTAATGTACACTTTGAAGATTGATACTAATTTCCTTTAAGGGGTGCTAATGGTAATTATACTATCAAAGTTGATTTCTATGCCACCTCTATTTGTAAATACATGGCATGATTGGACTAAAATTCAATATCAATAGTCTCAAAATCAAGCAAAGACCTTTTGAATAACTATGGAATATCTTCCATAAACTTATTAAGCATGGCCAATGTAGTTCTACATCACACATAGCATGTCTCTATTCCTATCACCCTATCTCTAGAAAAATTTACTAATTTCATAATCTCATCGCTAGTTTTATAAACTTTCCCCTTAATTTTTTCTTGAAATTTGTATGTTATAGCTTGGAGGAGGTTGTCAAAAATAGTATTAGGAACTAAATTCACAAAAGGAGTTCTCACCTTGGTAACCCTCATATTATTAAAAAGGAAGACATCATATCTCTCTTGACCTTTAAACGTTTGAACTAAAGTTTATATCTCTCTATGCCATCAAGGAATATATCCTTCTTAACAACCACATACTTCTGGGCCCTCATAAACTCTAGTGATATTATTACATTTAAATGGGCATATGCCTTATTCCTTATTGATTGGATGAGGAATTAGATATTACCATCCATTTCCTTCATTTTATTGAATAATTTAAGTATATTCTCCCACTTAAGATGGGATGTAGCCTTTGTAGACCTCATTAATTGAATAATATAAAAAAATGTAGTTGAACCCTCTATAGTATCTATGATTTCTTTTGGAGTTTGAATAATGATCCTATCTTGTGACCATTATACAAACTAATCAAAAGTTTTTAACATATAATTTATTATACTTTAGTAGCATCTACAAAATTATAAGGATCTTACCTGTATTTATCTAAGTCAAAGGGATTTATTTTTCTCCTTTTTATTAGAGATAATATATCTTCTCTTTGTTCTAATTTGACTTGTTTTCCCTCTGTTATCAAAAATTTCCTCTAGACCTTCCTCAACATGTTTGTCTACCTATCAAAGTTTAATCTAATTATTGGATACTCAAAAACCACTAGGTCTTGGCTGCCCACCTCCTCTTGTTATAATTACTGAATCCATGAGAGGACATTCAATACAACTTATTTCTTAGATTTCTCTATGGCCAAAAGATTAGAAGAGGAATATTGACTCAGAGGATACATTATTATAGGGTAAAACATCCCTAATGTAGGGAAAAGGAGGTATAATATTGTTTGTATTAATGTACACTTGGAAGACTGATACTGAGTTCCTTGATGGGGTGTTATGGTAATTATACTATCGAAGTTGATTTATATGCCACCTCTATTTATAAATACAAGGCATGATTGGAATAAAATTCAATATCAATAGTCTCAAAATCAAATAAAGACTTCTTGAATATGGTTAATGTAGTTCTAAATCCCACATAGAGTGTCATTATTCCTATCACCCTGTCTCTAGAAAAATTTACTAATTGCATAATCTCATTAATAGTTTTATAAAATTTCCCTTTAATTTTTGCTTGAAATTCGTATTTTATAGCTCAGAGGAGGTTCTCAAAAATAGGCTTAAGAACTAAATTCCAAAGAGGAGTGCTCACCTTGGTGACCTTCATATTCTTAAAAAGGGAAACATCATCTCTCTCTTGGCCTTTAAACTTTTTAACTAAAGTTTATATCTCTCTATGCCATCAAGGAATCTATCCCTCTTAAAAACCACATACTTTTGGACCCACACAACCTATAGTGCTATTATTATGTTCAAATGGGCATATTCCTTGTTCCCTATTGCTTGGATGAGGAAGTGGAGATTACCATCCATATCCTTCATTTTATTGAATAATTGAAGTATATACTCCCACTTAAGATGGGATGTAGCCCTTGTAGACCTTATTAATTGAATAACATAAAAAAAATAGTTTCACCCTCTATACTATATATGATATCTTTTAGAGTTTGAATAGTGATTCTATCTTATGACCATTATGCAGACTAATCAAAATTCTTTAAAATTTAATTTATTACACCCTAGTAGCATCTATAAAATTATAGGGATCTTACCTATATTTATCTAAGTCACAAGGATTTATTTTTCTCTTTTTTGTTAGAGAGAATATATCTTCTCTTTGTTCTAATTTGACTTGTTTTCCCTATGTTATCAAAAATTTCCTCTTTACCTTAATGTGTTTGTCTACCTATCAAAGTTTAATTTGATCACTGGCTAATCAACAACCATTAGGTCTTGGATACCCACCTCCTCTTGTTTTAATTATTGAATCCATGAGAAGACATTTAGTACAACTTATTTCTTAGATTTCTCTATGGCTACAAGATTAGAAGAGGAATATTAACCCAAAGGATACATTGTTATAGGGTAAAACATCCATAATATAGGGAAAGGAGATATAACCTTACGCTATCCAGTGACTTTATTATGTACTTAGTCTACCTAGTTGTATTATGCAATGAAAATATAGAATAATAAATATAGGTAGCTTGGTCAATGGGCATACCCAACTGTGTAGATATTCTAGGGGGCATGGTCAGTGTTGCAAAAATAGAGGGAGATACTAGACATTCAAAATGCACCTGCCTTGACATCCTATAGGATTGGGGACTAGATCTACTAAAGAATGAGTAATTTACTAGAGTACTAAGTACATTTTTAAATTAATTAGTGACTAATGTGTAAGCCACACTAATATTAATAATAGTAGTAAGGGAAAAATTGGTAATCAGTAAACCTGGCAATAAGGCTGCTTCAAGCTTATTTGGTGGGTTCAAACAATATAAAGAAAAAGTTATCATAGATGCATAAATTGTAGTAGCTAAAATTGAATAAGTTTCCAAAGAATAAGGAGTTAGTATACCTACTCTCTGGGAGGAGGTAGATGGGGTAATTATCACCATGGTAACTTGAGATAGAGAGTATGTGGGTGTGGTTATTGATGGTTCCTATGTTGAGGCTTGTAGTTTTGACTTTGCCTCACCTTCCATATCTCCTTCTCTATCTAAAAGAAACTTAGTGGCCACTAATATAACTTCTTCCTTGTCAACTTCCTTATATTATCCTAATACCTCAATCCCTTTGGTTTGGGATTCCACTTTAGTCATCCACTCACCCTCTTCATCCTCCATTATTTTCCCAAAGGACTTTGTTTCTTCATTGTCTAGTTTGGCTACCTACTTCTCTTCAATTACACATATTTTATCCTCTTAATTATTATCATATACCTTAATAATATCTAATCCCTTTTGTCCTTTTATTTTATCTCCTCAATCCCCTAGGTCATCTATAGGTATTTCCTCTATTTTTACCTTTTGATGTGAGATTAGAGGATTTTTAGGATTTATCTTATAATTAATTAGTGTCTTATAAGTAATGGGATATTTCCTTATATAATGTGGAGTGGGAGATGGAGGGATCATAATCATAGTAGATGGTAATGAAGTGGGAGTGGGTGTGATCACTAGGGAAATTATGGGAGGTGAAGATGGTTATACAGGAGGATGGGACACTTATACTAATGATATAGTTTCAAAATATGGTCATGAAGGAGGAGAAATAATAGAAACCTAAGAAAGGAAAACGTGAAGACTTACTTATCACACTATGGTTAGTGATGGCAAAGATAACATAAAGAATATCATAGCTACTCCATTGGGCTTGGTAGGTCCCTCCATGTTAGTTGTATGACAAGGATATTTGACATCAATTGAATGTGTAGGGGATCCTTGGGTAACCTTATCCCTATCATCAACATTTTCTTCTCTCAATGAGCCAACTTATTCCTACATAACTATTTCTATTTTAGGATGGGGGCCATGAGCAAGTGTTGAAATCCATTTTTCTCCCTCTATTCTCTTGGCATATTATTTGGTAATTTTAGTATCATATTAGATCTATTATGATATAATAATTGGCATGTTTACTTTGTGCATCCTTGTATAAACTTTAGTGTCATCCTCAAAATTTATGAATATAGTATCATGACTATAAGATTGGTACCCATAGTTGATGCTTACCTTTTTTCCATATTTCTTTATGTGCTCCCTAACATTATTCTTGGGGTCCCAATGTCTAAATGGTGACATTTTAAATCAATTATTCACCCTAATTTTCCCCATAGGTTAAAAGTGTTCCCACTTTGTATATTGTATTCTACCAATGCCAAAAGGATCCAGGTGTATAATTGATTACTTAGCGCTCTATAACTAAACATCCACACTATTGGCCAACTGAGCAGTAATTTGCTACTTAATCAATTAATTAGGAATAAATATTGTTAAATAAATGGGTTGTGCATTGGTGTCTTATATCCTACTTATGGTGCAATCAATATAGATCTAGTAATCACCCATTTTCTTAATAGTTTTCTTCATGGGATTTGATATCCTAGGCATATTATTTCTATAGCTAGCCTGATACACCATAGGGTAGAATGTCTCTATCAACCTTTGTATTTGCCTCTTAAATTTGTAGATGTAGAGGATGTTTAATTCATCACAAATCTTATTTTTTGGATATTCTATAGAAAATTACTATGGATCTTCATTAGTTGAATATATTATTGTATTTATAACATCTACCAGATAAGACATCATGTAGAAATTACCATCTAATAAGATTATTAGATTAGTCATTCAATGAATCAAATTGGAGCTGATAATCTCTCCTAGGGAAATGAGTTTTTAAGAGGTCAGGATAATGTCTAGTAATGGAACCCATATCTCATTGACACAATAAATTTTTGGGAAGCCATATATCCAATTTAACAAGGCCATATGAATCCTTACCCCTAATTTGAAGGTGACTATGGGAATAGAAGAAATAGGGCCTTGAATCATAAAGTTATTTGGGTTTGTGTTGCATTGTTTCAATTTACAAATGATATTATTTACAAGTAACCACAAATTAACAAGCCCTACCCATATGACATCTCTAAAAAAGGGAGCCTATAATACCTTTAGAATGAATTTCCACTTATGTAGGGTATAAGAGTGTTATTTAGTAACAAATATAGTATTTTTTTAAAGATTTTACCATTTACAACTAAAACATATAATAATTATGTGCATGGAATTACATGTGGTTTGGATATAGTATTATGTAGGGTGACTTCTTTTATTACTAAAAGGTCATCTTTGTATTATTGTGTAAAAATAGAGAGATGGCCTCCTACCCTATATGGTTTTACAACCTTAACTTCTTCCCAAATCATAGAATAGTGTTTGAAATCAAGATTAAGGGTTGTTGAATTGAACATTCTATCTATATATTTAATTGGCCTAGAAATCATATATACAGATGGATGAGAGGTAAGAGATGATGATGCCATTGAAAATTAAGTAGGGATACATCTGTTCTCTAAAAAAAAATGGAATCTTTTTGTCACTATAAAGTTGGAATTTGTGGTAATATCATGGTAACTAGGATGATCAAATTAAGTATTGTAAATCAAATTATATTCCTTAAATTCACTAGATTTGAGAATTGAAGTCATTAAGTCATAAATTCATGTGAACTAATAGACATAAATGATTTTTTTCCATTCCCTACCTAATTTCATTATTTTAATTTTGCTTTTAAAATTTTAATTTCTATGGACATCATTTTCATGTGGATTATTTTCTTTGCCCCAAGGTTCCCCATAAGCTTAATATGATAGATGTATCTTTTCCATGTTACTAGGCTTGTTATTCAAGTGCCTTATATTTTAATATGTGGATAAGAGACACATGGTTACATATCACTACTTTGTATGTGATTAGATTGTGGCATGTTGTATTTTATTCCCCTTGATAGGTTAGTGGGATGATGACACTTATCATGATCTATAAACTAAGTGTTAATATCTTCATTATAGGCTAGTGACAAGAGGTAATTTTAGGTTCTCAATGGATAAAAATCATAGTCATAGGTTATAGGGTGTTCTTGTACATTTCAAGGGCAAACAACTCAATGGGTTTATAAGTAGCTTCAAGTAGGTTGTACATTTTTTGAAATATTGCATTAAAAGTTCAAATTAGTTCATTTAGTTCTCTCCTCATGATTTCAAAAAGTTGGTATACAAAACTTGAGTTACTGACTTATCTAAACTATGCCAAAAAAGTGTTTTACATTGATTCCAAGATATAATCAAACCTTTTAGGACATTAACAAACTAGACATAGGTAGCATATTTCAATGTAAAGGAAAATACTTCACATGCCACATCCTCATGGATTATATTCAGTATCCCTAGATTAGTCTTGAAATCCTTTATGGGTTCTTTGGTAGTCCTACCTCCTAAAGGAGAGAAGGAAGGAAGATAATTTCTTGGGTTTTTGGGTAGATCATGCACATATCTAGGAATGATAATAACAGAACTAGTTAGCCAAGCTTTGGCCATCATGCATATAGAAATATGGGGTCATCTATTTGGGGAATATTATTTGGTTCTAGGTCCTCTCAAGATACTTTTATATGACCTAAATTTTCTATGGATTTCTAAAAGTTGGTTATAACAAGTTAGTATCTGAGGTGGACCTTATTAATTTTTTGGTATATCTAGTGTAACTAAAGTGATCTCATTCAAGGAAACAAAAGGGGCCCTATTAGCACAAGATAAATTCCTATTGATATGGGTTTTATGCATCATATCATAGAGGATAAATTTTTCTATGTGGGCCTATAAGTCATTCCTTTTGAAGCCACAACCAAACCTAGTCACCCACAACAAAATGGTGTACAATCCTATGTTCATCATGGTGTTTCTTATACTTATAATTCATCTTCTCCAAGATGTCATGAACATAATACTAGATGTGTTGTATTTGTTTAATTAACTTTTTTGCTTTTGCTACCTTAGATCTCCCATGAGGCATGTATTTTATGGTAGAGAATAGAATGGCTATATCAATTAGTGCCATGAGTTGGAACTCAAAGTATACTTGAAATGGATTGTTCTTGGTTGAGTTGTGCAGGGCTCAATTATATCCATGTTGTATGAAAATAAGCCCCTCATCCCATGTGCATGGATGTTTGGAGTGATACATATGAATAATGTGAAAAATTAGGTGGTTCACCACTTCTATCTGACCATCAGTTTGGTGATGGAAGGCTATGGACTTCATCAACTTGGTATCCATCATCTTCCATAGAGTGGACCAAAAGATGCTCAAGAAATTACTATCTCTATATAAGATAATGGACTTGGGGAGACCAAAATGGAGCCATACATGACGAAAATATAGTTTAGTAGTTTCTTTAGTAGATATATTTTTCTTACAAACAATCATGATAGCCATTTTTGAAAAATGATCAAATAAAACAAAAATATAGTCCTTACCATGTTTTGAAGTGGGAAAACCTTAGATAAAATCCATTAAGATAGATTCCTGAGGCTTGATTATTTTTGGTAATGGCATGTATAATCCTTAATTCTTATTTTTGTCTTGGATATCACACATGGGGTGAAATATTTGATGTAAATTTCCACATCCTTCCACATATGGGGCCAATAGAAGTTTTTTTGAAGAAATACCAATGTCTTCTCTACACCAAAGTGTCTAGATATCCTACTGAAATGTGGCTCCCATATCATCTTTTGTTTCTTTGTAGCTAGAACATAGACATGGCCCATGTGATAGAGGACATTATCTTGAAAATATAAATAAGAAACATGTTTACCTTCTCAAAGTTCCTGATATGTATAAGCAAAGGTATTATTTGATTCATACAAAGCACCCCAAGTGGCAATCTTATATTCTCATAGGTCAAGAATTATTGTGAGTGTAGTAATTGGTGAGTGGCTCAGATAATCTACAAACATATTTGAGCTCCCCTTCTTGTGTTTGATTATCATATGGAATTATTGTAGATATGTGGCCCACTTTTAGTGCCTCTCATTTTGAAATTTGATCTACATTTGGATGAATTCCAATGGTCTATGGTTAGTGTGGATGACCATCTCTTTCCCCAAGATTTAGTGTTTCTATTGTTTGTAGGCTTGCACAATGGCATAGAGATCCTTGTCATATGTCAGGCATTTCTTGATTATATCATTAAAAGTTTCATTGTGATATGTAATAGGATGTCCATGTTATATGATTATAGCTCCTATGGAATATTTATATGCATCTATCATCAACTCAAAAGGTTCATGCAAGTCTGGTAAGGCAAGAATAGAGGTTGAGTAGAGTCTATTCTTCAAATTCTCAAATACCCTTTGTTGTATTTCACCCCACTAAAATTGAGCTTTATCTCCTCTTTTAGTCACTTGGTTTAGTGGCCAAACAACATGTGAGAATCCAAGAACAAACATATAATAGAAATTTTCAATACCTAAAGAGTTGTGAAGTTCTATGAGGGTCCTTGGTGTAGGCCATTCTCAAATAACCTAAGTCTTCTCTAGATCGACATGGACCCCTTCCTCATTACAACGTACCCCAAGTACTAAATTTTTTTCATCCTAAATGTGAATTTATTGAGATTTACATATGAATTATGCTCCCAAAGAGTTTAAAGAACCTTACAAACATGTTACAGAAGTTCCTCCCATGTCTTATTGTAGATGAGTATGTCATCTAGGTAGACAACCATGAATGAGTTGGTGAAGGGTCACAATATGTCATCCATCAACCTCATGAAGGTTTTAGGTGCGTTAGTCAAGCCAAAGGGCATAACAAACCATTCAAAGAGCCCCTCCTTAGATTTGAATGCAGTCTTCTAGACATCAATGGGATTGATGGGAATTTAGTGATAACTAGATTTGAGATCAATTTTGGTGAAGAAATTTGTACTATGAAGTTGTTCCAATAGGTCATCAATCTTGGGGAGGGGGTAATGATTATTCATAGTGATTTTATTCAAGGTTTGATAGTCAATGCAAAGCCTTCATGTTGCATCTTTCTTTGGTACTGGGATAATTAGGTTACCACAAGGCAAAGAGCTTAGCCTGATGTTACCCTTTTGAATCAATTCTTAAATATAACTTATTATCTCATCATTCTCCAAAATTGACATGTGATACATAAGACTATTAGGTAAAGGTGATCCTATGATCAAATCGATTGAATATTTTACCTAGTTGTGAAGTGGACTCCTATGAGTGACTTGAATAAGTCATTATATTCTTCCATGATTTATCCCATTGGCTTCTATTGTTATGTTAATTGTGTGGTTAGGACTTTAACATCGACCTTATTGGATTTATGTGGTTTGACCACCATGAGAAAAAAAAATTATCTTATCCACCAATCTCTTACATTGTTTTGCACTAATTAGGAAGATAGATGTGGGATGTGGTACTTCTAGTACCCTATAGCACCACATTCTAAGAGTGAGGGTGATTCTTTAGGTTCATGATTTATATATGCCATATTGATCATACATGAATGGATAACCAAGGAGTACATTACAATCATCTAGATTGACCACATCACACAAGACTTCATCTTGGAAAGGTTTTATTGCATATGAAAGAAGACACTAATGGGTGACACAAAGGTCTCTCCCTGGGCTCAACCATCCAATATTATATGCCTTTGGGTGAGGATTCATGGATAGATTTATACTTTTCACAAATTTAGTAGAGATTAAATTATTTTGACTCCCACTATCAAGAATGAAATGTAGAGGCTTACCTTTTACCCATAATTTAGAGTGAAACAACCTTTCCTTGTCATCTAGCCTTTCCTTATGGGTCTGTGATGAAGCCTTAATGGTATCAGGCTTAGCATCTATAATCTCTTCTTCATAATCTTCAACTAAATGGTGTGTATGAGGAAGAGTAGTAGATGTCAAGTATTGTGACTCAAAAAGCAGTGGCTTGATGGCTCAACATTCTTCTTTAGAGTGAGTTCCAGTTTTGTGGTAATCACACCATTTCTCAGTCTTCCCCTTTTGGGGTTTTTTAATCTTAAAACTCCTTTTGATTCCAATTTTGGCCTCATATTTGACCTTCCTTGTCATTTTTCCATTTCAAAGGTTGACTCTTTAGATTCATTCTTCCATGCTTGTACTCAATCTTCACTATGAACTTGTATGCCTCATCAAGGGTTTCCAAATTGAAGAGTTCCATTTCCCCTCATATATACTATAGAGTAAAATACTCTACATTTTATTTTGAGTTTTAGTTGTGTGCTCCAAGTTTTGTCCCTGCGCATTTTAGTTTTGAGGCAGTGAAGTTTTTGACACAGAGCGCAGGCGCGAGTTTCATTTTTGCCTAAATTTTCTCTAAGTATCAAATTCACATGGAACATGACAAGTGTCATCAGTTGGGACACATTTTATAATTTCTATAAGTTACATGGAGATCACCATGTATCATAGTATAACTTAGCAGAGTGCAACAAGTGTCAGCATCTGTGTTTCAAGTTTCTTATGAGTTTTAAAAGCTTATTTCAATAAGTTTCTCTCAGAGTCCCATAGAGGATGCCAAGTGTCAAATGCAGAAGGTTTCAATATGTTTCTCTAAAAGTAGTGGAAAGTGTTGTGTGTCCCTAGATTAAGCTTAGTGGAGACTACCAAGTGTCAACATCCACATTTTCTCCAATTTGTTTCATTGTTGAGTAAAGACTATGGTGGGTCCCAGGTTTTGTTTCTAAAGTAAGTCGAAGCTGCCAAATGTCATCATCCATGTGAATCTAAAATGAGTCTTGAATGTTTGTATAGTATATCTAGAGCCCCATAGAGACTGCCACATGTTACCTTCCACAAGATTCTCAAAAAGTATCTAAAGTTTCTATAGACAAGTGGAAGCTGCCATGTGTCACTTGTTAATGATCAGGGGAAAGTGCCACCTATCCCCATTCCCCTTTTGAAGCTGCTCAGGAAAGAATTGTTTTGGGTCCCATTTTCTATAAGTTGATAAAGTTAAAAAGTAGTGGACTATGATAGATGTCAAAGATGGAGCACTATTGATACAAAGACACAGTAAAGAGTATAAGTAATGCAGAAAGTGTCATGTGTCTTCTGTAAGTGCCATAGAAGCTACCAAGTGTCATTTTTTGGTGCCTCCTAAATAATGAGATGGTTTTTAAGTGAAATAAGGGATGCTTCCAAGTTTCCTCACCCATTTCATAGTGGGAAGCATCACATGTATCTAATTTAGCCAATGATCATGCGAGGAGACTAAATATTTTAGATCCAAGAAATATCTTCTGTTAGACACTTCTAGTAAGTTAGAGTTTAGTTAAACCATTGGGAAGGGAATGTGTGGGAAATCTAGAGCCAGTCCTATGCTATAAATATGGGTGCAAACTTCAAAGAGAGGACATCATCAGAAATCATCATCAAAAGAAAGAATTTTTTGCAAGAGATTGTTATCAAGAAGTTTTAGACTTTCTTGTTGTGTCCAGGAATATCATTTTCCTTTATTCCATTTTCTTGAGTTAGAAATTTTGTATAATTGTGCATGTTTTTGTGCCTTTTATGTGATTGTAAAATTAATAAGAAGACTAAATTTTGTGTCTTTGCTGATATTTTCTGTGTTACTACAAAAATTGTCTAAGTTGTGAGCCTTTGATTCTATTTATTTTCATCTTTTACATTGATCATGCATTGTTTGATCTTTAATGTAATTGAATCCTAAATATAACTTCACTATGCTTAGTATTAAGGATCAAATTAAATTTAGGTGCATCACCATAGTTATATTTTCTTTTGTTGCATTAGTGATTTCATTTAATTTCTATCCCTTTTCTCACAATACATTTGAGATAAAGAAAAGCCAGCTTCTTTAAAATCTAGAGGTTATTTTAGGTCACAAGTCCCACATTCTTGAAACTTCCCATTGTTGGTGTTGGAAACATCACAATTCTTCTCATCAATAGTTTTTGGCATGCCTAGTGGGACCATCTTGAAGTTTCTTTCAAGACCGTATGAACTAGAGAACTACAAGGAGTCAGAGTTGTGGACCAGTAACAAGAGCTCAATCTACTGTGAATCCAAGTATTCTTTCAGCACCATTGATAAGTAATTCAATAAGAAGGGTTAATCAGTTTGTAGCAATACCTAGAGTAAACATGGGAGCACCTATACCCCTAAGGAATTATGCAAGTTGGAACACTGGTAGTCCTCTAATTCTCCCAGTACCACTAGCCACTTGGGATCCTATTCCAGTAAATGCCCTAAAAGCTCTACCCAAATTTAGTGGGCGAGATTTCAAAACACCTGAAGAACATTTACAGGATGTGTCTGATGTCTATGCAATACATGTGATCACATAGCAAAATGTGGCTATAAGATTGTTAGTAGCTTCTTTTAAGGGGAAGGCTCTAGATTGGTATAGATCTTTGACCCCAAATATAATATCTACATGGGATCAACTTGGAGATCTTCTCTTTGAAAGATTTGAAGAAAAGGGTGATAAATCTTATTTGTTACAACAATTGATTACTATCAAAAGGGTACCACAATAAGAAATGACTGATTTCAATTCAAGATTTCAAAAGACTTGGGAAAGAATTCTTGCTAAAGCAAGGCCATTACCAGGTATGGCTATAGTATTTTATCTTAAAGCTTTAAATTCAGATATCTAAGTAATGATTCAGTTACTTGGAGGTCAGACTCTGCCAGAAGCCTATGACTATGCAGTCAAAGCTGAAAATAATTTAATAGATGCTGGAAAGCTACCCTCATGGCCTCCCATGCCCATGTCTCTAGAGATTACCTTACCTTTGCCTCAAGAAGCCCCTAATTTCATATTCCCACCTGTGTCTATGTATACATTTCCTCAACAACCTGCTAAAGAACTTGTCCCTGTCTAGTGATTTGAGATGGATGATGTCAAGAACATCTTAAGGACATTTTCTAATGAGATAATTAATCTAAAAAGATAGAAAAATCCTTATCCTAAACCCCAATATCAAGAATACCAAGTAAATAGACTTCCACCATAGCCAAACTAGTATCAGGGTCCTCAAAGGCAAACTAACCCTCAGCCAGCAAACCAATTAGTTGCAGTCCCTACACCCTCACAGACTGTTCCCCCTAATCCAAATAGGGAGATTGTTCAAGGGAAGAATAATTATGTAGATGGCACCAATTCCTAGTGCTTCCCTTCTAATAATGCTCATATGCGTAGAGATTGTCCCATGGGTAATCTATATCAAAAGATAGTAGAGCAAAGAAGAGTGGATGGACAATTTGCAAATACTTCTGACACTCAATCCTACCAATCCTTTGGTATGCAAAATTTGGTCCTGATGGCTTAGATGCAAGGGATGTCCTTACAACAACAACAAGAAATAGCCCCTGAGCATTCTTTGTTTTCATGGGTTGAAGGTGAAGAGCCAGTGTTCTTAAATGAAGCTTCTACTTCCAAGAAGCCATTGGTACAATCAGATTACTACACCAAATCAAAGAGAAGGATGATGGAACAGCCTGAAGTCACAAATAATGAAATTATGGGGAATCATCCATTTCAAGATCATCAAAACACAACTATTAGACAAGAAATGCCTTGGCTAGTGTAGAACCAAGTAATTCCTGGACAAGTTCAAGAAAAAGTAAGGTACCCTTATTATCTAAGAACCCAAACATTAGGACTGATGAATGTGGTGGATCAGCTGAAGAGGACCCTAGCACATATGTCAATATGGGACATATTAGCTATTCTTGAGAAAAATACATTATTTCAAGAAGCTCTACAAGTCCAAGTAGTTCCTACACATACTGGTACCAAAGAAAGACCTGCTAATAAGGAAAAGCTCAAAGACACAGTTCCTCTATAGACAATAGCCCTTTTGAACAATGCACTAGAGGTAAGCATATCCAAACCAAAGCCCTTCTATTTGAATTTGATAGTTAGAAAGAAACTATTACATAATGCAATGATAGACTCAGGGGCTAGTACTATAGTAATGCCTAAACAAATAGCAGATGCTTTAAAAATAAAGTATGAGCCATTTACTAGAGGAGTTATGCAACTGGATGGGAAATTGATGCAAATAATAGGGAAGATTAAACAACTCCCATCACAATTATATAATTGCCCCAATATAATTGTCACTCAAGATGTGGTAGTCATAGATATACCCCTTGTATTTAGCTTATGTATATCTAGAGAGTTCACAGCCAAGATAGGAGGTTATATGTCACTTGATTGGTCTCACCTCATCCTAAACATCAAATATGGTTCAAAAATGAAAATACTATCTAAGCCACTATCTAAGGATCACATCACCAATGAACCAACCTCAAATTTAGGGCAGCTCATGCTATGCTGAATAAAGAAGAAAAGGTCTTTGTTGAAGAGTTAGGTGACTAGACTAAACATGACCAAGAAGAGGAAAATAACCAGTTATTAACTATGATGCAAAGTGACCCATATGGAAGTTATGAATCTATTAGTTTGGGCACTTATGTCATATTTGATGAAGACCATGAAATCCCAAATGTTTTAAGGGAAGAAATGCCAAAGAATCAAAAATCTAAAAAAGACTCAGAAATCTAGACCTTAAATTTTGATGGGGCTAGAAGTAAAAATGGTGCTGGAGCAGGAATTTGTCTTGTTGCTCCAAATGGTGAGAAAATTTTAAGAGCTATCTGTTTCCAATTTGCTTGTACTAATAATGATGTTGAATATGAATCCTTAGTACATGGGCTCATGTTAGCCAATAAAAAGGGAGTAAAGAATCTAATAGTAAAAGGAGATTCAGAACTAGTGGTGAAACAAATTAGAGAAAAGCCAATAGCCAAAAATGTAAGGATGAGATCCTATAGACACAGAATTTGGCACTTAATAGATTATTTTCAAGCTTTCAATATTGAAGTAGTTCCTAGAACTCAAAATTTTGAGGCAGATAAGATGGGATAGATTGGCTCATAGTTTGACCCAATAACTGGTCTATTAGTCAATAATGAGTCAGTCAAAGTTATAGTAAGGCCAACTATCCCAGACAATGATGAAAATTGGCAAGTCTTTGAAAATAATTCTCAGGTACTCTCATTGTTGCAATAGTCAAGGGAATTTGCTGATCAATTATAACCCAAAATTGAAGAAGCATATGGAGACCAAGTTATTCAATTAAAGACAAATAAGCTTCCCAAAGGCTTGATTACTTTAGAAAACCTATTTGATCCAGAAGATGTAAGCCTAGAGAAGAAAAGATTTCAAGCAAATAAAGTAGACTATTTTGAGATACAAGTGAGTGAAGGGAGAAAACTAAAGATTGGAAATTCTGCAACCCAAGAGGAAAAGGAAAGACTAAATGACTTGTGTAAAAGATATGATAGAGTAATAGTCTAGACCTATAAAGACCTTCATGGCTATAACAGAGACATCATTTAGCACACCATAAAACTAACTAAAGGATCTAAGCCAGTCAGATAGAAGTAGAGGCCAATGAATCTAAATATTGAGCCTCTAATGGTGGATGAGTTTCAGAAATTGTTAGAATCTAAAATAATTTTTCCAATCAAACACTCAACCTGGGTATCCAATCTATTACCAATCAAAAAAAGAATGGTGACATAAGGATTTGTGTGGATTTTAGAGACCTAAATAGAGCATCTCTAAAAGATCACTATCCCCTACCCTCTATGGAACAAATTTTATAGACTGTGGCTAGATCAGAGAGGTTTTCCTTGCTAGATGGTTTCTCTGGGTACAATCAGATTTGGTTGGCTGATGAAGACCAACATAAGACTGCATTTACTACCAAATGGGGAACATTTGCATATGCCAAGATGCCATTTGGCCTATCAAATGTTGGAGCCACTTTTTAAAGAGTAATGGATGTAGCATTTAAAGAACTCATAAATAAAATCATTATGATTTATCTTGATGATCTCACTATTTTTTCCAACAATGTTGTTGATCATTTTGATCACCTGGAATCTATTTTTAAAAAATATCAAGAATTTTGAATATCCCTAAATCCCAAGAAGTGTATCTTTGTAGTACCTCAAGGCAAACTACTGGGACATATAGTATCCAAAGAAGGATTCTCTATAGATCTAGAGAGAGTCACAGCCATGATGAACTTGCCACTACCAGTAAATAAGAAATTAGTTCAATCCTTTTTGGGAAAGATTAATTTTGTCAGTTGGTTCATATCAAACTTTGTAGGCCTAGTGAGACTACTGACACTCTTGTTGAAGAAAGACCTAGTAATCAAATGGACTACAGAAGGAAGACAAGCTTTTGAGGAGATCAAAAAAGGAATTTCAATAGCCCCATTACTTTAGTAACCCAGACTTCTCTAAGCCTTTTATAATGTATGTTTATGGAGGAGAGTTCAGTATTGCTGCTATCATAACATAGAAAGATGATCAACAAGAGGGAGAACACACAATAGCCTTTTTCTCAAGGACTCTTAGGGAGTATGAAGCAAAATACAACTTTGTGGAGAAATAGGCATATGTTATGGTAAAAGCCCTCAAAAAAATTTGGCATATGGTATCAAGAAATAAGATTTTGTTACTTGTGGCTCATCCTAGTGTCAAAGAATACATTATGGAGGGTGAAACTACTAAAAAAAGAGCAAACTAGATAAGAAAGATCCTTGAGTAGGATGTAGAGGTCAGACCTACTAAGCTGGTCAGAGGTAGGGGTTGTGTCAATACCTGGCTCAAGCTATGGAAAAGATGATAACTAAAGAAACAGAAAAGTAAACTATATTGAAGATACAAGAAGTTGATCAAAACTCTTGGGTCACAAATAAAATCCATTTTATGAAACATGGGATTTTCCTAAAAGAGCTCTCTCAAGAAAAGAAGAGATACTATAGGTAGCAAGGGGTCCATTTTGTTTTAATTGACCAAGTTCTTTTCAGAAGAAATACTGATGGCATATTTTTAAGATGCATAGAGAAAGATGAGGCTCAGAAAATACTACATGAAATGCACCATGGAGTCTTAGGTGGACATTTTTATGCTAGAAACATAGCTATAAAGATAACTCAGGTAGGTTATTTTTGGCCCAATTTATTTATAGACTATTATAAATTGGTCAAAAAGTGCCAATCTTGTCAGTATTATGTGGGGATGAGAAAGAATGCAGCAATGCCCCTTAGTCCTATAATTGTTGATGAACCCTTTACTCAATGGGGTCTTGATTTCATTGGAATGATCAATCTGGTGTTGAGTATGGGACACAAATGGATTTTAACTGCCACTGATTATTTTACCAAATGGAGTGAGGTAGTGCCACTCAAAGAAGCAACAGAAAATGTGATCCTAGATTTTTTGGGAGGTATCACTACTCGCTTTGGGCCTCCTCGTACCATAATTTTAGATAATGCTAAGGAATTTTTAGGGGAAAAAGTATCTTATTTTTCACTAAAGAATGGAATTTATCTAAAAACTTCCTCAAATTATTACCCTCGGGGTAATGGTTTGGCAAAATCAACCAACAAGAACCTGATTAGAATTATTAAGAGAATAGGGGTTGATCATCACAAAGAGTGGCATAAAGTGCTTAATATAGCACTATGGGTTGATAGAATCACACCTAAACAAGTGACAAAGATGTCACCATATGAGTTGGTATATGGTAAGCATACTGTAATGCCCTTGAGCTTGGAGATTCTGGCTCTCTAGTTATTAAAATAGATTGAAATTGAGGAAAATGGCCCCATGCAGATCATACTTACTAAATTCTTAGAAGTTCAAGAAAAGAGGGATGTAGCACATCATTCATTAATGAAGCATCAGAAAATAATCAAAGATTTCTTTGATAAGAAGACTTCAAACCCCCATTTTGAAGTAGGCTCAGTTGTTTTAAAATGGGATGCGAGAGCTGCCAAGCTGGGTCAACACACTAAATTTGAAGCATTATGGACTGGCCCCTGTAAGATTCATGCATGTAAATAACAAAATTCATTTGAGCTAGAAATGGTGGAGGGTGAACCTGAAGAGATTCCTATGAATGGGATCTACCTGAAACATTTTAGTTAAGCTATATCTTCCATGTATTATAGTTAGATAGTTTCCCTTTCCTTGTTGCTCTATTTTCTCATTTTTCTTTCCTGCTCTTTCTTTTAAATAAGTGTTCTTTGAACATGTGGCCACGGCTCTAATCTTTTCAAAAAAATTAAAACTCTTGCATTCATTAATTCTCTCTCAAATTCTTTAAATTCCATAAGGTACCTTTACACAGCCACTTCTATGACATGTCTGACTCGCTATCCGACACAGATTTAATAAGATTTGCTAATGGTTATCTAATTTTAATGCCATTTTTGAGACTTGATGGGTCATTAAATACCCCAATAACAAGAGTTAAGGCTTAACAATGTCTCAAACATTCTTACATCTATTAGAAAATCCCTATTACCTATAATTTCAATTCATAGCAAAACCTACTTAGTAAAAGTGCCTTCCCTATTGTAAAGCTTCCATACTTATTATGTAAGTTCACTAATTTCAAATATAGATATAGATATGGAGGAGGCATAATATTCACAATAGGGGTCTAGGATTTATGAATCTATTAATAAGCTTCTCATAAGTAAATCATATGCTTCAACTGCTACACAACCCTTAAAGGCCTATCTGCGGACTAGAGTCCTCAAAGTTGGTTATGCAAATGACCCAGCAAAGGTGAAGGATTTTGCAGATGGAATCATAGACCTAATCCTTCAAAATTCTAGTAAAACTCTATGAAAAGGGGCACACCAAAGATGTATCCAGAGGGCCAAGACTAGACAATACAAAACATTCTCAATGAGGATATGGACTTCCCAATTGGCACAATTCATTATCCTAGGTGTATATCCATGCCTTGACCTAGTTGAAATATGTGTTGAATTATTTCATGCACCCTTGAACACCATACAATAGGATCAATTCATGGTGCAAATTACATCGAAGGCCATCAGGGACATGTTGGCCCTATATCATGACAAGACAGCCATATTTCCCACCATTGCCAAAATGTAGAGAACATGGGCAAATATTAATAATCAAATGAGGTTTCTCAAATCAGAATTGCAATTAGGGGATGATGATACCACTATGCCAGTGCTGCCAATAGGAAGAGCATAATTTGCATAGGCCAGTCAAGAGGCACTATCTATGATGGCATTCATTTTTGTAATGAAAGAGGATATAACTATCTATGAAGAACAAATGGCCATTCTCTTTAGATTGAAAACTATAGACAAGTCTCATGAGTATCAGCTTGACTTCTCTGAGTAGATTGCCTATTCAATGGTTAACCAGCTCACCCATTTCAAGTCTAAAGGGGTTTTTAGGTATTCATCTTATCTATTTCACCTCATCTTGTATCAAAAATCTGGCATATTTTCCCAATATATGCATCTAAATATGTATGACCCAAGTTTTGGTCATAATAAGACCATTCTAGTGACTGCATGGACACATATCCTATCCAAAACAAGTGACCCTTATGAATTTTGGGCATTTTTTGTTGCCCCTACCTTTTATCACCTAAGCCTAGAGCCAGTTGAAAATAGATTAACTCTAAGTGTCAATGGCCTCATGACAAATTTCCCTATTCCTTGTGACTACTTTTTTGGATCCCATCATACTATCATTAGGGTCCATGGTTTTAATGGAGAACCCATGTTGCTACCCAATATTTTGACTCTTAGGTTAGCATTCTTAGAGGTCACCCGGTAGGTGTCTACAGTTGATAATGAATATGGTACTAGGAAGAAGAGGAACAAAATGTATGATATTCCATGGGTAACGAACAACATGGCCCTAGAGGTTAGAGATGTTGAGCACGTGTTGTTGAGAAAGACAACCTTCCTGGGTTTCTTTCTAATTGAAGATAAATGGGGATATGACCCAAGTAGTTTCATAACCTCATGGGTCAAGAATAACAAGGTCACCACTAGAATTGTGCATGAGGGCTCTCCCTTGTGGGAAAATAGAAGAAAACTTAAGGAAGATATTCCTAATTTATATGTAGAATTGACATATTTGCACTTGCAGGAGGCCATAACATGGGAGACCTTTTATGATAAGAAAAAGGATTTTGACCATAAAATCAGAATGACTTCTGCTTTAAGAAGGGCATTGAAGAACAAAGACTGGAAACTTGAGAAAATAGAAGCCTATTAGAAGTATAGGTAGGAGATTTGTGAGACAACTCACTCTTTTGGTAATGTAGATTCAAATGAGAAATGGGAGGCAATTTGGGATGAATTTCATCCATCTCCTATCTCTAGCCCTGATATAAGCAAACTACAAACATAGGGTGGAAAGTCAGCAGCCAGAGTAGAATCTAGTCATGCAGTGCAGGCCTCAGGACAAACCTCATCTATAGTCATTGTCACTATTTGGCCCAATCTCTCACTACCATCAAAAAAACAAAAGAGTGTGGTATCCTCACCACCTAGATCTTCTCTATCATGATCAGCCTTTGAAGTTCCCAATTTTGTGCAATCACCACTAATAGCAGTGGTAAACCTTGAAGAGAAAGAAGCACAATAAGAAGAAGAAAGGCCAAGGAAACATAAGAAGCTAAAACTTTAGCTTGATTCAAAGGAGGTAGAGCCCTCACAACATCAACCACTAAGTACATATATTTCTCCTCAAGTACATGTTGTTTCTCCTTCTTCTTCTCAGTCTTTTCCTTCTTCTATAGGGGTGGCAATCCCAACTAGCAAAATAATATCCCCTACCACCTCTACTGTGCCAATATCCCAATTTACCCCATCTATTACTACTCAGACCACATCATTGCCTCACTTTTCCCCCTCTGTCCCAAAGAGAATACCTCCTCAGATTTCCCCTAGCCAACATTTGGCTATTCCCTATGGCTTGCCACATGGTTATCCTTTTATGGGTGGGCATATTACCTCTCCCTCTAACTTCCAAACTCAAGCAAGCACTGCTAAGAAGGCTAGGGAAGCTCAAATGGAGAAAAAGAGGATGAAAGATAATAAAGCTTTGGCTACACCACATATGAGGTCACTATTCGACCCAATCCAGCAGCAACTAACTGTGACCCATTTGTCACCTAATATAGTCAAGCCAAACGAACAAATGCAACTACAAGATGATATAATGAGTGCAGTGGCTATGGATATGTCACTCTTTAGACCATAGGATAGGGTTGAGTTGCTGAATTAAACCACTTATTCTATAACTATTGATTATTTGAAAGTATCAAAAAAGCTATAGAAGGTGGAGGCTGATTTAGTTCAAGAGAAAGCAAACTGTAGTAGTCTAATTATAGAAATCAAAACCAAGAATAATGAAATAGAGAGTCTTAACAAATAGTTTCAAGATAATATTTCTTGTTAGACTCACCAGGCTATTCAAGCCCTAAATGCTTCTTTGAAAGAAGAGCTAACATAGGAGAAAGCCATAATGACAGCCCTAAGGCAGGAAAAGGTAGCACTACAGAAATAATGTGAGGAAAACCTACAATAAGTCACTCAGTTCTAATAGAAGCTATTGAATGAACAAAATAATACTACTACTATATAGGCCCAACTTCAAGCTGAGCAAAAAATAACAAAATAATTGACACTTGAGTTGGCTAATAGGCTAAAGAATGTAGGAGTTTTAAACCTGGTCAAAGAGCTATATGTATTAATATGGAAAAGAATCTCTGAGGAAATTACTCAGCTCAGACCCTCTCTAACTTTCTTGCTAAATTCACAAAAATTATGTGAAAAGGTGGAGACTTCAGTTCAGGCCATTTTGTCCACTGTCTCTTTAAGAGTGTTTGATTCTCAAATGATGTTGCAGAAGCTATATGACACAATTGATGGAATGTTATTAGTAGTAAGGATTAGTGATAGAATGATTGCTACAAAAAGGGTGAATGAAGTTCTCATTTGTAACTCTACATCAATTAATTACAAAGAGCTTCTAGACGTGGTAAAAGAGGGAATAAAAGACATGAAGCAACATATTGAATATTTGGTGCAATTGGGTTTTCCCTCCCCTTTTCTTGATAGCAACACTATGTTAATGGTTGATGAGATTAAACCTTTGTTGTTAATCAGACAAAATGATCAGTTAGTTTTCTAGTGTTTAATAGATGATTCATCAGTGCTAGAAGTGGAAGTTATCTTGATCCCCATGTCCCAGCTTGAATTCTAATTGAAGGCTACAGATGATATTTTGTAGAGTTTTTCACACAAGGACATCATCAACCTTGATTTAGCCTTCCAAAGAATTGCAAAATAAGCAGGGACTATCTGATGCTGAGTGGTTGTTTATCAGATGGCCTTACTAAAGTTGTGATTTTTACCACATTTTTATATGTGGGATATTTTGGATTCTTTTTTGAGTAGGCTCAAAAGTCCTCAGGGTCACCAAGAAATATAGATTAAAATACTCTACATATTATTTTGAGTTTCAGTTGTGTGCTCTAAGTTTTGTCACTATGCATTTCAATTTTGAGGCAGTGAAGTTTTTGACACAGAGCATGGGTGCAAGTTTCATTTTTGCCTAAATTTTATCTAAGTATAAAAGTCACATAGAACATGCCCAGTGTCATCAGCTGGGACACATTTTATAATTTCTATAAGTTGTGCAGAGACTGCCACATGTCTTGGTATATCTTAGTGGAGTGCGACAAGTGTCAGCATCTACATTTCAAGTTTCTTATGAGTTTTTAAATCTTATTTCAATAAGTTTCTCTCAGAGTCCTATAGAGGGTGCCAAGTGGCAAATGTGGAAGGTTTCAATATGTTTCTCTAAAATCTATGGAAAGTGTCGTGTGTCCCTAGCTTAAGCTCAGTGGAGACCGCCAAGTGTCAACATCTACATTTTATCCATTTTGTTTCATTGTTGAGTAATGACTGTGGTGGATCTTAGGTTTTTTTTCTAAAGTAAGCAGAAGCCACCAAGTGTCATCATCTATGTGAATCTAAAATGAGTTTTGAATGTTTCTATAGTATAGCCAGAGCCCCATAGAGACCGCCACATGTCACCTTCCACAAGATCCTTAAAAAGTATCTAAAGTTTCTATAGACAAGTGGAAGCCACCACATGTCATTTGTTAATGATTAGCAAAAAGTGCCACATGTCCCCGTTCCCCTTTTGAAGCTGCTCAGGCAAGAAGTGTTATGGGTCCCATTTTCTATAAGTTGTTAAAGTTATAAAGTAGTGGACTAAGACAGATGTCAAAGACGGAGCACTCCCAATACAAAGACATAGTAAAGAGTATAAGTAATGTGGAAAGTGTTGTGTGTCTTTTGTAAGTGCCATAGAAGCTACCAAGTGTCATTTTCTAGTGCCTCCTAAATAATGAGATGATTTTCAAGTGAAATAAGTAGATGCTACCAAGTGTCCTCACCTATTTCACAGTGGGAAGCATCACGTCTATCTAATTCAGCCAATGATCATGCGAGGAGATTAAACATTTTAGATCCAATATATATCTTATGTTAGACACTTCCAATAAGTTAGAGTTTAGTTAGACCATTTGGAAGGGAACGTGTAGGCAATCTAGAGCCAGTCCTATGCTATAAATATGGGTGTAAACCACAAGGAAATGACATCATCAAAAATCATCATTAGAAGAGAGAATTTTTTGCAAGAGATTGTTATCAAGAAGTTTTATACTTTCTTTTTATGGCTAGGAATATCATGTGCCTTTGTTTTATTTTCTTGAGTTAGAAAGTTTGTATAACTGTGCATGTTTTTGTGCCTTTTATGTGACTGGAAAAATTAATAAGAAGACTAAATTCTATACCTTTGCTGATATTTTTTGTGTTACTACAAAAATTGTCTAAGTTGTGAGCCTTTGATTCTATTTATTTTCATCTTTTACATTGATCATGCATTATTTGCTCTTTAATGTAATTGAATCCTAAAGATAGCTTCACTGTGCTTAGTATTAAGGATCAAATTAAATTTAGGTGCATCTCCATAGTTAAATTTTCTTTCATTGCATTGGTGATTCCATTTAATTTCTATCCCTTTTCTCACAATACATTCAAGATAAAGAAGATCCAACTTCTTTAAAATCTGGAGGTCATTTTAGGTCGCAAGTCCCACATTCCTGAAACTTTCCATTGTTGGTGTTGGAAATAGCGCAATTCTTCTCATCAACATATACCATTGTAGTCCACCATGATATATGAGAATATTATGTTTCTCATTTTTTTGGATGCCCAATCTTGTAAATAGAGAATGAAAAATGTCAGTGTAATTTTGAAAAAATTAGTCCTTACCTTGGTGAAGTTGTTGCCACTGTATGTATAAATCATCATATGCTCCAATGGGATACTATTCTTGCTTTACTACTTCCATGAAATCATCCCAAGTAGGTTGCCCCTCAAGGCCAATTTCATCTATATTGAACCTCTTTTTGTACACTTTCCACTAATTTTTCATGGGCAATGATGCTTTCAAAATAGCAAAAGTGATATTTTCTCCATCAGTGAATTTATTTATATAAAAGTAGGAAGACAATTGATCCAACCAATTTTCTACTACATCAGCATTGATTTTTCCTTCAAATGTAGGGATATCAAAATTCACCTAAACTTTGAAGGGTGTTGGGGCACTAAAAGTATGTTCCATGGATGAGGAACTAAGAAGTACAGATGAAGAGCTAGAATTTCCCATCAAGATTTATTAGAGAATTTGGGTGAATTATTGTAACATCTATGTTTGTTTCCATTAGAGGGTTTCATTCACCATTTCCTTGAAGGGTCAGATGTCTCAGTGTCATCCACCATTTGAGGTCATTTTGAGCGAATAGGTGGATAGTTTGAAATCTCTATTATTTTCCACCCAAGCTTCTTATAGCCTGACCTCATCCTTAGGATCATATACTCTCGAGACAAACTAATCTAATACCACCAATCCAAAACACAAAAGTTTTGATTGAAAGATATTTTAATAACACAAAAATAACATAGTAACAATGATTTCTCTTAGAAGATATGTTTTATTACTCAAGATTGTAAATGCAAACATATGTTTATCTCTAGGAAGAGATGTCTAATTTCTATTTTAGGCTAAATCTTAATTTATACACATTTTGAAGATAAGAGGAGGATGTGTAAGGTAACCAATCTTGAGGGAGATTATGTGGTTTGAATTCTATGATTTACAACGATACAAAATTCAAGGAATTACTATTTTTAAAAACTTACTATTTTTAGACTGCAACACTAAAATTGAAATTTAGGGCACCTCTATTAAGTTTTTAGGGGTCAAAATATAAAAAGTAGAGATTTTTCCATCTCATCATGTTATCCTCATTCTTATATTTCCAATGGTTCAAATAGGGACTCAATTGGAGCTATGGTGCAAAATTTATGGCTCCTAGAAGTTTCATCATCAATTGGGGTAAAACCATCACCTAAATTGTTGCTCAGATCGAAATACACCCATAAGGGCATACTATATTTTTTTTACCAAAAAATGATCCAAAAATTCCTAATATAAATGTCCTACCCAACATGAATCAAGATCTACCTACATTAAACCAAGTGTTAGTAATTAAGAAGTTGCCATTAAGCCATGATGCACCCAACCAACAACTAGGATTCTTAAACCAATAAATGTTGGAGTACATCCCCAGAATAATATCAATCAATTAATTGTGCCTATAAATAACACCAACATTCAAATTGTGACCCAAAATAATAACTCAAATCCTCTAAAGGGAGAATTAGATTTGATATAGAGAACCATTCATAAACTTTCTAATGATTTCTTGGATCTCAAGAAATAAATGGGAAATATTGGTTAGGGTTCTAATATAAATTAAAACTTCTAGAGATATAAAAAATGCACAAGGACTTCCAAGAAAATATTCAAAACCTGCACGCATAGGGACTTCCAGGCGTGGTTGGCATTGAGTAGGGTGGAGGTGGTGGATTTCAACCCCATGACCCTGCAGGCAGTGATGGAGTTTTGTTGCTACAACCAGGGGTTTCTTGTCAGTTTTATGGGTATGCAGAGGGGGTTTGTTAGTGCTGATGATTGTAGATAGGTTTATTCTCAAGGTCATGGCATTTTTGGTGCCCAAAATCATAGGTAGAGATAGGGCTCTATGTCCCATTGGTGAACTAGGATTCGTGAAGATGACAGACCTGATTCCAGCTTGTTGTTGAATTAGGGTTTGAATCTAGTAGTCTGGTATTTTGAGACACTAATTAAGGACACCAAGGCTATGGGTAGTGTGATTTTAGGGTTTGAGGGCATGGTGGAGCATGGCCTTTTTCTTGACATGGCTACAACTATCATTATTGTTGGATCTGATGGTGTCTCTATCAAATCAAAGTGACAGAGAAACCAAAGGTATTTTGTAGATTTTTAATGTCACAGTAAATGCTTGTGTCGTTATTGCAATGGCAACTTGCATTGTTGGCCAGGGTAAAATGCTAAAGATATATACTTTTTAGCATTCTTTACCCTATGCTGTTAGTTCTTTAAGGTTTCAGGTCCTTATAAAACTTGGGTACTTTTATTGGACTATGTTTGTGGTTTCAAGTCCCTGTAAAACTTGATTTTGTTGCTGCTCTTCTATAGGTTTCAAGAATGCTTTTCTTGGTGGTTGTTAATGCTTTATCTTTCTTGATTCTGTAATAGGGTTTTGGGGTACCTTCAAAACCTACTTTTACCATAATCTAAAACAAACCATTCAATAGGTATAAAAATGATAATGATCCCTCCTTCTAGTACCAACTTTTTTTATTCCTTTTTGATGCACCTAATGTGGTTCTTATGTCACTAGGGAATAAGAAGAAAGTAATGAACTCAATTTTATGTCCTAGAAGACTTGTGGCTTGATTTTTTACATAACTACTAATGAAAATAGAAAAATAGCAAAAATAAAGTGTCATTATTGTATAATCTTATGTCCCTATAATAGGTTCTACTTGTAGACTTATAAATGGTGGCTATATTTCTATTATTTTTCTATTTTCATTAGTAGTTATGTAAACAACTCAAGACCTGAGTCTTTTGGGACTTAAAATTGAGTTTATTACTTTCGTCTCATTCCCTAGTGACATATAAAGCACATTAAGTGCATCAATAGGAAGTTAAAAAGCTAATCAAGAATAGTTTTTAGATAATTAATGCAAAAGAGTTAATAATTCATGATATTATCTAAATGCTTTTTTGTGTGATTTGTAGTTTCTACTTCTCTTGTTATTATAGAATTAATGGTTTCTTTTCTACTGACTAGTCTAGTAATAATATCAATGTATGCATCTATTGGTTTGAGTTTAATACTAAGCTAACAAATATGTTGGTTTATCTGCTCTATTTCATCTTATTTGTATTTGAATGTGTTTATCCAATTTTATATGAATAAGTAACTTTTATACAACATATGCTTTTATATATATGCATTTCCTTTTCTTTGAAGTCTCAACTATGTTCATTTGGATTTGAGTATTACACTAGGGTTCATGAATGCTAGTTTTACATGTTATTATCATAAAGGTTAAAATAATTAACACTTATGACCATCTGAATCAAACTTTATTTTCTTCCCTACCCTACTTACCTTTATATCTACCCCATGAGTCACTTTAGTTTAGCTCATTCTATAAATAGTCATAGTTTGTTTTTTTAAAGGTATAATCACTGAGAGGGGGTGAATTAGTGATGCTAGATAATTCAATTTAATTCCCAACTCTTAAAAATTCAGAATACATCAATCTTGATCAAGCAGTATAAACATGAAAGCATATACATCCAAAGCATACATAAGAGCATACATCACACGAACACACAATATATGTGAGAAACCTTCTTGGGGGATAAAACCCACTAAACCCTAAAAGATGGACTAAATTTATATAAAACAATATCCCACATTTAAACTAGCACCAATTGATGAAGGAACATCTAACCCTTAGTTTAGTGAGACACCAATCCCACAAGGAGCTATTACCCCTATCTAGTTGAGCACCCATAACAACTAGACTTTTAGCAAGTTTCACCTTGTAAGGAGGAACCAACCCCCTATGAAACTAATCACCCACTCATATACCTAAATAGATCACCTTGAACACCTATCATTGCTCTTCATCTAATGATGATCACCTTTGTCTTCACTCTTCACCACCAATCTTTCTCAAGATGCCTCTAGGGATAACTTGCTCAAACTACCTCTTTAGGATCATGAGGTCCAATGACCTATGTGTCCTACATAAAATTGATTAGATAAATATTTATGATATTTATCACAATCTTATTATCCTAACTAACTTGTACCTTCTCTTTCAAAGGTTCTCTTATTTGTTTAAATCTACACATACATAGCTCACATAATTTGTCTAATAATGCCTTGTATTTATACCACTCTCTTCCTATAAGCCATCTTGGTCAAAAAATATTATTTACATATTTCAAACACCTTTAACATATTTCCATACACACATTACATGTGATAACCACACACATCATAGGTTGGTCATTACCTCATTAGTCCCAAACCACCATTAGTTCTTGGTGAGACCTAAAATAATTAGGCTTACTCACCCATACGTTATAAGTGAGACTAAATGGACCACCTTCATCATTTACCAATGATTGTGACATATCAAACCTTTATCTAATATCCCCTTTATAACTCACTCATGGGTTCATGCCACCTGGAACACCAAGTCAACACTTCAAACCTACCAATTAGATCTCCTTGCTCTTTAGGTCTTTATATTTAGAAAACATAGTCCCAAACTTCTTAAGCAAACAATCAAGTCATTCACATAGACATATGATTATATTATATGGGTGAACCCTTTAGGACCTTTGATATACCTCCATATTTTTTAGACACTTCAACATAGGCTCTAATCACTCAAAACAACTCTCTCAAAATGACCACTCAAACTGGTCATATATAGTAAAAATATAGTCAAGGTATTTTGATTCTCCATATCAAATCAAGGGAAAACAATGAAAACCAATTCCTTCTCATAAGTCTTATAGACTTATATAACATCTCCATTCTCATTTTCTTCTTCAATTCTATTCATAACACATCTAACACAATTTTTCAAAGTGGTCACTCAATCTACCATTACATTCAACAAACACAGTCAAATTCTAAGACTTTGTTCACACTAAAGATGGATTAGTCAAACCTCAGAAATCCATAAATATGGTCCTCATGAAGTTTATAACACTTTTCAATAATTACCTAATCTTAAAACATAAAAATACTATAAGAAAACAACTCAATTATCCTTTTCAGATCACTTATAGAACATGGTCAAACACACAGTCAACTTTGGAGCTTAATAACTTTGTGTAGTCATATAAAATGTTAAAATTGGTAACTTAAGTGTGTCTTATGACACCCAAATAATAGGTCTCTCTTTCTTTCTTTCATGACCCTCTTAGATACCTTTTCACTTATTTCTAATCATTTGTATCCTTCCAAATAGTGATTCCACTTCTTTCAAGTTGCTTTCCCTATGATAAATCCATCCCCATAGGTCCCATACCCTCAAGACAATAGTGCCCAACTTGGAATATAATGTTAGAACTTAGGGTGTCCATTTTTGGTGATCCTATCCAAGTGGATTTTTATCTCTAATGGTCATTTTCTTCCAGTTCTTATCCATCTTCTTCTTGACCTAATGCAAATACATTCAACCCATGACCAATAGATCTCTATAAAATCCCATTCAAAGTTCATTTAGAAGGGGTTGGTAAATACCAAAAAGTAAATAAAGAAGACAAGAAACACTACTTAGTCATATCTCCCTATTATATGCATACATCCATCAAATAAGGCCAAAATCTTATTCAAATCCTTACACTAGTCCCTATCCACCTCAAGCACACCCATTTTTATCATTTTGCATCTTCATACACACTATTTCACAAAGCACATCAAGTGGGAAAACTACATATGGCTTGATCCCTCTTCAAAGTATTGGTATATAGGCAGTGTGCCCACATAATTAGTATGGATACATGTTCAATGCATCTTACACACATTAACCCCCCTTCTTTCTCAAAGTTTGTTAAAGCATCATGGAGTTTAGGGTTTGAAGACTAAATTAGCTTTACAACTAGTTCTATAGACATCCAACATACAAAATTTCACAAGCATGCTCACATAGAGAAAGTGAACAAAACTTAGAAATCTTAGGCCTTGAGGATAATAGTAGTAGAATAGGACTATAGCATTGAACCCTAAGGTGTCCTATTTTGATGCTCCTATCCTTTCACAAAATGAGGACCAGATCTTGATTTGTGACACCATCCCAATCCTACATAGATAATTTTAGATCCTATTACAATATTATTTACTAATTTAATTAGCTTAGACCCTTAAATAAATTAATAAAAATACTCTAATATTCCTAAAATTGTTAAATCATTTGGTGAACCTGACTTGCTTTGTTTGTGCATAAAAACACTAGGCTGAATTCCTTGCTTAGTTTTACAATATTTTTCTAATTTTTTACTTTCCTATTTAAATCAAAAATTTAATTAAATTTTTAAAATTCCATAGTAATTTAAAAAAAAAATCTTCCAAACCCTAGTTGCACATACTAGGTCCCTTTAAATCAAGAATTTTCTAATAATTTTTTAATTTTTTAACTTGCATATTTAAATCAAATAATCACATCAAATTTTAAAATTCCATAGTAATTTTAAAACAATTATTTTCTTCCAAACCCTAGTTGTGCATACTAGGTTCCTTTAAATCAATAATTTTCCAATATTTTTTTGATTTTTTACCTACATATTTAAATCAAAAATTCACATTAAATTTTCAAAATTCCTTGGTAATTTTTAAAATTTTCATTTTCAAAATACTAGTTGCATATACTAGGTCCTTTTGTTTGCTTGAGGTATCACCTTACATCTCAAATAAAATTTCACATAAAAATAAAAATGGATCTCACTTATTTAAACATATTTCTTGCATTTTTGGTAAATAATAAGGAGACCATACTTGGTCCTATCATGTGCATTAATGATGAAGTTTGCCATATGTTAGTACAAAGCATCATTCTTTGCATTTCATGCTTACTTTTCATAATATGGGATGATATTAATAAAATTATTGTTAAACAAAGTAAGATCCCTCTCCTTCAAAGCAGTGTTTACTTATCTTTAATACAAGGTTTCCTTACTTTCTATCTTCATATGGAAAAAAATTTAATTTTATCTTACTAAACATATTAGAAATATCACATCACATGTCAGTGTTCTTAATGCATTAATGCTCAAATTCATGCTCTCTCTCCCTTGCTTTCTATCACTCATGTGGAATACTCTTTATAAACATATTGTTATACAATTTATAACTCCAAATACATGTATTTCATCCCACATACATGGTTTCTACCTAGAGGATCCATTGTATAAACTAATAACCACCTGTCAAGTTTTAATGTCATATCTTATGCACATGAAACAATTTCCTTCTCCTCCTCTCCCATAAGAGGGTGATAAATAATTTCCCTCTAAGCAAGTCCATGCTATCACCCATATAATAAGTGAGGAAACATATATTATTGTTCTTAATGCATGCATGAAGCCTATAGATTCTTCAAAACCTCTTCAACATATGTGCTTACATGTTCAATCAGAAGCAACTAGGATTTGCACTTGCAAGAATCTAAGGGATCAAATCACCAGTATGAATGAGTTAATTTTAGAGTTAAAAATTAAATATCAGATATTACATGAAAAGATCATAACATTAGAAAATCAGATTATAATACAAAAACCTCAAAGGCACTCTAGTGTCCATCATGTATATATACCTTCACCTAGTCAATTGGTTGCAAGCAATGTTACATATAAACACATGAGATCACAGCAAAGTAATTATACAACTAGTGATTCAAAAAACAATAAAAGATAAAATAATATTTCAAGTGAGTTACTAAGGGAAATGATTATATCTAAGTTTATCAAACTACTTCTTCTACATCTATTGAGAAAATCCAAATATTATTGTGCATATCATAGAATGCACGGGCATCACACAGATTCATGTTTGTCATTAAAAAAACATATACAATATATAATTTCTAATGAGGAACCTATACAAGGTAAATCAATAATCAATCCATAGTGACATAGAAACACATTCACAAAGGGTCAAATTTAGAAACAGTACAAAAGTGGTTACCAAATCATAACTTAGAACAACAAAGGGATCAAAAAGCAAAATTAGATCAAGAAATAGTACCATAAGTATAAGTAAAGCATGAAAAAGATGCAAATATACCTCTATAAAATGAAACTCAAATTTCAAAGTAGTATCAATTTTGTCAAGAATATCTACAATAGTTTGACTTTCAAGGTCAAGGGTTGGGCAAGCATACTCAGGCATCACTACTCCTACTCTATAAATTGATAATGTTTATCACCAAAGCTTTGGATTTATTGAACATCCTAAGGAAAATCATTCATAGACACAATTTATCAAAGGAAAAAATCTAGATACAAGAAAAGTCACACACTAGCATTCCATTGGTTCAAAATCAAGATGATAATGATAACTAGAACAATACAGGTTATTATGATTTCTAAGATATCAAAACTAAATCTGAATATTCAAAGTTATATTCATATATATTCCCTTTTGCTTCACAATCACACTTGATTCCTTTATTTGATATAGGACACCATGATAGGGAGCCTCTTATGAGACTCATTAGTTAGTATCATTTATTCTTAGTATTTCTTGTACATAGTTTCTTTTTGCTTACTTATACATAGTTTCTCAATATTTATTGTACATAGTCTCCTTATGATTGATTGTACATAGCTGATCTCAAAAATATCAAAAACATTCAAATATGTTAAAATACCAAAAACATTCACATATTCGAAAATACCAAAAATAATATAACATTTCAAAATATAAAAACATTCAAATAATTCAAAAATGCAAAAACATTTTAATTGTATGTATTATCCATGCTTGACATTTCTACTACCATGCTAGACTTACACTTTATGTTTTATGATGTTTTTTGTTGATTTATATACATTACCATGCTTCACTTGATCTTATTTGATTGTGTGTAGTGACATCGAGATCCATGATTTCTTCACTTTACCTAATGAGGGGGCATCTTACTTCTACATTTAAGACATGTATCGTTATATTTACCCACTAGGGGCATCTTCTACATGACTACACCATCCAAGTTATGTCATTCCTACACCACACACTCTAGTTATCATGATGATGTACATTATTTATTAGCTTACAAAGATTACTTTATCAACATTCACTAGTATATATCACTTGTGTATTTCTTAACATATACCTAATCTTGTACTACATATCTTGCATACTTTCACTTTTTGCTTTGATTAGTTAGATGTGATTGTATTTCTATTATTTAAATGCTTTCCTTTATTTATTTACATAGCTAGATGTGATTGAATTTATTAGTTCTTATTTTTTCCCTTGTATGCACCTTAGGACATTTTCTAATGTCCTTTGCTTCCTATATCTTGTGTGTGGCTTAAGACATTTGCCAATGTACTTTACATGTACTCTTATATATGATTGTGGCTTCCACGTCAACCTTGCTTGTTTACAATTGTATGTTTATGTGTAATTTAAACATGCCTTGTATGATTGCTTTATAGTTTGAGAGACATGTGCCCATGTCCCTTGTTTGCTTGGCCCCTTGGCCACTCTTGTAAGCTTCTTGCCTTGTGTGATTATTGCTTGATTGCTTTTTAATTGTTTCTAATGCTATGATCCACATCATACATTATCTTACTTTCTTGGATGCCATGATGGACATAATGATCCATCCCTCCTTGATAACTAAAAATAAATAACTAACACTTCTAATTTAAATTCATTATATTGCACATTCTATTACATTGTTATATCTATCTAGGCATACCCCTATTGATCTAACAATATCTATTACAAACCATGCTATATCTTGAGATATGTTATCGATTATCATTGCTATATCATATATTTTGAAACATAACATAATTATAGGGCTCTTTCTTATGAGGATAGTCATTGCAAGTTCTTCATTTCTACCCTCAAAAGAGGGGGAAACAAACAAGGCTTTTGTCACAAAGATCAAAGTTCCTATCAGTCAAAAAATCATCTTTTAGAACACCTAGACTAGTATTTAGACTTAAACCAAAAAAATAGACCAAGAAAATAGTGATAATCATAGAATAATAATTAGAATTAGCTCAGGACAATAGTGCCAAGATTGGACTATAGTGATGGATAGTATGGTGTCCAATTTCAGTGGTTTTATCCAAATAACAAAAAATCCAAATTTTCTAGAAATAGGTAAAAAGGTAAGTACAGTTATAGTTTTGTTAGCAATAATTCAATTTAGAATTAGTAGTTTTAGCTTAATTTTTCTCAAAGAATATAGATATAAGGGGCATTATGCATGGCATGATGGCTCTCACTTCCATTTTTAGATTAGGCATTTGGTATAACTTCTAGATCAAAATCCATGTTTTAGACACTAGTGATTGAGGGCAATGTATGTGACACATTTAAATTCTTTTATTTTAAAGTTTAGTATATTACCCAAGCATTCTCAGTAGTTATGTGATTTATTCTATCTGCATGTGGTTAGAATCATTTCAAAGTGGCTTTCATACAAACCTGACCTCCACTTTTTTGAGTGGCTTCCACATAAGCCTATTGCCTAGTTTTGAAGTAGTTTTCATACAAGCCTAATCTCCACCTTTTTTTGAGTTGGCCAAGATTGGCCTTATTTCTAGTAAACATTTATCTATCCACAACACATTGTCAAATCATAGAACATTCATGGGCTTTAAGATCCATCTTATATGATGCACATTCATACCAATATCAATTTATAGCTTCACTTCATGGGGAAATGATGGAGCTAAAGGACTAGATAGCCTTTGTATTCTTGAGTCACATACTCAGAGGGATTAGACACATAATCCAAATTTTTATTAACACATGCATGATCACATAGCTTCACTTAGTGGGTGATGATGGATTCAAAGGTCTAGCCTTTGCATTATTGAGCCACTCTCAAGGAATTGAGCACTTAGCTCCATTTTTTATATTACTCTCGGTACAACACATACCTGGTATTACTCAATATCATCTAGCATCAAAATAGGTTTTGTATTGGTTCACATACTTGATGAAGTGTATTCTTTCATTTCTCTTCTTCTCTCTCTTACCCATCCTTGTATGTTCTTATTTTAGATATAGTGTATCTAGTAATAACTAATGTATTCTTTGTTTTCTCTTGTAGATTTACACTTCATAGTCTGTTCTCTCTATGCACACCCAACATCACATAGCTTCATGAGCTTCAACCTAATAGGTAATTTCAAGTACACTTTATATTTTACCTTTATCCTAGTATTTCACTTTGTTACATCACTAGAATAAAGGGGGGACAAACATAGTCATATAAAATGTGAAAATTGGTAACTTAAGTGTGGATTATGACACCCAACCCATAGGTCCTTATTTATTTCTTTCATGACCCTCCGAATCACCTTTTCACTAATTCACAATCATCCATAGCCTTCCAAATAGTGATTCCACTTCCTCCAGGATGTTTTCCCTATGACAATTCCATCCCCCTAGGTCTCATACCCTTAGGACAATAGTGCCTAATTTGGAATATAGCACTAGACCCTCGGGTGTTTATTTTTGGTGATCTTGTCTAAGTCCATTTTTATCTCCAATGGTAATTTCCTTTTATTTCCTATCCTTCTTCTTGTCAACCTAACATGAATACGTTCAACCCATGACCAATAGATCTCTATAAAATCCCATTCAAAGTTCATTTAGAAGGGGTTGGTAAATATCACAAAGCAAAACAATAATATAAGAAAGACTACTTAGGTATATCTCCCTATAATCTACATAAAACCATCTAATATAACCACAAGATTATTTAAATCCTTACACCAGTCCCTAGCCACTTTAAGTACACCTAACTTTAACATTTTGCATCTTCATACACACTATTACAAAAAGCACATCAAGTGGGAAAACTACATATGGCTTGATCCCTCTTCTAATTATTATTATGTGGGAAGTGTTCCCACACAAGGGGTGTAGATACATGTTCATTGCATCTTACACACACTAACCCCCCTTCTTTCTAAAATTTTGTCAAAGCATCATGGAGTCTAGGGTTTGAAGACTAAATCAGCGCTACAAGGAGTTCTATAGACATCTAACATCCAAAATTTCATAGATATACTCACACAAAGACACCAAACAAAACCCAAAAATCTTAGGCCTTGGGGATAATGAAAAAAGAGGACTATAATGCTAGACCCTAGGGTTTCCTATTTTGGTGCTCTTTTCCTTTCACAAAACAAAGACCAGATTCTAATTTGCAACACTATCCCAGTCTTACACAGTAAATTCTAGACCCCATCTCAGCTGTCTCAGTTTATTTATAGCTAAGTCTTATTAATCCACATTTATTACTATTTTTAGAAAGGTTCAAATTACAATTAAATTATACAAATCACTAACTTAATTATTTCAATATTATTTATTGTTTTAATTAACCTTAACCCTTAACTAAATTAGGAATTAGACTCCAATATTCCCAAAATTGTTAAATCACTTTAACTATACAATAATTCAAAACTTCTAGCTAGATTTTTTGGATGTGCCTTAGAGTCCTTTACAACTTTTCTTTTTACACCATCATGAAACTCTACATATATCAAAATTTATAGCACAAAATATGCAAACTAGTTTTCCCTTGTTATTTTGAATATTTGAATTCCAAAGGTCATTGAGAAAATGTTAAACATCAGACACTTTGACCTCATTTCATGCTCCCTATAAATTTTGACCAAATACACACCATCAATCTCTTTGTATTATCCTAGTCTTTATATTGCAGTGTTCACCATTGATCTAAGATCCTCTCTTATGTGATCATGCCACTTGATAGCTTTGTATGCCCTCTATGTACCTTGTACCATTCATTCAGTGTTCTTATGCCACTTGGAAGCATCATGTGCCTTCTAAGCATCCTTTGACATATTAACTAAATATTCACCATTGTATCACTACTAATAAGATCATGCACTCTATTGGATTCTTATCCAATCAGGTTAAAATCTCACCATTATATCTTGATTTGATTAATGTTCACCATTAGATCTATCTAGACTATTTGACCCTGGACTTCAATGTACTTCTTAAAGTTGTTGGTCTCTGGCCTATCAGTCTACAAGAGCTACATTGAAGGTTTATAACTTGAGCTAGAAAACACTTCAAGAGTATAAATTTTTAGGGTACCTTCTTGGTTTATAGACAACATCTCCATGAAAACCATTGACCTTAGTTGACTTTATGAGTACCTAAAATAAATGTACAAACTTTTAGATCATTCATGTCTACATGATGTGTAGTGATGGTCAATGATGATCTGGCTTCTTTTAATCTATAATATGCATGTTCCTCTTTCCAAAAGATCAAATGACATATCAAAACATCACCAAGACATATATGGATGATTTATAACTTCTTTGTCCTTATAGATATATAAATGTGTCATATCTTTCCAAGCTATCAAACACAACTTCTTTATCATTCATGCACTAGAAACATATAATCTCTTTGACATCAATGACAACCTAAGACATCAATGACCATGCAAAAAAATCTCCCCCTTTGTCATTGATGTAAAAACACCCTTAGAATGACTTGATTTGAACTCCTTCACTCTGATCTTTCTCCCCCTTTGAAATTAATGACAAAAGGTATATGATTTCAATAATATGAATCAATTATTCCCCTTTTGACATGCACCAATCTAGCTTTAGACTTATTTGATCCTTAAACTTGACAAACTACTCACAAAGCTTATAAATCTCTCCCTAACATCATGTTCCATCTTATGTCATCTATTATTTGACATACACCAATCTAAAATTGGGATTTTCTAATCATTGGACCTATCTACCTACAAAAATCATAATCTCTCTTTGATCATGCATGAATATTCATTACCTTGTCAAAAAACATGTCTTGGTTTGATCAAGTCATCATGTCAATATTTATTTAATTCACAATTATAATAGACATCTTCACACTTCTACCATTACTAGAACATCTCACATATACTCCCCCTCACATTATGCATAGTTCTTTAAGTCTTTTAACATTTGATTAATCAATTTATGCAATAGAAATTAACAAGATCTTATCTTTAGGACCAAAAACCTTGAATATACATTGAGCACTCTAGAACAATATCAAAACACCTTTATTATGTAAAAATAGCATCTTGATAACTCATCATCCTTGATAAAATACCTAGAAACTTTCATTCCCTACTTGCATAAATTGCATACACAACTTCATTCTTCACCATATTGACCAAATAGACCATCCATCAAAGAATGACCAAAACTTTGATTTTAGGATCACAATCCCTAAATATGTTACAACACTTTGGATCAGTTACATAAAACTCATTGCTCCCCCTTATCCAAGAACATTTTCAAAATATCGTTCTTGTCCTACAACATCAACCAAAATTCAAATAGCATCCACCATGATTCCTCTTTCTATAAAGTTTCTCCTTTAAGAATAGAGAGAGACACCCCTTTGACATAGTGAGACTAAAATTCCCAAAACTCAGGAAACTCCCATATCTCCATACTTTCATTTTAATTTCAGTCCTAACTCATCACTGGATTGACTTTGAATGGATACTTGACTTCATTATTTGCTTTAAATTTGTCAACTAATCTATACAATAAAAACTCTTGACTTTCCTTCACGTCTATCATGGCAAACAAACCATCTTTAGTCTCAGTCTAATCTCTCCTAATAGGCTTAAGTTTCCACAACCATTTATGACCTCTCCTTGTACACTAGGAGCTCCATATACCTTATTTTCATTTAATAAATCATTAAAATTATTCTTTAAATACCTATAAATGTGACTAACTCTTTTACATATGAAATACATAATATCAATCATACCTTTTTCTTGATGATGATTGTAATCTTTCTCTGATTGATTTCTTCTCCTCTTGCATTTTCTAGCAATGTGGCCAAACTAATTAAATGCATAATAGTGAATCTATGATGAATATATCATTGCATTAATATATATATCTTATCTTTTTTATTTCACTCTAGGAGCCTGATTGAACTTATCTTGACTTGATGGTCTTTGCTTGTAGAACATAGAAATGTGACCAACTTTTTGACAATTATAATAAATAATGTCTTTCATACCTTTTTTTAAATATGTAAATGATCTCCCTTTGATTTATTTATTCATTTTACATATTCCTTTTCCCTATGACCAAAAAGATGACAAACAAAATAATGGCCCATAAAATATTTGGCATACCTTGAAGCTTTTGGTTGTCTGATTGGTTTCTTCTTTTTATCTTTGACCTGATTTGACTTGTTGTCTTTCATGCTACCATCCTCTTTGCCTTGTTATGATTTATTTTATTCTTATTCAATCTTGTCTATCTTTTTTATGACATTTTCATGCTCATCCTTTAGGGAAAAAATATTATCTTGCAATTGAACACATTTATCTTCTTTAGCCCTCATGCTTGAACTTGCAACCTCTAATTGAATTCTAAGATTTTTGATGGTCTACTTATCCTCCTTAGCCCTTTTGGCCATGTCATCTTTCAATATATGTGCTTTCTCTTCAATAGTATTTATAGAATCAAGATTGGACTTCAACTCATCATGCTCACCTTGTTTTAAACTCAACTTGGCATTTATCTCTTCTAACTAAGTCTTAAGGTGTCTACATTCTTCCTCTTTTGAACTCATATTTGTATTTGCAACCCTTACTTGATACTCAATAATGTTTATCTTCTCTTTATCATCTTTTGATCTTGAGCTTGATTCAGATTATTTTAGATCCTTATTGATCTCGATCTATTCTTGATTATTCTTTTCCTCTCTCTTGGACTTGCCTAACAAACTTCCCTTAAGATAACTAACTTGTGATTCAATACATTTAATCATATTCCTCATTTTATAATTCATCTTCTTTTGTTCCTTCATTTCACCAAGTGCACCCATGAGCTTAGATTTTATATCAACTTATTTTTCCTCATTTTTATATAAATCTTCATTTTCTTCACTATCATGGCTAACTACTTTATCAAACATGATGATCTTTTCAACCATAATGTACCTTGGATCACCTTCAAGTGGTTAAACTTGCATACAAGGTTTTGTTCTGATACCAATTATTAAAGGTATAATCCCTGATAGGTGGGTGAATCAATGATGCTATATATTTCAATTCAATTCCTAAATCTTAAACATTCAACATGCATCAATCTTGATCAATAAATATAAACATTAAAACACATACATCCAAAGCATACGTATGAGCATACATCACATGAACATACCATTTATGTGGGAAACCCTCTTGGGGATAAAACCAATTGAACCTTAAAATATGGACTATATTCCTATAAAATAATATCCAACATTTATATCAGCACAAACTGATCAAGGAATACCCATACCTTACTTTAGTGAGACACCAATCCAACAAGGAGCTACTGCACCTACCTAGTTGAGCACCCACAACAACTAGACCTTTAGTAAGTTTCACCTTTCAAAGAGGAACCAACCCCCTAAGAAACTAAGAGACCACTTAGATACCTAAATATATTACCTTTAAAACCTATTTCTACTCTTCAATTGATGATGATCACCTTTTTCTTCACTCTTCACCACCAATCTCTCTCAAGCTATCTCTAGGGCTAACTTGCTCAAACTACCTCTTTTAGGCTCATTAGGTCTAATGACCTATGTGTCCTCCTACATAAAATTTATTAGATAAACATGTATTATATTTCTCACACTTTTATGGTACTAATTAACCTATGCCTACTCTTTCAAATTTTTTCCTCTTTGCTTGAATCTACACATACACAACTCACATAATTAGTCCAATTATACCTTGTATTTATACCACTCTCTTCCTTTAACCCATCTTGGTAAAAACATATTCTCTAAATATTTGAACCACATTTAACATAGGTCCATACACATATTACATGTGATAACCACCCACTTCATAGGTCAGTCATTACCTCATTAGTCCCAAACCACCATTAGGTCTTGGTGAGGCCTAAAATAATTAGGCTTACTCACCCATATGTTAGAAGTGAGAATAATTGCACCAAATTCATCCTTTATCAATGATTTAAACATATCAAACCTTTCTATAATATCTCCTTTCTAACTCTTTCATGGGTTTATGCCACCTAGAACACCAACTTAACACTTTAAACCTACCAATTATGTTTCCTTGCTCTTTAGGTCTATATATATATAAAACATAGTCTCAAAATTCTAAAGAAAACACTCAAGTATTTCATATATCCATATGATTATATCACATGGTTTAAAACTTTATGACATCTTCTACACCTCCATGTGCTTTAGACAATTCAATACAAGTTCTAAGCACTCAAAATAACTCTTTAAAAATGACCACTTAGATTGGTCATATACTGTCAAAATACAATCAAGATATTTTGACTCTCCATATCATATCAAGGGTAACCTATGACAACTAATTACTTATCATAAGCCTTAGATACTTATAGAACATCTATATTATCATTTTCTTCTTCAATTCTACTCAGAATGCCTCCAACACACTTCTACAAAGTGGTCACTCAATCTGCCATTAAATTCAACAAACATACTCAACTTCTAATCCTTTTTTCACACTAAATAAGGATTTTTAAAACGTCAAAAATCCATCCATATGGTCCTCATGAATATATAAAACTTTCCAATAGTTATCTCATCTTAAAACATCAAAATTTTATCAAGAATAACTCAAGTATTCTTCTCAGGTCATTTATAGAATATGGTCAAACACATAGTCAACTTGGGCACTTAATGAATTTTAATATACAAGCATTAAAACCTTATAACTATATTCTATGGATTTTCCTTGGAGTCCTTTAAAACTTTTATTTTTACACCACCATAAAAATTCTGCATATATCAAAAGTTATAGCATAAAAATTATAGACTAGTTTTCCCTCATTAATTTGAATATTTGAATAAATGGTTTCTACTTCTCATGTTATTAGAGAATTAATGGTTTCTTTTATACTAACTAATTTGGAAATAATATCAATGTATATATCTATTGGTTTGAGTTTCACACTAATCTAACAAATATGGTGGTTTATGTGCTCTATTTCATCTTATTTGTAGTTAAATGTGTTTATCCAATTTGATGTGAATAAGTAACTTTCATGCAACATATGCTTTTAGATATATGCATCTCCTTTCCTTTGAATTATTAACTACATTCATTTGGTTTTGAGTATTTAAACTAGGGTTGTTGAATTTTAGTTTTACATGTTATTTTCATAAAGGTTATAAGAATTGACACTTCTAACAATCTGAAGCAAACTTTATTTTCTTCCCTAGATTACTTACCTTTGGATTCACCCCATGAGTCACTTTAGTTTAGCCCATTCCATAAATATTCATGGTTTGTTTTGTTATAGGTATAATCATTGAGAGTGGGTTTTAATCAATTATTCTAGATAATTTAATTCAATTCTCAACTCTTAAACATTTAGCATACATCAATCTTGATCAAATAGTATAAACATGAAAGCACATACATCCAAGGCATACATAAGAGCATACATCACATGAACACATCATATATGTGGGAAATCCTATTGGGAGATAAAACCCACTAAATCCTACAAGATGGAATAAAATATTATAAAAAAAATCTAATAGTTAGACTAACACCAACTGATCAAGGAACACCCATCCCTTAGTTTAGTGGGACACCAATCCCATAAGGAGCTACTGCCCCTATCTAGCTAATCACCAATAATAACTAAACCTTTAGCAAGTTTCACCTTGTAAGGAGGAACCAACCCCCTAAGAAACTATTCACCCACTCAAGTACCCAAATGGATCATCTTAAACACCTATCACTAATCTTCAACTAATGGTGATCACTTTTGTCTTCACTCTTCACCACCAATCTCTCTCAAGTTGCCTCTAGGGCTAACTTGCTCAAATTGCCTCTTCTAGGCTCATTAAGTCTAATTACCTATGTGTCTTCCTACATAAAATTGATTAGATAAGCATGTATGATATTTATCACATTATAAGGGTCTTAACTAACCTATACCTTCTCTTTCAAAGGTTCTCTTCTTCACTTGAATCTGCACAAACACAATTCACATAATTAGTCCAATTATGCCTTATATTTATATCACTCTCTTCCTTTAATCCATATTTTTCAGCCAATATGCTTTAAATATTTGAACCAAAGTTAACATAGGTCCATACATGAATTACATGTGAGAACCACACACTTCATAGGTTGGTCATTACCTCATTAGTCCCAAACTACCATTACGTCTTGGTGAGACCTAAAATAATTAGGCCTACTCACCCATAAATTATAAGTGATATTGCATGGACCACATTCATCATTTAACAATACTTAAAACATATCAAACCTTTATCTAATATCCCATTTATAACTCCATCATGGGTCCATGCCACCTAGTACACCAACTTAGCATTTTGAACCTACCAATTAGGTCTCCTTGCTCTTTAGGTATTTATATATTAAAAACACAGTCCTAAAATTTTGAAGTAAAAGATCATGTATTTCACATATACATATGATTATATCACATGAGTGAACACTTCAGGACCTCTAATACACCTCCATGTTATTTAGACACTTTAACTTAGGCTCTAAGCACTCAAAACAACTCTCTTAAAATGACCACTCAAACTGGTCATATATAGTCAAAATACAATCAAGCTATTTTGACTCTCCATATCAGATTAGTGGAAAAATATGACAAAAAATTCCTTTTAATTATAATTATATACTTATATAACATCTTTATTATCATTTTATTATTCAATTCTATTCATAACACATCCAACACACTTTTGCAAAGTAGTCACTCAATCTGCCATTACATTCAACAAACATGATCAACTTGTAAGACTTTGTTCACACTGAAGATGGATTGGTTAAACCTCAAAAAATCATAAATATGGTCTTAATTAAGTATATAACACTTTATTATATCTATCTCATCTTGAATCATCAAAATTATATCAAGAATAATTCAATTATCCTTCTTGGGTCACTTGCAGAACATGGTCAAACACACAATCAACTTTAGAGATTAATAACTTAACTATACAAGCATTTAAACCTTCTAAATAGATTCTATGGATGTGTATTGGAGTCCTTTTCAACTTTTTTTTATACCACCATTAAATTTTATATATATCAAAAGTTATAACACAAAAACTATAGACTAGTTTTCCCTCGTTAATTTGAATATTTAAATTCCAACAGTCATTGATCAAATGTTAAACATTGAACACTTTAACCTCATCTCATGATCCCTAAAAATTCTAACCAAATATACACTATCAATATCCTCAAATTATCCTAATCTTTATCTTTTAATGATCACCATTGATCTAAGATCCTCTTTTCCATGATCATGCCACTTGGGAACTCTGCATGCCTTCTATACACCCTGTACCATTTAGTCAATCTATTTGTGTCAATTGTTATCACCACATAGCTACTGAGCATAATTTGACATATTAACTAAATATGTACCATTGAATCACTATTTAAAATATCACATGATCCATTAAATCCTTATCTAATCAGATTAAATGTTCATTGTTAGATCTTGATCTTATTAATGCTTACCGTTAGATCTATATAGACTATTTGACCCTAGACTTCAATGTATTTAAACTTGATGCTCTCTGGCCCATCGTAGTTTGAAAAATCTAATTTTAATGTTTATAAATTGATATATAAAACACTTCAATATTCCAAATTTTTAGGGCACCTTCTTGGCACTATAAACAACATCTCCATGGAAAACTTTGACCTCAATTGACTTTTTGAGTACCTAAAATAAATGCACAAACTTGTTGGATCTTTCATGTTTGCATGATGTGTAGTGATGGTCAGTGATGGTCTAGCTTCTTTTAAGATATAATATACATGTTCCTCTTTCCATTATATCAAATGACACACCAAAACTTCACCAAGACATTTATGGATGCCTTATAACTTCTTCTTTATCCTTATAGACCTTAAAATGTTCCATATCTTTCTAAGCTATCAAATACAAATTTTGTCATTCATGCACTAGAAACATATGCTCTCTTTGACATCAATGACAACCTAAGACATCAATTACCATGATCAACATGTTTTTTCTTGTGAAATATTGGTAAATTTTAAAGTAATTTCATAAATATTAGTAAGAAATAAAGTGTCATCATTATATAATCTACTATCCCTATGGTAGGGTCTACTTGCAAACTTACAAGTGGTGGCCATATCTCTATTATTTTGATAATTTTAGTAGTATTTATGTAAACAACTGAATCCTTGAGACTTCTATGACTTAAAATTGATTTTATTGCTTTCCTCCCATTCCTTAGTGACACAAGAAGCACATTAAGTGCATCAATAGAAAGGAAAAAAGCTAACACTAGAAGGAGGGCCCCTATGCAATTACTTTCATGCATCTTGGTGAAATTGTAGTGTAATTAAATAAACATATACATAATTATTTCAAATTACACAAACATTGTTAAATAGCACTGAAGATTTACATGAATCTTTGTATTCTTTGAAGTATTCCATCAAAGTTAGTGTTCGTTCATATAAATTTGGAAATATTTAGTTTTGTTGTCTAAATTTACGTAAAACCTTAAATATAGGTGAAATACCCAATTATTTAGGCATATTAAAGGTTTTTTTAATCATATTTACAAATTTTTACATAAATTTGGTAAATAATCTAGATATTTAGGAGAATTTGTGCAAAGGTCAATCATTGAGACCTGGCTTGTATTGAATCTAGACATTTAAGATCATAATTGCTCTAATTTTCTTGGGATTGAGTAAACATTTGCATTGATTTGTTCTAAAAGATATTTTGAAATGATAAAATGCTCTTAGATTATTAAATTTGGCATAAGAATTCTTTAGAATGCTGGTATAATATTGATCTTTACAAGTTAACATGTGGAACTAATAGTATTTGTGTAGGTATTGAAAACTCCAAAGATTCAAATCTTGGATATTCAAATATCAAGGTAAAGCTATTTAATCTATTTTGTAAAGGATTTTTAATAAGTTGGCTAATATTTATAATATTTTACACGTTTGAAGTTCTTTTGCTCTCTAGTTATTAATACCTATTCTGTATCCTGAAGTTTCCTAGGATTAGAACTAGATCTTGATCTAAAACTAGGGTCCATTTAACATTCCTAGAAATTCATAGGAAGGTGAGAGAAGACAAAGGTAAATTTAAGGATTATATAACCTATCTAAATTCCCCATATAACCAAAATTTCCATCCCTCTTACCAATCATGGCATGGTTAGTTGGCTCATCCATCAATGTCCCTGGAGCTATTCACGATCTGCCAAAGAACCTAGAAAAATATTTGCCTCTCTTCACCCCCACTAGCAGAGTAACTGATGAATAGAATATAAAGTCATTTAAATCATCTTTGAGGCTACTTAATTTAATTCATGAGGACTTGGCTTTCCACCTTTTTCCCTTTACATTCTAAGACATGGCTTATGATTGGTTCCTTAACTTGCCAAAAGATTTCATCACAAGATGGGATCAGTTCAATGATACTTTTATTTCCTAATTTGGTAGGGTAGTAAGCCTAAGATTTGTGTATCAATAGTTCACCACCCTCAAAATGGATATAAAGGAACCAATTATAACATTCAACACAAATTTCCAAAAAATGTATAGCCTGACATTCCAACCCTATAGGCTGGTAAATAATTTGGCTTTAAAAATAAACAAAAATGCCTTAGGCCCAATGACAGTTGTCTTCCTAAAAATATCCTTGAATATTAACACATTACCTTTGTAATATGTTGAATCCATCCATATTGATGATAAAATGTACCCATAGGGACATCTTATCTTTACTATACCAAACAATGACCCAACACTACCTACTATAAATATCCTACCCAACATGAATCCAAATCTACCTATATTAGACTAAGTGCCAATAATTAATCAGTTGCCATTAAGCCATGATGCACCCAACTATTGGAAATATTATCATTAATGTCAAAGGTCTAGCATTATTGGTGATAAAGGCCCCATTGCATTTAATATTGTTTGTAATAAATATATCTTGGCTAATGTGAGTTAATATTTATATAATATTAACAAATATATTTTTGGTTGCATATGATAAAAAAGAAGGGCCCCATGGAGAAGTCAAAGAGCCACATGATAAAGAAAAAATAAGGATGGGATGCATTTTCCCATGAAGATTCATCTTAGGGAATTCCAAGAGTCACCAAGTGAAGACAAAAGAGGAAGGGTGCAATTTCTCATGAAGGGACACTTTTAGGAATACGAAAAGTCACCAAGATAAAGACAAAAGTGGGAAGGACGTTTTTGGTCATGAAGGGTCACCACATGACTTTTCAAAGGCAAGAATATGAAGGGTCATACAAGTTTGGCACCATTTTCCATGAGGATTGAAGGGCCACAAAGGGGGAAGGCCAAAGGTCATTTGGAAAGCTATAAATAAAGGCTTGAGAAGCCATTTGTAATATGAAAGATAGAGGTTGATTTGATATTGTAATATCTAACTTAGAAGAGCATTTGAGAGAGAAGAATATGATTTGTATTTGTTATATCAAGCTTAGAAGATCAAAGGTGAGAGAGAGGAAAGAGATGTTGTATTGAACTATCATTTGTTGAGATAACAACATTGAGAGATAGGTGTGTGGTATACACAAAGTGGTTAATGCTCCTATGGGTTGGTGCTCATGAATTGTTGTTGGGTTGGTGCTCGATAAATGGGTTGGTGCTCGATAAAGGGGTTGGTGCTCCTGTGGGTTGGTGCTCCTATGGTTTGGTGCTCATGAATAGTTGGGTTGGCACTCAATAAAGGGGTTCGTGCTCCTGCAAGTTGGTGCTTATGAATATTGTTTGGGTTGGTGCTCATTCATATACTTAATATTGTTCTCCGTGGTTTTTCCCACATTGGGTTTCCATGTCATATCTGGTGTCTCTCTCTATCTTGTGTGGTGTTTATTATTTGAGTTTTATTGCATATCTTGAATGTTTGATTAAGTGGATTTTGGTTAAGTTGAAAGTTTTATAAGATATATGATATACTGAGTCACCCCGCCTCTTAGTATATCCCATGCTTAACAATTGGTATTAAAGCAGGTTCCTTCAGAAAGGGTTTAACAACTTGAAGGTAGATCAAAGAAAAGCATAAGATGGCCAAGTAGCTAAAGAAGGATAATCAAGAGTTGAAATCTATGGTTGAAGCTCTTAAAGAACAAGTGTGTATCTTGGATTCTAAGTTGGCTATAGAAGAAAAACAAAATAAGGTATTTATTCAGGATCTTAAGAATCACTTAGAGGTTGCAAATTCAATTTTAACATCAAAAGAAGAAGAGTGTAATCAGTTTAAGGTTGAGTTAGGTTCTTTAAAGGATAATCATGAGAAGCTTAGAATCAAGGTTGAAAAAGATCATGAAATATTAGTCCAAGGAAAGAAGGATGCAGGTTTTGAAGGCAAATCAAAGAAGCTGATCAAGTAGCCCAATGCTTTTAAGTTTTCAAATTCTTTTCATGGCTATTGTTTTGTTTATCATCATGTTGGTCATAGGGCAAGAGACTATATGAGGAGAAGCAATTAGTCAAAGGGAGATCTCAGTCACATTCAAGAAAAATGTATGAGAAATATTGTTTACTTTTGTTGTCATGAGGTTGGCCATATTGCTAATTATGTCAAAATAAAGTAAAGAGATATTCAAGGTATGTCAAAGGATATAGAGCCCCTAGAAAATATGAGAAAAGACAAATTTAGGTTTGGAGACCTAAAATAGTAAAGGTTGATCAGATTGAGTTTAAAAGTGAAAATGAATTACTTGCTATAGTAGATAAAGAATCAAATAGGAAGGATTGTGCAGAATCTCTTGTTACATTTGAGCATTAGCTTTGTCAAGATAAGATAGTTGAAAAATTTGAGAAGATGAAAAACATCGTAAATGATAAGGTTAGTAAGTCAAAAAGGCTAGACATGCTTAGATGGATTATAAAAGAAAAACACAAGAATATGAAGGAAGAAATACAAGAGATGTGGGAATCTCTTGAGATTTGTTTCTAGGACCCTTTTGTGTGGGGTGTCTCTTCTAGGCTTCAAAGAGACACTTTTAAGAAAATTTGAAGCATGGTGGATGCTATTGGGTCTTGGCTATGTTACATGACAATAAGGTGAGTTGGAAGATTAATTTGTATATCTTTTGAGGAAATAAATTTTTGAAGAAAATTTTGCATCAGTATTATGGTTTCAGGATATTAGAATCATTCTTGCATATGTAGTGTTTTAAATGATTATGGTCATAAGAAATTAGAATGTTGAAAAAGAGCTAATAGTTTCAAAAAGAAGAAAAAAATACTCATGCAGATTCTATTGATGGTTAAAATTTCACTTGTTTCTAACACCAACAATGGGAAGTTTCAAGATGTGGGACTTGTGACTTGAAACAACCTCCAGATTTTTAAGAAGCTGGTCTCTTCTTTATATCAAGTGTATACTAGGAAAAGGGATAGGAATTTTAATAGAAACACAAATGCAAGAAAGAAAATCTAACTATGGCGATGAGCCTGAATGTAATTCGACCCTTAATTCTAAGCACAGTGAGACTATATGTAAGATTCAATTACATTTAAGAGAAAACAAAGCATGATCAATGTAAAAGATGAAAACAATAGACACAAAGGCTCACATCTTAGACTACTTTTACAATGACACAAAAATTATCAACAAAGGCATAGGATTCAATCTTCTTATTTATTCTCCAATCACATAAGAGGCACAGAAACATGCACAGTTATATAAACTTTCCAACTCAAGAAAATAGAACAAAGGCAAATGATATTCCTAATCACAGCTCTAGAAAGTCTAAAACCCTTGACAACATAACTTAGACTACTTTTGCAATGACACAGGAAATATCAACAAAGTCACAAGATTCAATCTTCTTATTAATTCTCTAGTCACATAAGAGGCATAGAAACATGCATAGTTACATAAACTTTCCAACTTAAGAAAATAGAATAAAGGCAAATGATATTCCTAATCACAGCTCTAGAAAGTCTAAAACTCTTGACAAATTCTCTCAAAAAATTCTCTCTAGTATCTGATCCTTTGGTGATGTTTACACCTCTATTTATAGCCTTGGATTCACTCCGAATTGTCTTTATTTTCCAATCTAACGGCCCAACTAAAATCTAACCAAACTGGAAGTGTCTAATAGAAGATATTTCTTAGATTTCAAAATGATCTATCCTCTAGTAGTTCATTGGCTAAAAAAAATCACAAGATGCTCCCTTCTACTAAATGGAAGAGGACACTTGGCCAATTCCTTGAAAACCTTCTTATTACTTAGGAGACACTAGAGAATGACACTTGGCATGTTTTGTAACACTTACTGAAGACACACAACACTTTTCACTTTACCTATACTCTTACTATATCTTTGCTCAGGAATGTTCCGCCTTTGACACCTATCGTAATCCACTTCTTTGAAACTTTAAAACTTAACAAAAATAAGACCCATAGCATTTCTTGCCCAAGAAATTTTTTAAAAAGGGGCATAGGAATAGGTGGCAATCTCCACTTGCCTCAACAAAGGACACTTGGCAATCTCTACTTTACTTAACTAGGGATATGTGGCAATCTCTATTACTTTTAGCCACATTTTGAGAAACCTATGGAAGGTGACACGTGTTGGTCTCTGAATCACTCTATTTATATTATAGAAATAATCAAGCCTCATTTCATATTTACATAGACAACAACACTTGGGGGCTTATGCTTGCTTCAAAAACAAAACTTGAGACCCACCACAGTCTTTGTTATATCAGTAAAGCAAAATGAAGATAATTTGAATCTCGACATGTGGTGGCTTCCACTCTCTTCAACTGGGATATGTGGTGTCTTTCATCACTTTTAGAAAAGCAAATTGAAACCTTCCACGATTGTCACTTGGTGCTTTCCACCTAATCCTAATACTTAGCTTGTTGAAACCTTCTGTTAAAAAGAGATTTGAAACATGGATGCCAATATGAAATGCAAATGCCGACACTTGTCACATTCTACTGAGTTGTTATGAGATATGTGGCATGTCTCGACCAACTTATAAAAATTATGAAAGGTGCCTTGGCTGATGACACTTGGCAGCTTCCACTTGACTTTGACACTTAGACAAAAATGAATCAAAAGGAAATTAGAAACCGTGCTCTATTTCAAAACTTTGCCATCTCAGACCAAAGTATGTGGCTTGAAACTTTACAGTGCACAACTAAAAATCAGATTGAAATGTGCAGTATTTTTTACTCTATAGTTATTGGTGACCCCAAGGACTTTTGAGCCTGCTCAAAAAGAAACCACAACTCCTGCTAGATCAAAATTTCAAAATTATAGCTTCAACAATGCTATTTGGTAGGTGGACCATTCATCGTCAGATAACCCCTATTTCTTCTATAATTCATTGAAGGCTAAATCAAGGTTAATAATATCCTTATGTGAAAAAATTTGTAACATCTGAACTATAGCCTTCAATTTGAATTCGAGCTGGGAAATAGGAACCAAGATAGCTTCTACTTCAGGGACTGATGAATCATCCCTTAAATCTTGAAAAATTGTTGATCATTTTATTTGGCCAATAGCAAAGGTTCAATTTCATCAACCATTAGCACTGTGTTGTCATCAAGAAATGGAGAAGGAAGACCTAATTACACTAGACCTTCAATATGCTATTTCATTTCATTGATTCCTTTTTTCATGACATCTAGGAGCTCTCTACAACTGATGGCTATAGAATTGTAACTAAAAACCTCATTCACTCGCTTAGTAGCGACCATTCTATTCTCAATTCTTGTTGTTGACAACATTGCATCTGTTGTATCATAAAGCTTTTATAACAATGTTTCAGAGTCCATTACTCTCCCAAAAATTGTAGCCAGAGTGTTTGCAACTAAATTCTCCACCTTTTCACACAATTTTTGTGCATTTAGTATGAAGGTGAGAGAAGGCCTAAGCTAAATAATCTCTGATGAGATTATTTTCCACATGGATTCATAAAGCTTCTTCACTAGACTTAACACTCTAACATTCCTTAGCCTATTGGCCAGCTCTAGTGTCAATTGTTCTACTCTTTATTGCTCTACTTGAAATTGGGCTTATATAGCTACAGTATTATTCTTTTCACTTAGTAGCTTTTGTTTCAATTGGGTAACTTGTAACAAGAGTTCCTTGCATTTTTCTTGTAATGCTACTTTTTCCCACCTTAGGGTCATCACCGCATCTTTTACCTGCATTAGCCCTGCTTTTAAGGAATCATTTTGGGCTTGGACTACCTGATGAGTCTGAAGAGAAATAGTATCTTTCAATTATTTATTTAGATTCTCTATTTCATTGTTTTTTCTATTGATCTCTATGGTCAAACTGTTATAGTTTGCCTTTTCCTTGGCTAAATTAGCTTCCATCTTATGTAGCTTCCTTGATGTCTTCAAGTAGTCTTTAGCAACTACAGAAGTGGATTCGGTTAGAAATTTAATTTTGTCTTGTGGCCTAAAGAGGGACATGTCAATGGCCACTACATTCATCGTTTAGTCTTCTAACTGCATCTACTCACTTGGTTTGATTACATTTGGTGACAAATGAGTCACCATCAATTATTGCTAAATTGGGTCAAATTACTACCACAGATGGGGTGTAGCCAAGGCTTTATTTTCCTTGATCTTTTTTTTCTCTCTTTGAGCTTCCCTTACCTTCCTAGTAGCATCTACTTAGGTCTGGAAGGTAGAAGGAGAGGCAATGTGCCCAGCCGTAAAAGGATGTCCCTATGGCAAACCATATTGAATAGCCAATTGTTGGCTATGTGCAATCTAAGGGGAAATTTTCTTGGGAAAAGAAGGGGAAAGTGAGGTAACATTAAATCTTGAAGTGGCATAGATGGGGTGAAGTGAGAAATGGGAATGGCAGAGGTGGCAGGGGATGTCATCTGGCTAGATGGAATCATCATGCCAATAGGAGAAGAAAGAGATTGAGAAGAAGAAGGATGAATAATACTTACCTGAGGGGAAATTATAGTACTCTATAATTGGTGTTGTGTGGGGTCTACCTCCTCTTCTGAATCAAACTGAAACTGCACCCTCTTTCACTTCTTAGGTGTCTCTTCTTCTGGTTGTGTTTCTTTTCCTGCCACATCTACTATTGCCGTTAGTGATGCTTGTGGAGAATTGGAAATTTCAATAAATGATGCCGATGGGGAATATTTTGGTGGTGAAGGCACAACACTCTTTTTATTTTCCATGATGTTGAGAGATTGATGCCAAACTGATACAGTTACTACAACTACAGTTTGCCCTGAGGCCTGTGACTCTTGGCTGGACCCTGCTCTAGCTTCCAGCTCTACACTCGATGTTGACAAATTACTTGTCTCAGGGCTAGATACAGGGGAGAGATGGCACTCATCCCAAAGTTCTTCCCATCTCTCATCTGATTCCACATTCTTGAAAGAATGGGTTGTTTGACAAATTTCTTGCCTATATTTTTAATTAGCTTCTACTTTCTCAGCATCCCAATCTTTATTCTTTAGTGTCCTTCTTAAGCCAGAAGTCATTTTGAATTTAGGATCATAATCCCTCTACTTAACATAGAATGTTTCCCAAGGTCTATTTTGTGGAACGGGCAAGTCTGTTAATTCAACATAAAATTTAGGAGCATCTTCTCTAGGATTTTTCCTATTTTCCCAAAAAGGGTGGCCTTCATGTGTAATTTTGGTTACAACCCTATTAGTCCTTATCCAAGAAGATATGAAACCATTTGGGTCATATACCCATTTATCTTCTATTAGAAGGAAACCTAGAAAGGCTAGCTTTTTGAGCAACACAACTTTGGCATCTCTAGTTTCTAGTACCATGTTGTTTGTCATCCATGGGAGGTCATACATTTTTCTCTTCCTCTTCCCAGAGCCATATTCACTATCTACTGTAGATACCTACATGGTGTTCTCTAAGAATGCTAACCTAAGAGTCAAAATATTAGGTAGCAACATTGGTTCCCCATAAAAACCATGGACTCTTATAATTATATGGTGAAATCTAAAATAGAAATCACAAGGAATTGGGCAATTGGCCAAAAGGTTTGAAACACTTGGGAATAATATATTCATAATGGGTTTGGGGCTGAGGTGACAAAAAGCAAGGGTAATAAATAGTTCCCAGAATTCATATGGGTTGTTAGTTTTTGACAAAATATGTGTCCATGCAGACACAGGAATGGTCCTTTGTAAATCAAAACTTGGGTCATCCATATCAAGATGCATATGTTAGGCAAAGATGTTGGAGTTCTGATACAACATGAGGTGGAACAAATAAGAAGAGTACCTAAAAATTCCTTTTAATTTGAAATGGGCCAATTGTTCCACCATAGAGAATGCAATTTGCTTAAAAAAATCAAGCTGATACTCCTGAGTCTTGTCGAAAGTCTTCAGCCTAAAGAGGATAGCCATTTTTTCTCCATAAACTGCCATATCATCTTTCATGTCGTAAATGAAAGCCATCATAGATATTGTGTCTTGGCTAGCTTGTGCGAATTGGGCTCTTGTTGTAGGAAGTGTAGGCACAGTAGTGTCATCATTGCCCATTTGTAATTTGGATATTAAGAACCTCAACTGAGTATTGATGTTTTCCCATGTTCTTTGCATTTTAGCAATAGTGGGAAATGTAGCTATCTTATCATGATACAAGGCTAACATGTCCCTCATAGCCTATGATGTGATTTGCATTGTGAATGGACTCTATTGAATGGTGCTTGAGGGTGCATGGAACAAGTCTACGCATAATTCAACCAAGTCAGGGCATGGATGTACAATTGGGACAATGAATTATGCCAGTTGTGAAGTCCATATCCTCATGGCAAATGTCTCATATTGCCCCACTCTGGCTCTCTAAAGACACCTTTGATGTGCCCCTTCTCTAATAGTTTTGCTACTCACTCTTTGAATAACTGAGTCCATGACTCCATCTGCATAATATTTTATCTTTGTTGGGTCACTTGCTTGACCAACTTCAAGATTTTTTTCTGTGGATAGGTCTTCAATGGTTGTGTGAGAGCTAAATCATATGACTTGCTCACAAGAAACTTGTCAAGGGATTCATACATCCTAGATCCTTGTTGTGAATATTGTGCTCCCTCCATCTCTATAACCATTTTGTGATAACTGGTATGAAATTTGCAACAAAAACACTTTCACTAAAGTAAGTTTAATAGGCACTAAAAATACAAGTAGTAAGATATTTTCTCGCAGATGCAAGAATGTTTGAGAAAATGTAAGATTTAACTCTTGCTAAGAGGTATTTATTGACCTATCAAGTCTCAAAATGGCATTAAAATTAGATAACCATTAGTAAATATTACTTGATCTTTATGGGATAGTGAGATAGACACGTTATGCAAGTGGCAGCACAAGGTACCTTAGGGATTTCTAAAGATTTAGAAGATATTCAATGCATTCAAAAAAATTGAAGATTTTAAAAAACTTTCTAAGCTGTCGACTACATGTTCAAAGAACACTTATTTAAAATAAAAGTGGGAAAACAAACCAATATTGAAAGGGAAAACTATCTAACTATAATACATTAACCAAGTGTCTTTATCTCCCTCCTAGATCAAAAGAAGAATTTTTAAAGTCTCCTTCATGACAAGATGGCTTATATTGCCAGACAAGTGGTTGAATTGGATATAGCTCTGGTGACTTGCTCTCTATGTATGCCACATTGATTTTCCTACATTTAAGTGAGTCTGAGTCAAACATGCTTCCAACATATATAAACCCTTCTTGTCCTTGGAAGCTTTTCAAATGCTAGTTCTTGATACTGGCATAACTTATCAAGGAATCAATGACTATTTGCTCATCAACAAAAACCCTTTGATATATATCATGTATTGGCTTATCTCCTTCTACCTCAAACTCAAGTTCTATTACATGATCATCCTCTTTAATGATTTCAAAATTACCAACCTCTCGAAAGGATAATTTTGAAAGTTTGCAATAATTTTGCATATGTAATTGAGTCTCAATGTTGTCTTGTTCATTTGCAACCAGCTCACAGCCTCCTTGAAAAATAATATATTATGACCCAATTATTTCAAACAAATCATTCAAAACATGATCAAGGAAATGTCCATGCTCCTCCACATCATCTTGCAAAGTAAGAAGAAAGTCAAAAATTATCTCTTCTTCATCAGAGATTAAGGCATACACTTGTGACTTTTCACTCAGAATATTGAATTCATGTTGAGAGACCCGAGGATTGATAGAAGAGGTATCTTTTTACTTTTCTTCCCTTAAAACATTTGGGATTTTATGATCTTCCTCAAATATGACATAAGTACCTAGACCTATGGAGTCATAATTTCCATATGGGTCACTTTGCATCATAGCTAATAAATGATCATTTTCCTTTTCTTGATCATGTTCAGTCCATTTAGCTAACTCCTCAACAAAAACCCTTTCTTCTTTATTCATCATAGCATGAGCTACCTCTAACTTTACAATTGGTTCATTGGTGATGTGATCCTTATATAATGGCTTAGATAATATCTTCATATTTGAACCATATTTGGTTCTTAGGATGAGGTGAGACTAATCAAGGGACATATATCCTCCTATCTTGGCTATAAAGTCTCTTGATAAACATAAGCCAAGAATAAGAGGTATATCTATGACTACTACATCTTGATTTACAATTATATTGGGACAAGTATATAATTGTAATGGGAGTTGTTTAATTCTCCCTATTGTTTGTACTGCTTTTCCATCTAGCTGCATGACTCCTTTAGTGAGTGGTTCATACTTAATTTCTAAAGCATCAGAGACATTACTATAGTACTAGCTCTTGAATCAATCATTGCATTATGCAGTAGTTTCTTGCCAACTATCAGAGTTAAATAGAAGGGATCTGGTTTGGATTTGATTACCTTTGGTGCATTATTCACTAGGGTTATTGTTTGCAAATGAATTATGTCTTTGAGCTTTTCTTTTTTAGCAGGTCCTTCTTTGATAATAGTACATTTGGGCACTGCTTGGCCTTGTAGATCTTCTTGTAGTAGTGTCTTCTATTCCAAAATAGCCAATATATCCCATATTGATACTTGTGTTGGAGTCTTCTTTAATTGATCCACCACATTTATTGGTCCTAAAGTCTGAGTTCTTTGAGAATAAGGATATCTTGTTTTTTCTTGAATTTTTGTAGGAATCACTTGATTCTACACCAGCTGAGGCACTTCTTGTCTGACAGCTATGTTTTTTTGTCCTTGAAATGGAGGATCCTCCATGACTTGACTATTTATAACTTTAGGCTGTTCCACCATCCTTCTCTTTGATCTAGTATAATAATCAAATTGCACCACTAGTTTCTTGGAAGTGGAAGCTTCGTTCAAGAAAACTAATTCTTCATCTTCAACCCATGAGAACAACGCATGTTTCAAGTCTATTTCTTCCTCTTTTTGCAAGGACATCCCTTGCATCTGAGCCATTAAGACTAAATTTTGCATACTAGAAGACTGGTAGGCTTGATTGTCACTGGAACTTGCAAATTGTCCATCCATTCTTCTTTGCTCTACCACCTTTTGTTGTAGATTACCCATGGGACAATCTCTAGGTTTATGGGCATTATTGCAAGGGAAACACCAAGCATTAGTACCATCTGTATAATTATTACTTTCCTTATTTGAATTGGGAGGAATAGTCTATGAGAGTGTATGGATTGCAACTAATTGGTGTGCTGGCTAAGGGTTATTTTGCCTTGGAAGACCCTAGTATTGGTTTGGCTGAGATAAAAATCTATTTCCTTGATAGCCTTGGTATTGGGGTTTAGTATAAGTATTTTGTTGTCTTTTTATATTAATCAGCTTGTTAGAAAATGTCCTAAAGATATTATTGATATCATCCATCTCAGGTGACTAAGTGAGGACAATTTCTTTAGTAGGTGGTTGAGGATATGTGTACATAGACACAAGTGGGGTTATGGATTTAGGGGCATCTTGAGGTAATGGCAAGGAAATCTCTAGAAACATGGCATGGGAGGCCTTGGAGACAACTTTTCAGCATCTATCAAATTATTTTTTAGCTCTGACTGCATAGTCATAAGCCTCCAGCAGAGTCTAACCTCCAAGTGATTGAATCATAATAGATATGTCTGAATTTAAAGCCTTAAGATAAAACACTATAGCCATACCTAGTAATGGTCTAGATGTAGTAGGGATTCTTTCCCAAGTCTTTTGAAATTTGGAATTGAAGTCAGACATTGCTTCTTATGGTGCCCTTTGGATGGTAATTAATTACTGTAATAAAGAAGACTTATCACCCTTCTCTTCAAATCTTTCAAAGAAAATATCTCTGAGCTGATCCCATGTAGATATGGTATTTGGGGTCAAAGACTGATACCATTCTAGAGCTTTCCCTTTAAAAGAAGTTGTTAATAGTCTTATGGCCACATTTTGTTATGTGACAACATGTATAACATAAACATCTGATACATCCTACAGATGTTCTTCAAGTGTTTTAAAATCTTGCCCACTGAATTTGGGTAGAGCTTTTAAGGCATTCACTAGGATAGGGTCCCAAGTGGATGGTGGTATTGGGAGAATCAATAGACTACCAGTGTTCCAACTTGCATAATTTTTGGGGGCTATAGGGGCTCCCATATTTGCTCTTGGTATTGGTATAAACTGGTTGACTCTTCTTCTAGGACTAGTTACCAAAGGTGGCAAAAGAATACCTAGATTTATAGTAGACTGAGATTTGGTTACTGGTCCACAGCTCTGACTCCTTATAGCTCTCTGGTTCATACGATCTTGAAAGAAACTTTAATATAGTATCCCACCAGGCATACCAAAAACTATTGATGGTTAAAATTGTGCTTGTTTCTAACACCAACAATGGGAAGTTTCAAGATGTGGGACTTGCAACTTGAAACAACCTCTAGATTTTTAAGAAGTTGGTCTCTTATTTATATCAAGTGTATATTAGGAAAAGGGATAGGAATTTTAATAGAAACACAAATGCAAGAAAGAAAACCTAACTATGGCGATGCACCTAAATGTAATTCAACCCTTAATTCTAAGAACAATGAGACTATATGTAAGATTTGATTACATTTAAGAGAAAACAAGGCATGATCAATGTAAAAGATGAAAATAATAGAAACAAAGGCTCACAGCTTAGACTACTTTTGTAGTGACACAAAAAATATCAACAAAGGCACATGATTCAATCTTCTTATTTATTCTCCAGTCACATAAGAGGCATAGAAACATGCACAATTATATAAAATTTCCAACTCAAGAAAATAGAACAAAGGCAAATGATATTCCTAATCACAGCTCTAGAAAGTCTAAAACCCTTGACAACACAGCTTAGAGTACTTTTTCAATGACATAGGAAATATCAACAAAGGCACTGGATTTAATCTTCTTATTAATTCTCCATTCACATAAGAGGCACAGAAACATGCATAGTTACATAAACTTTCCAACTTAAGAAAATAGAACAAAGACAAATGATATTCCTAATCACAGCTCTAGAAAGTCTAAAACTCTTGACAAATTCTCTCAAAAAATTCTCTCTAGTATCTGATCCTTTGGTGATCTCTACACCTCTATTTATAGGCTTGGATTCACTCTGGATTGTCTTTATTTCCCAGTCTAATGGACCAACTAAAATCTAACCGAACTGGAAGTGTCTAACAGAAGATATTTCTTAGATTCTAAAATGCTCTATCTTTTGGCGGTTCATTGGCTGAAATAGAACACAGGATGCTCCCTTCTACTAAATGGAAGAGGACACTTGGCCAATTTCTTGAAAACCTTCTTATTACTTAGGAGACATAGGAGAATAACACTTGGCATGTTCTTCAACACTTATCGAAGACACATGGCACTTTCCACTTTACCTATACTCTTACTATATCTTTGCTTAGGAACGTTCTGCCTTTGACACCTGTCGCAATCCACTTCTTTGAAACTTCAACAAATTAATAAAAATAAGACCCATAGCATTTCTTTCCCAAGAAATTTTTTTAAAAGGGGCATAGGGATAGGTGGCAATCTCCACTTGCCTCAATAAAGGACACCTGGCAATCTCCACTTTACTTAACAAGAGATATGTGGCAATCTCCATTGCTTTTAGCCACCTTTTGAGAAACCTATGGAAGGTGACATGTGTTGGTGTCCATATCACTCTATTTATATTATAGAAACAATCAGGCCTCATTTCATATTTACATGGATAGCAACACTTGGTGGCTTATGCTTGCTTCAAAAACAAAACCTGAGACCCACCACAGTCTTTGCTATATCAGTAAAGAAAAATGAAGATAATTCAAATCTCAACATGTGGTGGCTTCCACTCTCTTCAACTGGGATACATGGTTTCTTTCGTTGCTTTTAGAAACTCAAATTGAAACCTTCCATAATTACCACTTGGCACTTTCCACCTAATCATGATACTTAGCTTGTTGAAACCTTCTGCTGAAAAGAGATTTGAAACATGGATGCCAATATGAAACATAGATGCTGACACTTGTCACATTCCACTAAGTTTTTATGAGATATGGGGCACATCCCAACCAACTTATAAAAATTATGAAAGGTGCCTCAGCCGATGACACTTGGTAGCTTCCGCTTGACTTCAACACTTAGACAAAAATGAATCAAAAGGAAATTAGAGCCCACGCTTTATTTCAAAACTTTTTCATCCCAGACCAAAGTATGCAGCTTGAAACTTTTTAGTGTGTAACTAAAAATTAGAATGAAACATAGAGTATTTTTTACTCTATAGATTCAATGAAGAAGGATCAGAGTTTCAAAGATCCATTCATCAAGAAGAAGGTTCAGACATGTTCATGGCAGAAGAAACAACTTGAAGATTTTATGTTGGTACAAATAGCTTTGCATGTTAGAAATAAAGATCAGCCACGGTTCATTGTTAGCAGATGTTTGAGTCATATGATAGGAGATAAAAGTAAGTTCATTACTCTAAAGAAGATCAATGGTGGTACAATGAGATTCAGAGATAAAACCACTGCTAGGATAGCCGAAAAAGGTACTTTGAGTTTGGATTATGGTAGAACTAGGACTAAGAATGTTTTATATGTAAAAGGTCTTAAGCATAATCTATTGAGTTTTAGTCAAATATGTGATCAGGATACACATTAAAGTTTCATAAAGAAGGTTATGAGATTAGAAGAAAAGATTCAAATGAGTTGATTGCAGATGCTCAAAGGATAGGGAACAATGTATATATATGTTTAGATATCATCTCAAAGGCACAATCAAAGGACACATTCAAAGATCTGTGAGAGGAGTTGGGTGTAATTTCTATTACTTCTTTCCATTGATGTTAAACATCAATTGAGGGGGAGCTAAGTGTTAGCTCTAGGTAGGCCTTTTTCCATTGATGTCAAAGGGGAAGAATAATAGGTACAAGTATAGGTGCAAAAATAGGTACAGGGAATAGGTACAAGTTGTTATAGTAAGGGGGAGTTATTGTATGTTTTCAGATGATAGGATATGCAAGTGACAAGATGTGGCAATTTCAAGATTGAGGTTGCCATCAATGACAAAGGGGTAGAGTGTTGGAAATATTATCATTGATGTCAAAGGTATAGCATTATTGGTGATAAAGACCCCATTGCATTTAATATTATTTTTAATAAATATATCTTGGCTAATGTGAGTTGATATTTATTTAATATTAATGAATATATTTTTGGTTGCATATGAGACAAAAGAAGGGCCCATGGAGAAGTCAAAGAGCCATGGGGTAAAGACAAAAGAAGGATGGGACACATTTTCCCATGAAGAGTCATCTTGGGGAATTCCAAGAGTCACCAAGTGAAGACAAAAGAGGAAGGGCACAATTTCTCATGAAGGGACACTTTTAGGAATATGAAAAGTCACTAAGATAAGGACAAAAGTGGGAAGGACGTTTTTGGTCATGAAGGGTCACCACATGACTTTTCAAAGGCAAGAATATGAAGGGTCATACAAGTTTGGCACCATTTTCCATGAGGATTGAAGAGTTACAAAGGGGGAAGGCCAAAGGTCATTTGGAAAGCTATAAATAAAGGCTTGAGAAGCCATTTGTAATATGGAAGATAGAGGTTGATTTGATATTATAATATCTAGCTTAAAAGAGCATTTGAAAGAGAAGAATATGATTTGTATTTGTTATATCTAGCTTAGAAGATCAAAGGTGTGAGAAAGGAAAGAGATGTTGTATTGAATTATCATTTGTTGAGATAGCAACATTGAGAGATAGGTGTGTGGTATACACAAAGGGGTTGGTGCTCACGAATTGTTGTTGGGTTGGTGCTCAGGAAAGGGGTTGGTGCTCCTGTGGGTTGGTGTTCATGAATTTTTGTTGGGTTGGTGCTCAGCAAATGGGTTAGTGCTCATGAATTGTTGCTAGGTTGGTGCTCAGCAAAGGGGTTGGTGCTCATGTGGGTTGGTTCTCATAAATAGTTGTTGGGTTGGTGCTCGGCAAAGGGGTTGGTGCTCTTGTGGGTTGGTGTTCATGAATAGTTGATGGGTCAGTGCTCAGTAAAGGGGTTGGTGCTCCTGCAAGTTGGTGCTTGTGAATATTATTTGGGTTGGTGCTCATTCATATACTTGAGATTTTTCTCTATGGTTTTTCCCACATTGGTTTTCCACGTTATATCTAGTGTCTCTCTCTATCTTGGGTGGTGTTTATTGTTTAATTTTTATTGCATATCTTGAATTTTTTATTAAGTGGATTTTGGTTAAGTTGAAAGTTTTATAAGATATATGATATACTAATTCAAACCCCCTCTCAGTATATCCCATGCTTAACACCAACTAGAAACTAGGATTCTTCAACCAAGTAAATGTTGAATCACATCCCTAAAATAATATCAATCAATCATGGGTGCTTATAAAAAACACCAACATTTAAATTGTGACCCAAAATAATAACTCAAAGCCTCCAAAGGGAGAATTAGATTAGATACAGAGAACCATTCAAAACTTTCTTATGATTTCTTGGATCTCAATTTTAAAAATGTGAAATATTGGTTAGGGTTATAATATAAATTACAACTTCTATAGATATAACAAACCATTCAATAGGTCTAACAATAATAGCAAGCTCTCCTTCTAACCCCAGCTTTTTTACTTCCTATTAATGTACTTAATGTGCTTCTTATGCCACTAGGTAATGGGAAGAAAGTAATAAATGCAATTTTAAGTCCTAAAATACTATGGTCTTGATTTGTTTACACAAATAATACTAAAAATAGAAAAATATAAAAAATAAGGTGTCACTATTGTATAATCTGTTATCCCTACACCTAGGTCTTCTTGCAGACTTATAAATGGTGAATATATCTCTATTATTTTGCTATTTTTAGTAGTATTTATGTAAACAACTCAATCCCCAAGCCTTCTAGGACTTAAAATTAATTTTATTACATTCCTCCCATTCCCTAGTGACATAGGAAACACATTAAGTGCATCAATAGGAAGGAAAAAATCTAATCAGGAACAGTTGTTAGAGAATTAATGCAAAAGAGCTAAGAATTCATGAGATTGTCTACATGATATATTGTGTGTTTTGTATTTTCTACTTTTCATGTTATTAGATAATTAATGGTTTCTTTTCTATTAACTAATATAGCAATAATATCAATGTATTTATCTGTGGGTTTATGTTTAACACTAGGCTAACAAATCTACTAGTTTATGTGCTCTATTTCATCTTATTTAAAATTGAATGTGCTTGTGAAATTTGATGTGAGTAAGTAACTTTCATACAACATATGCTTTCAAATATATGCACCTCCTTTTCTTTGAAGTCTCAACTATATTAATTTGCCTTTGATTATTACATTAGGGTTGGTGAATGCTAGTTTTACATGTTATTGTCATAAAGGTTAAAAGAATTGACACCTCTAACCATTTGAAGCAAAATTTCTTTTCTAACCTACCCTACTTAACTTTGGATCTACCCCATGAGTCACTTTAGTTTAGCTCATTTTTAAAATAGTCATGGTTTGTTTGTGATTTGGAAATAATTGGCAAAGTTTAGATCAATTTCACAAATATTATCAAGAAATAAAGTGTCACTATTGTTTAATATGTTGTCCCTACAATAGGGTCTACTCGTTGACTTACAAGTGGTGGCAATATCTCTATTGTTTTACTATTTTTAATATTATTTGTGTAAAAAACTCAAGCCCTGAGTCTTTTGGGACTTAAAATTGAGTTTATTGCATTCCTCTCATTCCCTAATGACACATGAAGCACATTAAGTGTATCGATAGGTATGATTAAAATAAACTCAAAAATAAAGGTATGACAAGAAATAATTTATCTTGATCAAATAATATGAAACCTTTCTAATATCAATCTTTAACTAAGGGTTATACAAAAATTCAAGAACCAATATATGTTTTGAGCTACTATAATTACAGCAATAATTGAACATAGTCAAGAGTCAAAGGGAATAAGAATATAATGAACTTTAGTATATATAATCAATGGTTTTTGTGTTTGCAAGATTATAATTGCACATTTACAAAGAGATATTATGATTATTATGAAAAATCATTCAAATTAGCAATATCATTATATGAATAAATCTATTAGATTAATACCCATGTAAAACCAAAACACTAAGATGCCATTTTTATGAAACTTCTTACAAGATTCATAAGTTTGGATAGGAACAAGGTTTGCACATCGATATCAATTGCATAACAATCCTTAGAATTTATTATTAATTTTAATAGCCAAAATTCTCCTCCTTTTATAATTATGGGGATACAACTATATATAATCCTAGGATAGGGACACCTCATCTCTCAATAAAAGTATAAATTTTCACTATTTAATAATATATTATATGTCAAAACTCATGCACATCATGCACGTTTACAAGGTGATTATAAATAATTCATTCTACCAAAATAACTCTAGAAATAACATAGTCCAAGAATAACTTTTGTTAACACTACAACATGCATTAATATCAAAAATTTGGCTATGATGTGGTGGTATTCAAAGGTGGAACTTGCATGCTCAATAAAGCTACTAAAATTAAAATTATAACTTGTTCTACATCTTGGGTAGGCACTATTGTTGTAGACATTATAACTATAGCTGGGACTAGAGTTTTAACTATGAAAGTATGAAGTGGAACATAAGTTGGCCTAATCTATGTTTATATCAACATATACTTAAGATACTAATATTAAGTGCCTTGAGGGGGTACTAGTGGTACTTCTACTATTGAACTTGATTATTTTTATGCATCTTTTTTTAAATACAAGGCATGAATGGCCTAAAAGTTAATATAAATAATCTCAAATTAAAGAAAAGACCTTTTGACCAACTATGGAAGCTTTCCATATACTTATTATGAGTGGTCAATGCATCTATAACCCCCACATAGAGTGTCTTTATTCATATCACCATGTCTCTAGAAAAATTTACTAATTGCATAATCTCATCATAAGTTCTATAAACTATCCCCTCAATTTCTTTTCCAAAGATACTAGTTGCATCTTAGAAGAGGTTCTAAACAATGGACTTAGAAATTAACTACCTAAGAGGAGAGCTCACCTTAGTGACCCTCTTATCCTTCAAAATGGAATAAACCTCTTTTTCTTGACTTTTAAATTATTACACTAAAGTTTGTATCTCTCAATGCAAGTCAAACAAACTATCCCTCTTAACAGCCACATAAATTTGGGCCCATAATCCTCTAGTATTTTATTACGTTTAAATGGGAATACACCTTAATATTTATTGCATGGTTAAGGAAGTGGAGCTTACCATACATATCCTTATTTTATTTTTAATTTAATTATTTCCCCACACTTAGGCTAGGGCATAGCCTTTTTACACCTTATTAATTGAATAATATTGTACAACTTTTTAGTTTCACCCTCTACACTATCTATGATTTATTTTATAGCTTGAATAGTGCTCCTCTCTTATGACCATTCTATAGAATGATCATAAAATTTGAACATTTTATTTATTATGCCCCTATTAGCATCTACAAAACTATAGGAATCTTCCTTGTATTGAATTAATTTAGAGGGGTTAATTTTGCTCCTTTTTATCAGAGAGAATATATCTTCTCTCTATTCTAATTTGAGATTTTGTCCTCTACAATCACATATTTCTTCTTGACCTTCATAAAGGTATTTATCTACCTATCAAAGTGGAGTTTTATCATTGGCTATTCAACAACCACTAGTAATTTTTTCATACCTCATATTTTTGTAGTTGTTAAAACCATGAGTAGACATTTATTACAACTTATTTATAGTTTACTTTATGGCTACAAGAGTAGAAGAGGAAGATTGATCAAGAAGATGCATTACTATAGGGTAAAATTAACCTAATCCAAGGAAATGAGGTATATCCTTTCTCCATATAGTGATTTTATTTTGTGTTGGGTATTAATTATGTAATTGGTATCCCCATCTACCTTATGCACTAAAATTATAGAAGAATCAGTCTAGGTAGCTTGGTTAATGGGCATACCCAACTATGTACATAGTGTATGGGTGTGGCCAATTTTTCAAAAATGGAAGAAGATAATAAACTTTAAAAATTCACCTACCTTGATGACCTAGAGAACTAGGGACTATCCACTAAAGAATGAGTAGGTTATTGGGATGTTAAGCAGATTTTGTAAGTAATCAATGACTGATGCGTAATCCAACCCAGTAGTAATAGCAAGGAAAAAATTGGTATTCAAAAAACATGGAATTATGTATACTTGAGGATTATTTGGTGGGATAAAATAATAAACATAATAAGTAGTCTTAAATGCATCAATTATAGTAACTATAATTGAATAAGTTGCTAAAGAATGAAGAATCAATGTACTTAATCTCTAAGAAGAGTTAGTTAGGTCAGTTTTTATTGTAGTTATCAGTATGATATCTTAGGATAGGGAGAATGGGGTTGTGGTTATTGATGGTTTTAGTATTAAGACTTGTAATTTTGACTTTGACACACCTTCCACATCTCCTTATTTTTCTAATAGCAACTCAATGGACACTAAACTAAATTTTACTTGATCAACTTCCTTAGATTCTCCTAATACCTTAGTCCCTCTATATTTCAATTCTTATTTAGTCATCCACTCATCCTATTCATCTTCCTTCATTGTTTTTTTCACCCTAAAATCCTACATCTGAAGGCACTCATGAGGTTGAGTGTTTTAGAGAGAAAAGCATGGGATAATGCATGGGATAAAGATATCCCATCCTTAATTTTGGGATTGATGTTGGTTCAATACAAGGATCAAGTATTTTAACTTATTATTCTTATAATACATTGATTCATACAAACAAAGGCTCAAATTCTATCAGATAAATACCCAAAATTCTTATTAACTGACTGGACTTGATTATTAACTGCTCATAGTCTTAACCTTGTCATTTTATAAAATAGGGGAAAGTGATTTGATTTTGAAATAAACATAAAAAGGGAGAGAAATTTAGGTTATAAAATGATATTTCTAATCAAGAGAATGGTAATGCCTAAGAACTAAAGCATGCCTAAGTCATAGTTATACCATTGTGTGTTTGGTTCAACAATTACACAAATATTTATCCACTCAATGGGAAATCTTTCAATGGACACCAATCTAAATATCCTACTTACATTGTCCTCATATAATGTAAACATTAAAAATATATACAATAATGACACACAAATATTTTGAAACAATTTATAACTGAAAGTATATAAAGCATATATTATTCACAAGGAAACCAAAAATAACATACAAAGAGATAGAATATAAAATTCACAATATAATCACCATATTCATCTCTATAAAATAAGAATTTAATCGCTCCTCTTGCATAAACATCAACTCTAAACTATAAATAATGGACCATATTCCATTAGTAAAAGACCAATGTACAATAAATAAAATTATTCTAATAGAGTTTTAATAGAGTTTTTTTATACAAAATGTTGACCATTCAAAGAGAAATTAGTTTACAATTTATATAAAGGAGGGGGTTCGACCCAAATTAGCATGAGATTCCCATCCTTAGCCATGATGGACTCCTAAAGTTGTTATAGTTACAAAGATTCAAAATAAATAAAAGATTCCCCACTCCCCCTAAAATATGCCTAGGGGCCCACTCAATTGATATACTAATGAGCTAGAGAATAACTATCTTCCAACTACTTAGGTTGCACCTCATTTATGGCCAGTATAACTACCAAAAAATTGAATTCCCTATATATCTTAGCCAAGTTCATGGGAGGATCCCAAAATATCACCTTCAAATAGGCCAATAGTCTTTGATGCACTTTGGTTTGGGATTGAATGGAAATTTTAACCTCCAACACCTAGTTAATACTAGTTGTGGATTAGGTCAAGAGATCTATAATTATCTTAGCTTTGGCCTCATTGGCCTTATCCACCTTTTTCCTCATGACCTAGTCAAAATGACCCAGGTGGACCTCAAATTCTCTTCTATCTATCAAGGTGACATTTGGATGGAATAACATTGTGATGTTGACTTATTTGAACTAAGTTATCATCTATTCTTTACCTTCTTCCAATGGTTCCACAATCATCTATTCCACCACCAAGTACTCTTCAATTGAGTTTCTCATGCTCCCATTATAGGTTTTATACAAGTTCAAGTTTGAGAGAGGCATCATTTTCAACTTTAATAACATGCCCTTGTTAATAACCACATTAAGATTTTTACACTTGTTTTCCATACAAGTGATCCTCTCCAAGTATGCCTATGATTATTGGAGGATCAAATATATCAAGAGTTACATGAGGTCCTCTTTGACCCTACCAATTAATTATATAGGAAAGGTGCTATTCACATGCACCTAAATCACCCAAACTTTCTCCTTCATGTCCTCCATAAGTTTCTCAAACATGTCATGAGTGTCTTGGAGCATGGATATTGGATCCCCATACACCTTATCTTTTATGATATATGTTCCCACTTTAATGAGGGAGAAAAGGTCATGCTTAGTCTACCATGCCATTAGGTCTCTTCCTTGAGTTAATTTCTACATTACAATGCTCCTCATGTTCATGTATTTCCTATCAAACTCCCTTTAGACATCCAGTTCACCTTATAATATCATTATAGGCCATATGATATTATGGAAACTCTCAAGGTAGAAGGGGTTAAAGGTGGGGTGGTAGAGATATAAGTGGAAGGTGGAGGCATGGGTAGAGATGGATGAATTAGAGGGAAGGAAAGAAAAGAGCAATGTATGAGGAGGCATGGGGGGGAAGGGAGAAGGAAAAATGGAGAAGTCCATAGGAACATTTGGGCATGACATTATCTTTGGTTCAAATTGACTTGTGAGATAATGGTACTAAGTATAGGAGTATTCAAAGGGAATGAGTAAATTATTTGGTTAAATTCAAATCCTCAGGCACCAAAGATGATGAAAAATGAAGACTTGGGAAGGACCAAGGGAGAAATAAGGGATCAAGTAGCAGAAGTTACCTTTTGATTCTTTATGTGAATCTTACCCAGATCAACTTACACTATAATATTAGAAATATATATGGTATAAGTGGTGATAAGGGTCAGCTTGGGAGTCTATAGAGTGACAACAAGTGTCATTGAGGTGGTTGGAGCTGAAATAACTATGCACACTTGTATACTTATTACTGGGGGACATTGGGACCATTGAAATGGGATTGTGTGGAGGTGGATGAACCTATAGAGGGACTAGAGGGGGTGTCAAGGGATAGGAAATATAATATATTGAAGACAAAAGGTGATTTTAATGGATCCATGTGGGTGGAATGGGTTGAGTGGAGGGAAAATTAGGCACAAGGATGTTGTATATGGCTAAAATTAAGGGTACATAAATGAATTATGGGAAGGTTAAAATGGGAAATAGGGGAGGAAACATTGGAGTAGGCATGATATGGATAGGTAAAATAAGGGGTGATCCACTAGGATAAATAATAATGGAGGTGGCATGGGAAGGAAACTCTATGAACTACTATTTTTGGTCTTATTTTGGGCTCACCTCGAAGCTGCTATAGATGTCAAATCATAATGCATATACAACCCATATTTAATTAGTTTGAGTTGATGGAGGTGGAAAAATTTGGGTCACCATAAGTGGTGGAACTAAATTAGAAAGTGGAGGAGGAAAAACCCATGGAGGATATGTATAATCTACACCCTAGCTAATATTCTTCGAGATCTAGTTTGGGCGTACTTCCCTTCTTGTTTGTCTTGAGCCTAGTGAGCACCTCCTTGTCATCAATTGGGTTGAGGTGGATCTCATCACCCAAGTTTGTAATTTGGCTATAAAATATATTGATATTAGATTTATACTTCACCACATGATCCCTAATGATCCTATGAGGGTCTCATTCTTGGTGCTCTACTCTATTAAGGGTGTAAGAATCCCTGACTATGTTTATTTTATGTAGTGGGGGTAAACTCATGTATATGTACTATTAGATGACTATGGGTAAGGAAAAAAATACTATTGGTGGCTGATTTAGGGGTTGAACATGCCATCCACTAATTTACTAGTTATCTCCCACTCGATAACTAGGTCCAAGCCTTGATAAGGTAGGTGCAGAGGGACTTATGAATGCTTATAAATTAGATGATGGTATCATCCATGTAGCACTTATAATTTCCAATGGGGGTGATGGGATATATAATTTCATTATAAAGTTATGTAATGGCCAAATTATTGATATCCATGTAGATTATGGGTTAAAATGACTCATATAAATATTTCTAGGATGTGATTTTCTTAGTGGTGGACATATATTTTGTAAAAAACTATATGAACAACAAGACCCCTAGGAATCAATAGTGGAAATTGTTATACATAAAATTTGCATAATTTGGAAGGTAATTCAAGCCTTATAAATTTAATTAAACATGGAAACATCTCAAGGTTATTGGTAGCCTATTGGAGAGGTGAATCTCTAGGTTAAATGGCTAGCTCCCCTTGATGAATCACTTAGGCTCAAACACTACTCTAACACTTACTAGGAAAAGGGAGAGAAACCTACTCTAATGGAGGTGATGTACCAAATATATATTAATCATTACCAACCAAATACAATTGTAATTCAAATAAAATACTAACCTATATATGACACTAATATAAATTTACCTCACTACATCATTATTTATCATGGATGTTTGTGAAGCGAGATTAAGCTAGGAGGAGTAGTCGATAGGTCATGACATGACATTAGTGAAAATACAACCCACTAAACCCATAAAAACTCCATTTGAACACTTCAAGAGACCTAAAAAAAGACTTTCAAGCTGAATATGAATGTTAAACAAGGATAACATACTAAGGAAGTAGATCTATCACTTAGCAAGATCAATTAATTAAACATGCACATTGTAAATAGTCCATAGAAAATGTAAAATTAGTTTTTTATTCATTGATAAAAGGATAAAAATAGATAGGGATTTACCATACCCAAGTGGAGGATATAAAACTAGCGAATTCAGGCTAAGTATATAGTAAAAATGAGAAAACGAAGAGAAGGGCATGAGAGAGAGAGAGAGAGAGTTGATGAGTGTCTCATGAGTTAAAAAAAAGAGAAGAGTTATGAAATTACATCAATAGGTCATAAATTACTTGTTTATCTCATCTAAATGTGTTCCCTTATTCTAAGTGGCATAGGAGTTAGAATGTTTACTTGACACCTTCACTAGCTCCCAAAACCATCGTTTACTTTGGAGAGTTTAATGATAAGTGGCCTTCTTAATAGTCAAATCATGTTGAGTTATACATTTTTTCTTATTTTTACACATCTCAAATAATATTTTTAGGTTCTCTTTGACACACTACTTCCTTCTCTTGTTAGGTGTCTAGAAGACTCTTCAACTTCTTGGGCTAAGCTTGCATATGACTATCAAAACTTGAATTCCAATTCTTAGTCTCATCTTATCTTCATGGATGGACTATTAAACTAATATCAAACATAAAATAATCCATTTTGAAGTCTCAAACCATCCCCAAGAACTCAGTCTACACCAAAAGCTCTAAATTGGCTTCATTCCTTATAGCCCTAAAATCATGCAAACCTCATTATGTAGAGAAGATTATGGATGTTAATAATAATATTATTAAGGTATATTATAGGATGAAATATGTCCTTACATATCCATACAAATTTTTAGGATATAAAGTGAATAGAGGTATCCTTTTCTACTATTTCTCTTTACTAACTAGGTCTCAATTAGGCCTCCCTACCTAGAGATTGAAATTTGGATCTTTAGGACTCCCACACGTGTTAAATACAAAATAATTGTTCAATTAACTTCAAGGATATTATCCCCATTTTACATGTCAATTTTTAAGTTCTAACACCTTGTACAAACCTTCTAAGTAGCTAAAAATAGTATCTTTTGGATTATTTCATATAGTTCCATACCTACAAGTAAGAACCAATGGCATGGAGTGATGCTCAGGGTATTATTATACATTATTCAGGTCATTTTATATGATACTAAAATCTTTAATATGCATATAAATCAACTTATCTCTCATCAGGTTAGAATTGGTCTTTTTGGGTAGCCTGTGAGTGCCTCAAGGTCTTAACGATGGTTCATATAGTACAGTCCACCAACTCAATAAATAATGCTAAAAATGGAATTTAATTATCCTATATAACACCCCCAAACTCATTTTTCCACAATGCACCATTTAATGTGAGATATGAACACGTTTAGGAGACCCTTAGCTAGTAGGTTATGTGTTTGAGAGGTCTAGAGAGAGATGTGGCTTGTATGTGATGCTTTTAGTTTTAATTTGGGTTTACAATTACATACATAGTTCCATTATAGCCACCCTTAATCTACACCATGATTTTATTATTCCATCTCTTCTTTAAACTCTCTGATCACACCACTAGTTGATACATAGGGTTCTTAAGCCATCTTGCACAAAATACCCTAGCTAACAGTATTTACCTATTTTCTCCCATTTTTATGGATATATATCCTAATTAAATGTTTTTATATACTTCCATAATCCCTTAGGGTATATAATATTCTCAATTAAACTAAAACTTATCACCTATCAACTAGTTGCCCATATATGTATGTGCCTTCAATTAGGCATGTTAGGCTTGAACAGGGTTTGTCATGATTTCCATTCTTTGTTGCTTGATTTTGAAGATCTAATAGAAATACGTTATCAATAATATTCAAATATACTACTCTAATATCCCACATAGGCCTTTACACATTTCAATCAAGTAACTTCTTGTGAATTTAGGTAGGATTATGTAGATAGGGTTTATGGTTTTGTTAAGACTAGTCTCATTGGTAATTTCTTCATATCTTATTTTGACCTTAATTTGTCCTCAAATGGTCCAATTTAATTTTAAAATCACTTTGGTAAAAAACCAACTAATTTCATGAACTTTTCCCTCCTCTTTTTTGCTTGAAACTAGCCTGTTTACCTTTAACTATAACATATAGGTGACTATTTTAAGGATTTGACTATGTTTGAGGGTTTTAGGTCTTCAAATACAATATGAAAACATCTCAATCACTCTTACTCATTTATATTAATATATTATGACCATATAAATGTCCTAAAACTCCAAAATTCACCAACATCCCTATTCAAGGAACTCTTAAATATAGGTGGATGTAGGTGACTGTTTGAGAAGTCTGAGCATGTATTTTTGAGTTTGGTATTTCTCAATTCCACTATGACTCCTACAACATAATTTAGGGATAATATTCACTTTATACAAGGTTAAATTAGTCTTTTTTATATCTCTTCACATACCCCTACTTGATTTTTCAAACTCAGGCCTATGTAGAGGTACTAAGTTTGTAAACTCTATTTAATTTAACCCTCATTGGCTCTCCAGCCTTATTATGGCATATTAAATGAGTCCAATATTCATTATAATTATCTCTCACAAATTTTCATGTCCTAGGACCTTTTCATATTTTTTTCAACCTTCCTTTTGATCTGTTGAACTCAGGCCTGTTTGGGGTACTAGGGCTATAGACCTCTTATATGTTTTGACCCTCATCACCTCAACCCCTTATGTCTAATCAATCATCAAGATGTCCTAATTAGTTTATACCTATTTTTTTATGTTTAAATAATTTTTCAAAATATACGCTTTCCTCTTATATGAACATGTATACTTTGTCCAAAATAGGACCTATAGGTTTAGGGCATGTAGGTCACTTTTTGCCTGCACATGCTACTAAGAGAATCAATCCTTGAGCCCTATACACTTTTAAATTGTATCAAATATTGATCCACTTCTTGGTAACTCTCTTAAATAGTGATTAATAATTCATTTCCAAACACCATGTACCAACTCACACTTGTCATTTGTATGTACAAACTATGATCATATAGTCAACTCATATACAAAGTTTATGTATTGAGATTTGAGTCTCTTGATGATGTTATATGATTATAAAAATGTTAGTGAGTTTATATGAACCTTCATCCTCATATACATATTTACAAAACACATTCACCATGAATCAAATAAGGTAAAATAAGACCTTTCAACTATTGATACATAGGTAGCTCTAAATGCACAGTCTTCAAGCTAGGAGCACAATGGCACTAAGAGAGAAGTATGGATAGTATTAAAGTTATTAGATGGAATTTAATAAAATAAAAATATGGATAAAATAGTAAATTTACACTTTAATATATATGAACCCTTATAAAACTCTACAATAATGGAGAACATTGATATCCATTTTCACACTATACAATAGATTAACTTTCTTGCTTAACCAATACATATATGGACTAGGTGGTGGTGGATAATTATGTAGGAAGTTTGTTTATACATTTTAGGAACCTATAAAAGGTTCAAATTTCTTCCATTAATTCACACTTATAACTATGTTACCCAAAAACTGAGACAATGGGGTTTTGAACCTTCAAAAAGTAGTCTAGCTCCTTATCAATTATTCATAAAGCTAAAGAGATCAATCCAATGAAAAATTAAATAAATTTTAATTCCATATGGGTCAAAAAACTTTATATAAAATATTATCCCTCAATTCTAAGTGTACAACCTAGACCATGCATCTAAAAATAACCTTCATGAGTTTGTGAAGGAAATGATAGAGGAGAGAGAGAGTTTAAAATAACTTTTGGACTCAAAACTTATTTAAAATATTTAAAAATATGTGTAATATTAATGTATGTTATTAAACTATTATTACTTTCAAGTGATCTCAACAAGTCTGTACAAGTCTCTTAACTCTCTTCTTTGGCATTCAAACTCAAGATTCTAACTTTTATCTAACATGTTGATAGGTGTGGTAGTTATGTAACTTGTACAATTTATTTATAAGGTTTATTTTATGTATTTCCTACTTTTGGATATTTTACATACATTAGAGTTAGTCAAAAATATCTTCTGCCTTCATTAAGCATCACCTTCAAGTTTACAAATGTACCTTAAACACTCCAAAACATCATGAAATGCTTGTATGAGTTAATTATGACATAAAATGGATTTTTTAAAATCTTAAAAATATATTACACCCATTAAACAAGTTTCAATAATTCATGACATGATTAGACCACTATATGACCAAAATAATTACCTTAATTTCTCCATAATTACCTTAAACCATGCTAGTAAGGTTTCATGAAGACTTTTAGGGACCATATAAGTTATGAAAATACCACATTAAAACCCTTTTAAAGTTTAAATTTATATGTTGGTTTACCAATATTGACTTGATGTCAAAATTTGGTCAACAATTTAGTGATTCACAATGGTAGCATGCCTGCAATGCTAAATGGACTAGTAGCCTTGTCCTTTCATTAGACAATGGAGTCATTTGCACTTAGTTTCCAACCTAACCAGACCTTGATTATGAAAAGTCCATCTGATTTGACCTTAAAACACAAAAATAAGGATAACAAGACACAAATTAAGGAACAAGACACACGCATGTGTTATCAAGCACTTAGGGAACACAACAGTAACATAAGAAAACTAACTATATACAACTAACCTAAAAACAACTTCTTCATCCTGGATCAAGATGGAAGCTTGTATAATCTCTTGCTCCATTATATTGAAGATAGCATGAAGTAAGTTTCATTTTTAGCCTCAATTTTGTTGTTTCCATCTTCTTCATGCTTTTGAATCCTCTTGGCATGCTCTCAAATGAAGTAATGGTAGCTACAAACCAATCCCCTATGAGGGTGAATTAATCTTGTGTTTCAAAAACCTTCTCATGATTACTATTGATTCTTTTTCCTATCTCCAACATAGCCACTTCTTGAACCATAGGATCAGCTTCAAACATAGTACATTGGTAATTGTTACCTTGCCCTTTAAGAAATAAGGTATCCTTTAGAAGATTCCCAATCTATCCAACATAAACTATATACCTTTGAAGAGCATGAAACTCATTGTAAATCTCCTTGAACTTATACCACATATCATCTTGTCCTATGGACTTAGTATCATCCTTATCTTATATACATTTTTCAAACTCAATCTCTTGATCATCTTCAAGAGTATCAAAGTCATCATGGACTTCAGACTCTTGGTGGTATTCTTCAAGACATGTTTTCTCAATAGGAGTATTACACTCCTCATCAAAAATCTCATTTTCATATCCTACAAGTGATAAATTTTGAAGACCTTCATACTCCTTGAACATGTATAAATAGGTCTACCGTATGTCCTTCATATCTCTTTGAAATTATGTTTTAGAAAATGGGGTCAAATCATCATTTATGGATTCATGTGCTTATTTGGTTGTCTAAGTTAGTTATAGACTCATTACAACTAGGAAAAATCATAGTATATCCCTATAGCACTCAACATTTATCACTCTACTATGCCATCATCAATTCACATAAGGTTCAAGCCTTATATACTCACCTACAATGTAGCAGAGAAAGAATCAGGGCTCGTGTTGGGCTAGTTGTGCCATGGCACAACTTTTCACTTATACAATTTGGTCATTTGAGAGAAGGATTTTTGTGGATTCAGTAGTGCAAGTCCTATCTAGACTAATCCTGATGGTTTATAGGTGCAAGCCTATTTTTGGGAACTAGTTCTAGTCATAGGGGCATAGGTCTATATTGGGTTGGTCCTATAGTCTCAAGGGTGCAAGACTTTGTTTCACTAATCTTAGTGTCATTCAGGCACTTTTAGGAGTCAAGGAAAGGATTTAGATCAATTATATACTAGACTCATATTTCATGTAAGGATATCATCACTTGGCATAGGTTATTATTTACACTGAGGCTATTCCTACATAGTGTGCGAACATCATTAAAAATTATAGAGATGTCATTAATGCCATAGACTAAAATCTTGAGTATACATTCTTATCATACATGCTTATAAATTATGACATTATAACCATTTGAGTATTTAAGGATTAATAAATAACTTATATGAACTAGATTCTAAGTCTTACTTTAACCCTTCTTTTTCATTAATTGTAAATCCATATAATAGAGTACATTATACTAAAAATAGAGCATATACTTTACTAGTGCTACTAAATGGCATAGAGGCTCACATGCGAGATTGAGCACTATAATTTAGAGCCTCAAAGATATCCATGTTAAACTCAACACTAATGTTAGTCTTAACAATCTAGTTTTGTTTCTTTATGGATTCATTATATTCACTTATGTCTCCCTACTCATTGGTTTGAGCTTGGGTTTTATAGCACATAAGATAATCTCTTTGCCAGAGTGGAGAGCACACATTGGGTATTGAGTTATAGCCTTTGTTGATCATTCCACTAGTTCCATCACTTTACATCCTTTATGTTATGGTCTCCATGTGTATCTACTCTTGAAGATGCCCTAAAAATATGGGTACTAGTTAACCACCAGCTAGTTGGCATGAGATGTGCATCGATTCTTCTAGTTGATGCAAAAGATAACAAAATAACAATCATTCTAGATTATTTCCTTTTGACAATATGTTTATCAAGTTGGCATGGATATATACTTAGTTTAAATAGGGGCCCAACATTACCCCATACAAAATTTGCTAATTTAGCCTCAGACCAGGCTACCAAAGCCTTTATCACATAGAACTCAAGCATGCTCTCCTTAAGATTGACATTGAAGTCCTTAAAGCCCTTGATAGTGAGATTTATTTCCTTATAAATTCTATCTATCTCCATGGAGGTAGTGCTCAACATGATCGCATATATCTTCTCCATCTCTTTTCTAAAGGCCACAATATTTTCCTTAGCTTTCATCAATCCTCCAAGGATTACTCCTTGATTGTAAGCCTTCATTTATAAGGCATGTAAGAGAGATTCCAAGTTTTTCTCTTGGTCCTTTATTTATGTTTTCAAAATTTTGACCTTTCCCATTATTTTTGTGTGCTCTAACATATTCATATAATATACCTATTCCCCCTTTGCCTTGTTAAGGTAGACATATATGATTGATGCTTGGTTGGAAAAGTTCATGAAGATGGCATCGAATGCATCTGTGCCTTATTTTAGCTTTATGAAGAGGTCCTCTACCTCTTCAATCTTGGAAACTATCTCTTTATGTAGCATGATTAACATGTCTTCTTCTTCCTACACCAACTCCACTTTCATCCTTGGGAGCATCTACTCCACTAGCACACATACTTTATAAACCTCTAAGAGGGTAAATGTATCAATGTCAACCAAAAGGTATGGTTCAGTGGCCTCTATGCACTTGCATAGTTGCTATAGCTTGAACTTCATAGTTTATGTGTCTTATTTGATATCCTTGGTGATTTTATTCCATTTATTCACCCTAACATCATTGATGATGTTCTTTCACATGACTGTAATGGTCATTCAGATGAGTGCATTAGCTAACCTAACTGGGTTCATGGTACAAGGATTTATAATAAGGGAGTCATGCCCTTATTCAGGTTTATCCATGCCCAATATGGCCTTTTGAGGCACCTCAAAGTGAGGCTAATCCATGTAGTTATTGAATGTAGATGAAATCTATTTATGCATCTTATCTATGGTGGCATCAAGGTACATGTATTCAAATATATAAAAATCTTCATCTGTCCACCCCTTTTGTGCCTTCTCTCTAAGGGTCAACTCCATGCTTTTGACTTTTATGATGGACATCTCCATTTTTTATTCTTCCTCTTCACCAATTATATTGATTTCTTTGGCTATTTCCTCAAAGGTGTCTTCTTCTTATTCCTATATGGGTTCTTCTTTAGACTATTCCCCTTTGTCCACTTCTTCTTCATGGGGTTTTCTAGTGCTTACCTCTAGGAGTGTCCTGTTAGCACCACCTTCACCTTCCTCCTATTTATATTGGGGTTCCTTGGCACTATCTATCTATTCTCTTTCTAAGCTTCCGTCATTGCCTTCCTTTTCTTTAGGCACCCCTTCCCTACTTGGGTATTCATGTTGTACAATTTTATCTACTTCACTGGTGGGGGCAGTGGGTACCTTCTCTACTACTTTATTAATTGGTTATGTGCTTGTAGGAACCTTCTTTTTTTCTTTTATTTCTTAGCCTTTATGTCTTTGGTTTCCTTCATTTTCCTATCCTTCTCCTCTTTGGCCTCGACTCTCTAAATATCTTCTTGACTCAGGCTAGATTCCTTCATTACCTTATAATAATTCTATAGGTCTAGCAGCATCTCAATCTCTTCCTTATTGTGGCCCATTTTCTTCTACAACCTTCTATTTTCCTCCTTAGTTCATAGAGGTTGTGTGGAGGGATCTTTAGATGAGGCATTGGGTGTTTTTCTTATCTTTTCAAGTATGGTGGTAGTGCCACCTTGGAGGGCCTTCTAAAATTCCTTAGTGCTAGGCTCCTCTCCCACTTATTCTTGTACAATATAGAACTTTATCCATTCTTCTTCTACTTCTTCCTCTGTCTCTTCTTCCCTTACTTGCACATGGGCTTCTTCCACTTCTATTTATTCCAAGGTTATTTTTGGCATTGTAATGGGTCCCTTGCACTTCTTATTTTTTGGCTTTTTACTAGAAGAATAAATTTATAGCATGAACATCATGTGATTCTTCTTTGGAGATGAAGGAGTGGCTTCTTCACCATAGGTGACCCTTAACCTAATGTACTATTTATGTTCTTTATGTATTTCTCCCTACATTTTCTAGGGAGACTTATTCTATGTTGTTAGCACTAGCTTCCCATCATCACCACTCTAGACGAGGAGGTCATCATCTTTCTTAGGGTTTATACCCTTATTTCATTACTTCATCTCATAACATAAGTTGAATGAATTCCATATGATGATTTATCTTTAGAGGGGATGGAGTTTCATTCTATCAAAGTCATCCTCCTCATATTTTAAGGCTTTCCCTTTTGGGCACACATACTAGTTCCTCAACCTACTCCTTTCTAGCTCCATGACTTTCACTAGAATGTCTAGATACTATGCATTGAGAATCCTCCTTAGCGCCTCCCTAAAGTATTTTTAAAAAAATACATGATGGAGTTTTATCTAGTTGGATAGGTTACCATTTTTAAGTGCCAAGCACACTATATAAAAGTGTTGCATGACAAAAAAAATTATCATGCCAAACATGTGATGAAGGAGCTCCTATAGGATACACCATCCTATCTAAATGCCTTGATGTATTGATTTCACCACCCCATTACTCATGTCTTGTATTTATAGTAAAAAGAGGGTGGGTAGGTGAAGTCTAGGTAATTTAATGCTAAGGAGTCTTTGTGCAAATATAAGATCCAAATATTTTCTTCAAGACCATTAGGCATGTTGATCTCATCCATGACTATTAATCTCAACATTGACCCCCATATGAAGATATCTCATGATCTGTGACACTCAAGCACATTTTTCACCATCTTTTTAGCAATGAATTTAGCAATGTTTAATTTGAACCCTTGTGTTTTGTGATGGGTGATGCATAAGTAGGCCTTACTGATGTCTATCTATCTTCTACTAGAGAAAAGTTTGTAACTTATGAGGCATGATACGAGCCTCGTGCTAGGTTCCTTTATGTCCTTTATTGAGAATGTAAATCATCCTTTATAGTAACTAAGGAGTTTCATAATTCTCTCCACCTCTACATAATTTTCTATCATCTAGTGGATATTTGCACCTAAGTCTAGGAGCCCAGTGATTCTACCGATTAGGTGCCTTGATATTTTCATGTGCCTCCCTATAAAGTATAATTAGTCTCCATGGATGTGAGAGAGGAGGAACTATACAATTTATTCTAGCTTACCAAAACATGGAAACTCATAGAGCTAGGTTGCATCAGTGGTTGTAAGTTTGTCTCGAATATAGATGTCAAATAATGTTGTGCCCACTTCTATCTTTACTCCCATGTTAACCACCTAGTCTTGGTTAGGCTCTTGTGAATTACACAACATGTGATGTTTATATTATTTCAACCTACAAGTGTGTGTGAAGGACACCCAAGTCTCCCTTATCAAGACCTCTACGGGAAACTTTTTTTCCTTATATGATATTTTAGTGAGTACCTTGAGGTTAACCTCAGTGATGCTAACTCATTTCATTGGATTCATCTTATTATTTTGTAGTGGTTATCTCTTCTAACATCTATGACCTCTTTGAATCCTTTAGCACCTATGGCAAACTATAACTCATTCATTTATTCCCCATTTAGAACAAACTAGTGTTGAAGCATGGTCTAATGATCTTATTGAACATTGTAATGTTTCTTGGCACTTACTCATATTTGTTAGATCTTCAACTATGAGTTTAGATCTTGAGCTTAAATTATTATTAATGGTGACCTCAGTATCACTCCAATCTTTCTCATGTCTCGTTTTCTAATTCCCTCTCCACATGCCTCTATTCCAATCTCAAACAAGATGAAATATCACTCCCTATTTACTCATTCTCATTTGGTGGTTGTGGGTGCTTAGTTATCTCTATGGTAGCATTTTCTTACTTTGGCTCTAATTTTATGTTCAAATTTTCACAAAGTTTATGACCTGCTAAAATGGATCATTCGCTCCCTTATACCTTATTTTTAGCTACTATCTTAATTATAGGTGAGTAATGTCATGGTGGTGCATAAATTTATCTAGCTCCACTAGAACCCATGAAATCCATGAAAATACATTGCCATATTTACAATTAATTCATATCCTTATGCCTCCACTATCAACAAATTAAATTCTCTAAATGATATTTTTGATGCAGTGACAGGTTTTTTCAAATAGTCACTTCTTACCTATCATTGGGTTAATACCATCTTATCTAGACAATCTTAATCTTACACTTTATTCACCTTAGCTTGACTTCTATACATATTATGGAAACCTAGGTGTAGTGTTTCACATGCATGTGATTCAGCTTCCTTGATTCCATCTCCTCTTTTCCTATTGCACTTCCTTTCAAATGTGATTCCATTCCTTGGTCAATTTCTTTCACTTTCATCTCTTAACTTGGCCTGTCCTACCCCATATAAATTCTTTCACTGGTCCTCTAGTGCTTCACTCTACTCTATCGATCTCTTGTGCATGATCATCTAGTACACCTCTTTTAATCATTTATTACTCATCATTTTCCAAGACAAGAAAACTCCACGTGCCTATAAACTTAGGTTTCTAGCCTCAAGAGCTTAGAAATCATTCATTCTCAACTTACCTAACTAGAGTTATGCATGGAAGTGCCAAAATAGTTTTCTTATAGGCCTAAAAACACCTCACTTATTCAATCATCACCAACAACACCACAAATCATAAGGAAACATTTGGTTTGCAGCAAAACGTATTCTAATCATCACAATACAACCAACTTATGACCAAGAAGTTAGTGTCTAATGGCAAAAATTCCATCCTATTGCCTATAAGGCTTCAATTAGTTACTATTGAAATTCTTAGGGAGCATTTCACCTAAAAATGTGCACATCTTACATGCACCTATCTCCAATATATTATGGATAACATAAGGTCCCATCCACCTAATTTTTATCTTTCTCAAGTGATTGAGGTACTTGGAGTCATAAAGTAATACCAATGCTCCTTTAGTAAGTACCTTGTGCTTTATATGCTTATCATGCCACATCTTCTAGCACACCTTCTCTATCTATTGGCTCCATCTTGCTTGTGTGTGCACCTCATCCAAGCACTCTAAGTCTTCCAAACATGTACTAAAAAATTATTGGTTGTCCAAATGACCAATATCAATAATGCACAATGAGGGTACCATAAACTCCATTGGTAAAACTACCTCTACACAAAACACCAATTGAAATGGTATAGCCTTCTTTAGATGCTTATATGTTGTTTAGTAGGCCCATAATACTATTAACACTCGATCATCTCAATATTTGAAATCAACATCACATATATTTATGAGGCATATCCTATATATCATATTAAATGCCTCAACTATGCCATTCACTTAGGGATGATAGGATGTTGTCTTGTGGTGTGCCACCATGTATTTGATAAGTAGGATTCATATAGTTTTATTGTGAAAGTGCATACTTCTTTCACTAGTTAGACTAAGTGGGCACCCATAGTGACTAATAATGTTATCCCATGTGAATCTTATGGTTTTGGTGGTTGTGTAATATTTGGTTGGTGGTACCTTAACCCACTTGGTGAAATAATCAATGGCTACCAAAATATACCATAAACTTGTGTGCCTTGATATGAAAGTGATTGACCCAACAAAAATAATGGCCCATTTTTCAAATGGTGTCTGGTCAAGAATGGGGATTAGAGGCATCTCATCCTAGTGGTTTGGCTTCCTTTTACACTAGTATATGTCACATGCCTTGGTGTAATATTTTCCATCTTGAAATAGACTTGGCCACCACAAGCCTAAGTTCAGCACCTTGCATGCCATAGCATCTCCACTATAATGGACTCCTATCCCTTTATGCACTTATCATAGGATGGATTATCTTTTATGTTCTCAGACACATCATTATAGGACTTCATCTTAACCCAATTTATATAATTCCCAAAAAATGAGTTGAAAGGGAGTGGCATGAGCTATGATCTAATTCTTCCCTTTCATTTCCATAGTCTAGGGCACAAACCTAAATGTTAGAAAAGTGGTTATCTCTACTAAGTCCTCTGGGATACATTAGACTCTATAGAGTTGCACATTCAACATATCATCCTCAATAGTCACTACCACATCCCCAGAGTTGATATGAGATAAATGGTCTAGGCTTAAGTTCTATTTCTTAGGCTTCACAACAATTGAGAACTATAATTCTTGAAAAAAAAACTATCCATCTACAAATGTGCCCATGGAGAATGGGCTAGTTCACAAGGTAATTAAATGCCTCATGATTGGTAAATAATATTAATGGGGTTGCCAACAAGTATTGCCTAAATTTATGTAGGGATAGACCATGAAAAGCACCTTGCACTTGGTTTTTGTATAGTTCTACTTTGCTTTGGTTATCTTCCTACTTGAGAAGGATATGGGATGATCCATTTTGATTTCACTAGGTTACACAAAAATGATGATAATTATAGATCCAAATACATTAACATGGATGTGGAATGGATTTGTCCAGTCAAAAAATTATAGAATAGGCATGCTAGCTGATTTGAGCTTTAAATTTTCAAAGGCATCTTATTGCATTTCACTCTAATAGAATAGGGCATCCTTGCATAAGATCTCCTTTAAAGGTGCTAAAATCTTTTCATAACTCCTTATGAAATTTCCATAGTAGCCATAGTGTCCAATAAAGGTGTGAACATCTTTCTACATGGAAGGAGTTTGGAGATGGAAAATAATAGCAATCTTCATGGGATTGGTGAACAAACCATATTCATAGATGATGTGCTCGAGCAGGGTACTAAATGGTGTCACAAAAATTCACTTATTGAGGTTTAACTATAATTTTAACTATCTTTGCCTTTCAAACATGAGGCACAAGTTATCATAATGGTCCCTTATTATCCCATACATAGTCAAGTCATCTAGATATACTTGGGGGAAATTGTGAATGAAATCCTTAAATGCGATGATCATCACTCTAGAGAACACAATTGGTGCATTCTTGAGTCCAAAGAGCATCATGTTGTATTCAAAATAACCCCATTATATCATAAATGTTTTTTTAGGCTTGTCCTCCTCTTTAATTTTGACTTGATGGTATCCTAATAACCCATCAATGAAAGTGTATATTTCATGGCCTATAATTCCATCCAAGACTTTGTTGATGAACAGAGTCAGGAAGGGGTCAGTGATGTAATTGGCATTAAATAATGTATAATTGATGAAAATACAAATTTACCCATCCTTATTGGTTCTAATAACCATGGGGATCACTCATTCATATTTTTTAACTAGGTAGATGATGCATGTGGCTACCATACCATCAATCTCTATCTTGACCTTAGCACAGAGATTTGGGTTCATTCTATACGGGTGCTTATTAATAGGTCTTATGTCATCCACCAAATTTATGATCATCTTTCAAAGGGATTGTTAGGTGACCTTCATATCTCATTTGTTATAAGGGAAAAAATCTTTTAACTCTTTTATGAGATCCATAATCTATGCCAGCGCTGTATTATACCAATATCCACCCAAAGTATCCATCTTTGGTTCCCCTTCTAAAATGATGTTTACCTTTATAGTTTTGAGTGGAAATTAGTAGGGTTAATTCCTTTCTTGATGAAAGTTCTCAACCTTCCTTTTTCCCTCAGTTATTTTATGTGAAGATGAGTAGGATTTTCTTTGTCAGGGGTGTTATCCTCCAGTTAATGCACTAGCTTATTTTTGCCTATTAAGTTTGTCCAATTTCATGCCTTTTAGATATAACTATCCTCATCACTAAAGTTAATATTGAGTTATTTCTCTTTAAATAAAGTTAGGAATGTCAACCCTTTCTCCCCAAACATGTCTTTTAGGTAATCTTATAGGACTGTGGTGTCCTTAAACACTACCCTATGAATTAATTTCAATGACTCTATCAATTCTAAGTTCTATGAAGAAAAAGAGGTGTGCACAAACTACTCCTTAAGTATATCCCAATTTTATATCTCATGGTGTGTCTCATTAAAAACTTACCATTATTGCACCCACATCTTCAAGGTTTTGTAAAAAGCATGCACCCATAGGTTCTTTGGGGCATTTTCACCATAGACAATCTAATTTTATTTGCATAAGTACACATGCACTATAGGGTCAAAATCACCAAACTAGGTAGAGATGTCTAAGTCCTCATTTTATTTCCTAAATATATTGTATATGACTACTTTCACATCTTCCAAGTTGTAAAACTAGGCCTTTGCACTGCCCACCAATGAGTGGCAATGCTCCTCAAATTATACACTAGTGCACCCATCCTATTTACCTCCTTTGGGATGCATGATTCAAGGTCATGGACATACTCTTCCATAGGTTTTCTTCCCTCATATATTTGGAGTGTTTTAAGTTTTCCTTTACTATTCAAATCACTCTCTTTCCCTTCTTCCTATTGTAAGGGAACCATCTTTTATAGGTGCAATCAATATGGCCCCAGCCAGTCCTCATAGGTTTTGGCACCTTCATGCACACTAAGTGACACATCTGACCAGTGGTTTCATAATATTGTTTGACCCATCAGTCATAAGTAAACTTAGTGGTGTTTAAGACTAACTATCCATCTTCCCAAGAAAGCACTCCTTGATCATTAGGGTTGAGAGTCTCATTTCCTTGCACCATTATGTTATATATATGATTGATCTCATCCTCAAGATCAACACTTTCAACATAGGGGGTCATTGGTCACTTGAGATAGGGATTATTACCCTCTCCTTTCCATTTTTAAATCTCATATAGTGCCTTTTCAAGTGAATATATTTTTTTTTTCCATAGCACCATGGCCTTCTCAAAAGCATTGGATAATTATCTTGTTCTACCAACTTGATCACTTTAAAGTAAGTTTGGAACTTATAACCCATGATATCTACAATATCACTCTTTATAATTCTAATAGGTTACACTTAGGTCTTGTTGGCCATAAAAATCACATGAGGGGAAAGCCTCCAAACTAGTCTCCCCATATTCTCCCATGTGTTCTTGGTCAATATATTGACCTTAGTTCCTATGTCCACAAGGACCTCACATACAGACCATCCATCAATGGTGAAATTCATAAGGAGTTCTTGATCATATTTTGCATTCTATGTATCCCTTACTTCTTGTGCCCTTTCCATGCATGGTATAATTAATTCAATTGGCTTCTACCTTGCATGCTCCAAAAACAAGTTTTTTAATAGGGGCAACATTCTTTCCATTTTTAGGTAGCATAAGATCTCCATTAGCTCTTTTATCTTAGCCTCTTATCTATCTTGCTTCTTATAAGAGGTAGTAGCCTATGCCTCTAGGTCTTAGGCCAATTTTAGCTCCTCTTATAGGTTTTAAATGATGCTCATTGCCTACTACAAAACATATTTCTAGAATGTAGGGTCTAGATAAGGAACATCTTTGGGTTTAGTCCACATGATGCATGTGGTGTAACTCTATTCCCCATATTCTAGGTGAAACTCATGTGTTGGAATAGTTGGTGGCTTGGTTTTGAATCACTATGAGTAATGTCCTGCACTTTGACTATCTCTATGTGGTTTGATGGTGCCTTTAGAGCCCACTTCTCTGCTTTCATCTCACACCTGATCATTCCTACACCCTTATCTATTCCAAATCTACCTTGGGTTAATTTTTTGTACAAGTTAGGGAATTTATTGACCTTTTATGTTCTTTGAGAATACCCACATGTTGGATGTGTAGGGAAGTCATGATAAATATTCTCTATTCAGTTATACTTATAACATGAGCATGGTGGGAATCTTCTTCCATCTCACCCTTTGGTACCTTTTCACATTTCATTCCCTACATTATATTAGCCATAGACCTCATTCCCTTCATAATATTTACGTCTACAAACTATAGCTTCCTACCATGAACCTCTCTCCATGTTCTTACACATCTCATTGACTATATGGTAATCAGATGTGGTATGAGTTTATATGTCACACAATCGACAATAGATTATTATGTTAACCTAACTGATGTATTACAATAAAGGGTGGTTTCAAACATCATGCACCTCATGACAAAACTTATAACTTAGAATTAATGTGCACAAATTCCTTTGAGGGTAGTTATTACTATTATGGCCTTCCATCTTGTAGTTGGTGTACCATAATCCACTTTGAGCATTTTACAACAAACTAGTGATCAAATTCTAGAGTTAAGAGGCCATAGATGCAATTTGTGCCTCCATGAATGGGTTGATCCTAGTATTAGTTCTTCCAACTACTTTATCTCTAAGCATGGCTTTAAGTAGTTCATGAGGGTCTATGCATGTCTTTATGGAGAGAGATCTTCTAAACATCACTAACAACCCTCCAATAAACCATTGTGCATGTTGGGAGGGGTGAATATCATAAATAAGCTTGAAAAGGAGAGTTTTTAACCTTGCATCATATAGGTGCATATTTATTGAAAGCCCTTGATTAATATCCTTAAGCATGGTGATGCTCTACTATTCAAATTATGGTATGTCAAATTCCTTTAGGGTATCATAATCTACCATCACCTATTTAGGGTCAAATTTCTTAAGCTAGGTATGGGCACAATCCAGTAGAGTTATCATGAAATGGGTTATCTTTCACTCTAATTGGGTTATGCCCCAAGCACACCATTGTAGTTTACATTTTATCACATGCTCTATGGCATTTTCCATGTTATGATACTCTAGTGGGTACATGACCATCTCATAGTAAATTTGTTGTGGGGGTGAAATTGGTATCTGAGGTACTTATCCCCCTAGTACTTGTCTTGGTGGTGATCTTAAAACACCTAGATCCACTAGGTTAGGCACTATTTTTATTATTATTATTGGTGTCATAGATGATGATGAAACTATACTACTCACTTATGGTGTTGGGCCACTTCCTATGAGTTATTGCCCTATCTATGAAATTGACATTAGCTAAGCTAGTATGTTTATGCTCACATTCTATTTTAGTGAACTAGTGCCAATGATCTAGAGGTATCCTTATTCAACTCCTCGTAAGGAATAATTTGTTCAATTACAAAATTATATTCTAAGTCTCTAAAATATCCAAAGTCTATGTTGAAAATAGGGTCATTTATCACTCTTATTTCTTCACATGGGGGATCCAATGCATGAGAATGTGTTGCATACTCAAAGGGGATAGGCACTTCTAGTACATCTTTAGTTACTAAATTCTATAGGGACCTAGTACATTCTATACCCATCAATTTTTGAGATTGACCTATGGCTTCATTATTTCTCTCCTCCTCATACTACTATAATTTAATAGATCCCTCCCCATGCCCTTCTCACTCATTATAGGTTCTCTCGACACTTTTAGATTCTAAATCTTTCATCAGCATGCACCTTCTCTTATCATAATTCTATATCCTAAGCTCTTGGGGCTCAATCTAATTATCTCCTTCCATTATTATTTACCTACAAATCCCTTTCTTCCCCATTTCACTATTAATACATGAAAGGACTTTATCCTTCCATTCTCATAGTCTAAAATCCATAATCCATCATTAATTTATTAAGTTCTACACTAAAATATTTCACAAATGTGCCTCTGGGTTCATGCAAAAACTTATACTCTACTTCCTTAGGGTAGGAGTATGTTTATAAAGTGAACTCAAACACGTAACTATTTAACACTCCTTACCACCATTTATCTATTTATCTAATCTAAGTTTTGTCTAAAGTCTTAAGTCTCTCTAAGCACTCTTTTGTCCACTCAAGGTACTTTACATAGCTTTTTCTTATGTGGGTTGCATAGGTATCCAACCATTGGTATACATGATTAGGTATTTCATAGAATACGACCTCATACAAATCATCATATAGGTTATTCTACACTAACTTCTTTGTCTTTTATCCTTTACAAGATGTATGTTTTAAGACAAAGTTAATTTCTAACTATTACATCTAGTGCTTGATGTTCTTGAGGGTGAATCAAAGTATTATTCTATCTCACCATTGTAATAACAAAATTTAACACATTTCCTATCAATAAAACTAAAATATTTTAAAAAGGGGGGTCAATTCATCATCTATGGAGTCAGGTGCTTATATGGTTATCCAAGTCAATTCTAGACTCATTACAACTAGGTGAAATCATATTATATTCCATTATTTCTCAAAATTTATCACTCTATTGTGATGGCATCAATTCACATAAGGTGTAAGCCTTATATGCTAACCCAAAGTGAGGAAAAGAAAGAACCAAGGCCTGTGTTGGGCTAATTGTTCCATGGTGTAAATTTTCACTTATAATACTTGGTCATTTTAGAGAAGGATTCTGGTGGATTAAGTGGTGCAAGTCTTGTCTATGATAATCCTAATGGTCTATAGGCACAAGCCTATCTTACAAAACTAGTTCTAGTCATAGGGGTGCATGCCTATACCAGGTTCATCCTATAGTCTCAAGGGTGTAATCCTTTATTTCACTAAGCTTTTATTCATTCAAGTGCTTTGAGTAGTTAATAAAATGCTTTAGATCAATTTTATACTAGACTCATGGTTCATGCAAGGATATCATCACTTGGTGCAAGTTTTTATTTACACTTAGGCTATTCCTACATAGTGTGTTGGTATCATCATAAATTATAGAGATGTCATTATTACCATAAACTAAAATATTGAGTATATATTATAATTATACATACTTATAAACTATGGAATTATATCCATTTTTGCATTCAAGGATTAATAACTAAGTCATTTAAACTAGATTCTAAGTCTTAATTTAACCAATCTATGTCATTAATTGGAAATCCATATAATAGATTACATTATACTAGAAATAGAGCATAAACCTTACTAGTGATACTAAATGACCTAGAGGCTCACATGCAAGCTTAATAACTATAATTTTTATCCTCAAAGGCATCCATTATAAACTTAACACTAATGGTGATCTTAATAATCCAATTTTATTTCTTCATAGCTTCACTGCATTCACTCCCTTCTCTCCACTCACTAGTTTGAGGTTGGGTTTTATAGCACATGGGAGCATCCCCTTGCTAGGGTGTAGATTAAATGTTAGGTTTTTAGTTGGAGTCTTTGTTGATCATTATATTTGATCCATCACCTTACATACTTTGTGTTATGATCACTATGTGTAGCCAGTCTCGAAGATGCCTTAAAAATCTAGGTGCTAGTTAACCACCTATCAACTAGCATATAATGTACATTGATTCCTCTATCTGGCACAAAAGATACCAAAATATAAATCATGCCAAATGATTACCTCATGTCAATATGTCTATAAAGTTGGCACGGATCTATACTTAGTCAAAATAGGGTCCCAACAAACTACTCATGTGACTCAACAAAATCAATCAATATGATGTTCTCTCAAAATATTTTTATTTCATGTCTTAATTAACCTATTCATTGGCCAAGGTATAAATCTTGGCACTCTCTTCATGGGTAGCTTCAAACTTATCAAGATCACCTCTTTATTTATTCAATAATACTTATTTGTGTTTGTCTTTAGTAAGGGGAGTATCAATAGTGAATTCTTTATCATAGACACTTGAATTTTCTTCATCATATGCTACTATAACTTGATTCTCTTCACTTATTTCCCCATAGTACAAACTTACTCTTCAAGAAGAGATGTGGTGGGAGGGTGATGGGAAATTTCATGAGTTGGTGAGGGAGTATGAGGTGTATTGGATGCCTCATTAATGGGAATGGGAATGGTTGATTCTTGAATAAACTCTTAGAGAGATAGCAAGTTGATTTGAGAAATGGAAGGGACATTTTCTTCAACAATAATTTCATTTTTCTCATAGCCTTATTGAGGATTTTCAACAACTACAACTTTATCTTCAACATTATAAATTAGAGTCTCATTCTTATTTTGAATACACTCTTGGATAGACATCTAATATATACAAGATAGATCTACTTGGGGAGAGGATAATTGCACTTTATTAGGCACAAAGCTCTCTTTATGCTCTCTTTATATTCAACCTATTGATTTTGTATCTCTTCAAATAATTTTATCTTCAATTCCAACTCTTTGATTTACCTATTTATACTGTTTTGAAATAGTTTCTATTGAAGTTGGTTAGTGACTTCATGAAGATAAGGTACATGATAAGGTTTATATGAGGTATAAGGTGGATCTTGAGGAGGGATGAGAGAGACTTATATAGGTTTAGATTATTATTTACCTTCAACTCCCCAATCTATACTTGTTTCACCTTACCCACTCCATGACTTCACTACTTGGTTCTAACTTGGAATTTTCAAACACTTCTTAGGGGTTATTGAGAAATAAAACTAGAATCTTGGATTGAATCAATAGGATGCTCTAAAACAATCTCATTCTCCTTTTGAATGCTCTCTTGGATTGAATTCCAAGATGGGAAGGTTTGAGAAACACATGAAGGACTTGAAACACCTTGATACTCACTTGGAATGGTCTCTTGGGGAAGAATGAGTGGTACATATGAGGGATGATAGGATTCAACCTATTATCCTTCATAAAATCTTAGCATATATTCTATTTTTCAAATGAGACCACTTACATGCAACATTCCACTTAAAAGTTTTTCCAATTTACTCTCTCAATAGGTGTTCATTCTTCTTTAAATGGTTGCAATGAATCTCTCATGTCATTAATGAGGTGATCAGGGATATCTTGACCATATTCCCATTATGTATGAAGGTATAACATGTATCTCTCATATCCTAAGATAATTTTCTTCAAACTTTAAATGGATTGGTTTGAGGGGTAACTACGAACATCTTGAGTTTGATAAGGTTACTCATATACAATATCAGGGTCATGTGGAGGGAGAATAGGTTAACCATAGGATTGATATGACTCATTAGGAGGGTAATAAGCTTAATAAGGATATTAAGTCACATATTTTTTTTCATAAAAATTTTTATAAGGAGTTATAACACAAAACTTATATTCATACCCAACCATCCCATCTTCATGAGTCAAAAGAAAACACAAGATACTATCAAATCCATTTCAAAATAAGTACCTAGGATGCTAGAACCAGCTGATTGCATTCATATTTTCTAATGGTATTTTTTTTATTCCTATAAAATATGACAGGTATAAAAACACAAAAGTAATTCTTCCACAACTTTAGACCTTAGTCCCATCGAGCATGCCAAAACTATTATGCATCATAATTGCACCCTTTGGAAGGTAGTTCAAGTCTTACAAATTTGATGAAACATGGAAATACCTCAAGGTTATGGGTGCCCTATTAGAGGGGTTAATATCTAGGTTGAAGGTCTATCTCCCCTTGATGAATCACTTAATCTCAAATATTACTCTAACATTTTTTAGGAAAAGGGAGATAAACCTACTCGAATGGAGGTAATACACCAAATATGAATTGATCACTACCAACCATCTATAATTTCACTTCAAAAAAAAGACTAACCTATACATTAAATTAATCCAAATATACCTATATTCATAAATATTTCTCATGGAGATTTGTGAATCAAGCTTGAGCTAGGAAGACTAGTCAAGAGGTTATGGCATGACACTAGTGAAAAGACAACCCACTAAACCCATACACACTCCATTTGATCACTTAAAGAGACCCAAAAAATGACTTTAAAATTGAATATGAATGTTAAATAAGTAAAACATTAAAAATAAGTATATATATCACTTATAAAGGTCAACTAGTTAAATATTCACATTGAAACTAATCCATGGAGAAGGTAAAACTAGGTTGTTCTTCATTAACATGCTAAAGAAGGGTGTAGGAGAGAGAGAGTTTAAAACTATCTCATGAGTTTAAAAAATATATTAATTATGAAAATACCTTAATATTTCCTAAATTTAATGTTTATATGCTCTTAATATGTTCCCTTTATCCAAGTGGCGTAGGAGTTAGAATGCTTACTTGACACCTTGACTAGCTCTCTAAAACTGCCCTTTGCTTTGGCTTGTTGAATGAGAAGTATATTTATTGATTGTCATATCATTTTTAGTTAAAAATTTCCACTAATATTGACACCTCTCATCTTATCTTTTCAAGTTCTCTTTGAGACATCACTTTCTTCTCTTACTAGGTGTCTAGAAGATTCTTCATCTCCTTGGGCCAATATTGCATACAAGTATCAAAACATGAATTCCTATTATTCATATCCTACTATATTCATGTATGGAATATTAAAATCATATCATACCTAAAAAATCCATTTTTATGTCTAAAACCAGCCCCAAGAACACATTTTATGCCAAAATCCATAAAATATCTTCATTCTTTATAGCCCTAAAATCATGCAAACCTCCTTGTGTAGAGAAAACTATATATATTAATAATAATATTAAGTAATATTATATGACCCAATATGTCCTTACAAATTCATGAATTTTTTTATGATCATAAAGTGAGTGGATGTATCATTTTTTATTATTTCTCTCTCCTAACTAGGTCCCAATTAGGCCTCCCTATCTAGAGAATGAAATCTGGATCCTCTAGATTCCCACACATTTGAAACCCAAAATAAACATGTGATTAAATTTAAGGACATACTCCCCATTCTCCATGTTAATTTTTAAGTTATGACACCTTGTACAAACCTCCTAACTAGCTAAAAATAGTATTTTTTAACCTATTTGATATAGTTCCATACCTAAAAGTATAAAAAAATGGAATGGGGTGATTATTAAGGTAGTCTTAGACATTATTAAATTCATTTAATATTCCACTCAACTCATTTAGAGGCATAAAAATCCACTTCTCTCTCATCAGGTTAGAACTAGTCTCTTTGGGTAGCCTGTGAGTGCCTCAAGGTCTTAATGATGGTTCATATAGAATGGTCAAAAAACTAAATAAATAATTCCCAAATATTTAATTTTATCAACCTATATATCACCCCAATATCCTTTTTCCACCATACATCTTCTCATGTGAGATATGAATAAGTTTAAGAGACCCTTAGCTAGTAGGTAATGTGTTTGAGAGGTCTAAAGAGAGATGTGGCATGTATTTGATGCTCTAAGTTTGAATTTGGGTTTCCAATTACCTATATAGGTCTATTACATCCAACCTTACTATCTCCCATGATTATATTGTTACGTATCTTCTTTAAACTCTTTGCTCACACCACTAGTTGATACTTAGGGTTTTCAAGCCATCTTGTATAAAATACCCTAGTTGACTATATTTACCTATTTTCTCCCACTATCAGGGATCTATATAGTAATTAAATTTTTTTATATAATTCCTTCATCCCCTTATGTTCTCTAAACTCTTAAATTTAACTCCAACTTACCACCTCTGAATTGCTTGCCCATATAGATAAGTGCATTCAATTAGACCTATTAGGCTTCAATAGGGTTTGTCAAGATTTACATTCTTTTTTGATTGAATCTAAAGCTATGATGGAACTATTTTCTCACCATATCAATGATATTCAACTATATTACTCTCATACCCCACATAGGCCTTTACCCCTTTCAAGCAAGCAACTTCTTCTTGTGAATATAGGTAGGACTGTGTAGATAGCGTTTATGGTTCTTTTATGACCAGTCTCATTGGTCATTACTTTATATCTCCTTCTAACCTTAATTTTTCCTTAAATTTTCTCAATAAATTTTACCAACACCTAGGTTAAACCCCAATTCCTTTCATGAACTCAACCCTCCTCTTTCTGGCTTGAAACTAGCCTACTTACCTTTGACTATAGCCTGGAGGTGACTATTTTAAGGGTTTGATTGTGTTTGAGGGTTTTAATTCTTAAAATCCAATCATAAAACCTATAAATGAATATAACTTAGTTTTTTTGATATATTAGGACCTTCTCAATGTCCTAAAACTCCAAACTTCACCAACATCCCTATTCAAGGCAATCTTCTATATATGTGGCTATAGGTGACTGTTTGAGAAGTATGAGCATGTATATTTGAGTTTGGAATTTCTTAATATCACTATGAATATTATAGTATAAAAACCTAATTTAGAGATAATATTAACTTTATACAAGCTTCAATTAGTCTTTTTCATAGCTCCTCACATACCTCTGCTTGTTTCTTCAAACTCAAGCCTATGTTGAGGTACTAGGTTTGTAAACTCTTCTTTATCTAACCCTCATTAGATCTTAAACCCTATCATGGAATATAATATTATTCCAATATTAATGGATATTATATCTCACCACTATACATGTTCTATGACCTTTTCATAGTGTTTACAACCTTCCTTTTGATCTTTTGAACTTAGGCTTGTCTGGGGTACTAGTTTTGTAGACCTCTTATATATTTTGACTCCTATCACCTCAACCCCTTATGGATAGTCACTCACTAATATGTCCTCATTATTTACCTCTTTTATTATTTTTATATCATGTTTTAAAATATACACTTTCCTCTTATATGAACATCTTTACCTTTGTCTAAAATAGGATCTATAAGTTTAAGGCCTGTAAGTCACTTTTTTGCCTACACAAGTTACTAAGAGAATCAATCCTTGATCCCTATAAAATTTTAAATTGTATAAAATATTGATCCACTTCTTTTTAATTCTCTTCAAAAATCATGAATACTTCATTTCCAAACACCATGTACCACCTCACACTTGTCCTTTGTATGTACAGAGTGTGTTCATATAGTCAACTCCTATACAAAGCTTATGTATTGAGAGTTGGGTATCTTGATGATGTTATATGATTATAAAAAGGTTAGTGAGTGTTTTTTATCCTTAAAACACATATACATATTGAAAAAACACATTCACCATGTATTAAACAAGGTAAAATATGACCTTTTAACTACTATTACACAAGCAGCTCCAAATGCACAATCTTCAAGCTATGAGCACAATGTCACTTAGAGATTAGTATGGATAGTATTAAATATATTTTATGGCATTTAATAAAATTAAAATATGTATACCATACTCACTCAAAACTTGAATACATATGAACCCTATATAAAACTTTATAATAATGGAAAACATTGACAACCATTTGCACACTATATAATAGACTCACTTTATTGCTTAACCAATGCATATATGGACTATGTGGTGGTGTATAATGATTTAAAAGTTTGGGTAGAGATATAATGGAACTTTTAAATGTTCACCTTGATTCCATGAATTCACACCATCAACTATGCTACCCAAAAACTAAGAAAATGGGGTTTTAAGCCTCCAAAAATTAGTCTAACCCCTTAGCGATTATTTATAAAGATAAGTATCCCAATCCAATAACCCATTCCAAAAATTATATTCCTATATGGGTCCCAAAATATTTATAAATTACTAGCCCCCAACTTCACATATATGGCTTGTACCATGCATCTAAAAATAGACTTCATGAACTTGTGAAGGGAGTGATGGAGGGGAGAGAGATTTTTTTGCAACTATTAGACTTGAAACTTATTTTCAAGATTTAAAAGGACATTTTTAAGATTAAGTGAAGTTATTAAACTATTATTAATACAATTAATCTCAACAAGTTTGTATAAGTCACTTAACTCCCTTCTTTAGCACTGAAATTGAAGATTCTAACTTTTATCTAACTTGATTATAGGTGTGGAATTTGTGTAACTAATATAACTTCCTTAGAAGGTTTATTTTATTTATTTACCACTTGGGTATATTTTACATACAATGGACTTCATAAAAAATATGTTTTTCCTTCATTAAACATCACCTTCAAGTTTATAAATGTACCGTAAACACTCCAAAGCATCATGAAATGCTTATATGAGTTTATTAAGAAATAAAATAGATTTGATAAACTCTTAAAATTATATTACACCCCTTGACCAATTCTCAATACTTAATGACATGTTTAAACCACTATATGACCAAAATAAACATTACCTTAATTTCTCTAAAATTACCTAAACCATGCTAATAAGGTTTTATGAAGACTTTTAGGGATTGTATAAAGTATGAAAATACCACATGACAACCCTTTTTAAGTTTAAATTTAGATGGGGGTTGACCAATCTTGACTTGAGGTTAAAATTTGGTCAACAAAAAAAAATATGGTTTGAACATAATTGTGGCATATACAACATCCACCATGTAACTTAGAATATATAAATTACCTCTAGTATAGGCATTTGATACTACTCAGATGAGGTTGAAATTTATCACACTCCTAAGATCTAAGACTTACTCCCCTTTGAGGATTATTCTCAACAAGGGCACCCAAAATATATTGACATGTGTGGTGTCACCAGTTCCACATAAGTAGTTTATTATGACAATCCCAATGTGAATCAATTTATTGAAGAGGTGGATAAGGTAGGAATTTATGTATTATTTATTAACTGACTACTCTTAGTTGATGGCCTAGTCCTTAAAAACCTCATATATATAATGGGCATTGGTCCAAGCATCAACTATGTTAGAATCATAGTAGTATGTGTACTCTAAGAGGTTTTAATACTACTTAAAACTATCCCCTGACATGTCTATGACCAAGTTTTTCAAATTTATGGAGATAAACCAAGTTTTTCCCATTTCATAAAACATGCTTAGAAGTATACAACAAGCTATAAAAGAGGTTTACATAATATAGAACATTAGGATTGGTTGTAGCCTCATGAAATCATGACTTTCCAAACATAACAAGATTATCAAGGTCATCTATTTCATATCATCATCATCATCATCATCATCATCATCATCATCATCATCATCATCATCATCTAAGGTGGGAATTTGAACATATTCAATTGCCTTGAATAATTTGTTGTGATGGTTGAATGGCACTAGTGGGTGAAAAGGTGATATCCCTATATTAAAGCTCAGACTTAGGATTGGAAGATGAAGTATCCATTTTGTGGGTTGGGGATCATAGATTTTAGGGGTGTGGACAAATATAAAAAGTGTGAGCAAGTACTATAGATAATTATTTGAAGTAATTAAGAGCAGTAATAGTATGCTTGATTAAATTGAGGACTTATCTGGCTCTACAGATATTTTTTAAATTAATGACCTTTGTTGGCTCACCAAACATGAGTTCAAATTTGAGTTTGTGGCTAAATATACTCATTCATTTCTTTATTGTAATTTAACTCAATAATTTCAAATATATGACCCCCATGTATATTTGTAATCTATGAGGAGATGTTTTAAATTTTCCAATCAGGGCCCATTTCCCATTTAGATAATGAGAGGCACGTGGTATGCCTATAACTACTTTGCCTTGATGAAATCCTAGGTGGCTCTATATTTCACCATGTGTTTATCTTTATTTGGTACTTATTGCATTGGATGCCACCTAAGTGTAGTTAGGTGTTAGATTTTTACTATTTTGAGTGTTATATTTGGCTAATTATAGTAATGATGTGATGCATGGCATCATACAGTTGGCTTTTATATCTAAATTTACATCATCCTAACCATCTTAAGGCATCTTGGGCCTTTTCTACCAGCTTGTATAGAAGTGCCACATGGTATGGTCTAATAGGTCAAGCTCTCTTAACCTTTGACATATTTGACAAGTTTGGGAGACTGATAGCTCTAACAAGATCCATGCAGTGCTCCCTCATTCAGTCAGGCTCTTTCAAGGTCTAACATCTATGATATTCTAGGAGACTAACATATATATAATTATCTATGTGTAAATCCCTCATTAATTAAGCTCTCCCAAGATCTAACATAGCTGGTAGGTTTAGGAGATGGATAGATATGATAGGATTTGCATGGAACTCCCTTATTTAGTTGATGTCTCTTGGGCTCTAAAATATCTGATAGGTCTGAGAGACTGATAGCTCTGACATGATCTTCATGGTATTTCCTCATTTATCTAGTATCTCTCAAGATCTGACATCTCTGATAGGTTTTAAATATTGACAACTCTAATAAAATATGTGTGACACTTCCTTATTTGTTTGGGATCTCTTAGGATCTAACATCTTTGACAAGTCTGGGAGACTAACAACTATGATAGTATTTGCATGGTGTTTCCCCATTCTATCAGGGTTTCCTATGAAATTTTACAAATAATAAACTAATTAAAAATAAAGCCACATAATCAATTAAAATATCACCTAACTATAAAAAAACTTTATAAAACATTGAGCAAGAATTTAAGTCATTGATACTCTGATAAAACCCAACATAAGTCCAAATATATGAAAAACATAGTTAGCATAATAAAAATTTCTAAGTTTGAAAACATTTTATTCTATATAATGTAGAAATAACTATATTATGTTTATACTTAATAGACTACATGGAACTTTATTTTTAAGAAAAGCTAGGAGGCTACAATTTGAATGTAAAATACTCTCAATGTTTCAAAACTTATGCAAGACCCATCGTCAAGAGGAAGATCGATGAGATATATGAAATTAAACACTAGTAGAACCACCATAAATATCCATTATTTACCAATATTCTAACTAGGTCAACTCAACATAAAATAACAATATTTATTTTTTGTTTTTATTTTTTACCAATCAAATAACAGGCTTCTAGTTATCACTAAGAACCTAACCACCATATCTATTCAAATTTTTTAGGTTCTTCTAAATTTCAATTGCTTCTTAGACCTTTCTACTCAATAAATGATCATCTCTCATCATAACGCCAACTTTATCTATGCAAATTTGATGACCTAAGGTATAAGAATGTTCTGCTAAGGTAAAATTTTGGATCTAGTTGTGAGAAAGATTAGCACAATGCTATTTTAACCTAATTTTAAAGGAAAGACCAATTTCACCAATTTGTTATTACAAACATTGTTAAACATTTATTAGACCTAGGAATAATAGAGGGTTGAGGATTTTCAAAGAAGATACCAATTATAAAGGGATCTAAACTATGGTATTTTTGATTTGAGCACTTTTAAAGGGGTCTCCACTTATTCAAATAAATTTGTTTTATGGTTGGCATAAAACTTCAAAAGTTTTTGGATCACATATCTACACATTTTGGAAAATGCAAAATCAAATATCTTTGGTCAAGGAAGAAACTAAAACTTGTGAAATTGATGATAGAAATTTGATTTAAAACCTTTCACTCACAAATACACCCTTGTCCTCATACCAAGCCTTCCTAAATTAATCCATGAACTATGATTTATCCTTGAACTCTTCCATGAATTCATCAATCAAGCGGAGGGTAATATCTTCACTATATCCCAATACACTTATAATGACACTGAACCTATGAAATAACTTTGTTGCAATATCCTTATTCATATACCTATATATGTTCTTTAACCACAAATTATGAACATGATAAATGCACAGAAGTACACAACATCTAAAATAGTCTTACTAAAAAAAATTGAATAAGATAAACAAACTTAAGGTTTTTTTACCATTATATGATACATACAATCCCATGAAACTAGCTTACCTTATGGATTTAATTTTAGTTTATGTAACATCTATGATGATTGCATTCACCTTATAATTGCTTTGAATATCCTTTAACCATTTAGCCTCCTTTTCCAACCACCATATTTGTCTTCCACCATGTTATATGATGAAACACTCCATGCAATAGGCACTCCAACCTCTTACTCATAAAAAAATAAGCAACAAATACAATTGGTACTGTAAAAATAACAAATGAAAATAGCATTGTTTACATGTGCATTATGTGATAACATAGTTATTATTAAAATAAGGCATGTGGAGGACTGATATTCCAAAACTTACACCATATTTTTTCATCAATAAGGTTGAATCCATTGAAACTATAGAATTATCTAAGTGTTGGACCATCATCTCATGCATCCAAGGTATTTAAATACCCATAACAAATAGAACATCACTTTTATTTCTCCTTTGATGAAATAAAACAATATACCTCTCATTTATATGACACAAGTTCACACTCATGGCATCATCTGAGTGTGTTTTAAATTGGATGGACCATATCCTTTTCCATTCATTCATGACATTCTTCCTTTTCAAGCTTCCATCCCTCTTTTTAGTAAGACTGATAAACCCTAATACATGTAATTTATTTCATAAAATGTGTCAATATGAACTCCCATTATTAAAAGTGATTCGATGTATTATTTAAATCAAGCACATAAATTTGGATCAAATGCACTATTGCCTCATTCTAATGTCCTTCACACCATGGAAAAACTCATAATTAGAGTCAACATGAAACAAATCAGTGTATGTAATAACTAAAACATAATGTCTACCATACATCACCCTAATAATAAAGTGACATTATGTTTTACTTATTTTTAGATTTAGGTGATATAAATAACATAAAACCATTAAAATTTAGATTGTTCAAGATAAAACATTTACCATATAAATTTGTATGTAAAAGAGAGATAGATTACACCTACTAAATATATAAATAACCATGAAAATATGAAAGATAAGGTATTTAGCTAATATTTTTATTTGTATTACTTACTACATGTGTCACATTTTAGTGAAATGCTTTGTAATAGCTCTGTAATTGATTAGATAAGAAAATATATTGTTAAAACTTATGTAAACATTGTCACAAAAACTTAAACACCTACGACAACTAGCAATGTCCATTATCTACTATATTTGGACATTTTGACTATGACATCATATTTTTCAACATATCACTGCATATATATTATTTTTGTGTCATTTATTATCCTTGATCATGTGCATAGATCCTGATTTTACTTCCATTTGAATTGAAACATTGGCCTTACTTTCAACACAATATAGACTTGTAATAAAAGGTTATAAATATGGTTTAGATAGCCAAAAATACTCCTTAATGAGATATTGATCATCTTAAATGTTTTGATACTCTAAATAGTACTCTAACTACATGTAGTTATCCCACCTAATTTTAGGTGGCTTAATCATGATCCACTAGAATGTAATGTAATGCTTTAAATTTTAACACTTGACAAAATACAACTATTGACCTTGAATTTGTATTCAAAATTAGATTTTTGGATGATCCTTTGAGGTGTTTTTGATTTGATTCCTTTTGGATAATGTCTCAAGGGTGGATAAATATATTTCTCAATCTTGTGAGGATTTTCCAAGATAAGTACTAGATAGGTATGGCCTTAGGATTAATTTTTATTATAGATGATTCTTTTACATTTCCCCTCATAAATGACATAAGAAATGTGCTTATGATAACCCAAGGGTTAAAAATTACCTATTGAGGATCCTAGGACATTACTAGTGAAGGTGGATCCCTGTAGTAATCAGTAACATTTAACTATTTCTAGCTCTATCTAGAAATAACAAATCAATGATGTGGAATATGGTTATAGTTTATTTAGGATTATGTAGAATTCTGCATATATTAGGTATATCCTTAGTATGAATGGAAATAAATTGGGTTTTCACATTAATAGGTAGATAAACATATAGGGTATAGTGTGGACAAAGATCAAATGTGTATGCACAAGTCATGTATGTCAATTGGTATGTCAAAAAATTGTTATCAAGTGTCTAATTAGAGACACCTAAAAAAATTATTAAATAGTTGATAATAATTTTTCCCCATCTTTTACATAGATGACATGTGTGTACACATTTAACTTTGCTCAAATTTTATCATATCTATTTATGGAATTACCCAGCCAATTTTTTTATCATTCATACTCATGATCTCCCTAATCTATCTCAAAATTCTCTATAATTCTAAGTAAATTTTCACCTTGTTTTAGATCATTATTTTTCCCTTTTTTGTAGTGTCAAAAATAGTAAGATGTTATCAGTTATCAACAATGTTTTCCTTCATTGGTAGTGTCTTAGAGACTCCAAAGACTATTTTTAAAATTTAAATATCTCCCTTGGGTTGGACTAGACATATTTCACATATTGATTATGGTGTAAAATTACCCAAAGAGTCACATATACATAAATATCAAGTTTAAGGCCATGCATATCTAGAATTAGGAACTATTTATCACTTGCTTGGGAAAAAGGCTTGATACGTCCATTTTCACACCCTTGAGGCATCATTAAAAAGCATAAAATTTGAAAACCCTCAAAGGAATAGTCATAAAATCCAAATCTAACCACTAACATAAGGTCAAATTTGCATGATTTTAAGTGTCATGATCTAAATAACTACATTACATTCTAGTGTAACACTAGGGAGCACACATACACATATTTTGGAGAAGTATGAGTAGTTTGAGCCCTCATCTCAGTATTGGAATGCAAGAAATGATCAACTATTCAATAGGGTGTGGTTGGGGATATCCAACCCATATTTATAACTCCCTTTTCTAGGTAAATATAGTGTCAAAAGTAGAGTTAGGGTCTCAAATGAAATAAATACAAAACTAAGATTTATGCATAGGATAGAGGTCAACCAAATACACATAAATCATCTAGACATGAAGATGTTATTATATGTGAAGGAACAAAGTATAAAAATACATAGATTATTCCAATAAATAATGGATGAGACCAATTACCATAATTTTTTAGCTTTGTAAGTAGCATCTTGGTAAATTATGGCAATATGTTTCCTAATTAAAATAGTCACATAGCTTACACAGACCATTTTAGGAAACTATACACAAGTAGTGAGCAAAATATAACATAATATAAACTGAGTGCTCTCTCTTGGTCATTTATATATTTATTAAATGCAATCAATCTCTATTAGGCACTTCATATGTGTATGTGGAATGCCCTCTTTTATGCAATATGAATTTAAATAGTTTCACCTTATTTAAATCTCCTAAATCCAAAATACATTAAACCACTTTTGTGAATTTGACCATTCTTTTACATGCAATAAACCTTAGGTATTTATCCCTTATTGTTTCATCCTTCATGCTGGCAATTTGTCCTCCCAGGCCAAATGTCAACCCCTAAATCCAAAAAATTTACATGACATCCACCCAACCTGCACATGGTGATCTCTTCCATGATAATGTCTCCTAAATTACTTCTAGAAGTCATTTAACACTATTAGAGGTGTCATAGAATCTACTTGTGCATCATGGCATAGATGTTTTGGGGTTTATTTGGTGATGTCATAGTGGTCATGGTGATCCTTGAGTGAGCAAGAGAGTGTCAAAATGTCTTGTGAGGGATAGGGAGTGATCTTAAACATATTTGATAAGATTAAGGATCTTTTGATAAAATTAAGGTAATTTAACAAGTTTAAGGTTTCTAATTCTTATGGTTTTAGGCCTATCTAAGCCATTTCAAGAAGGGATAGTTTTGACAACAATATTTAAGGGTGTCTAAGCCTTTTTTTAAGCCATGACATGATTCAAATGATGTGTTTAAGTTCATTATTCATGATACACTTATACAATCCCAATTCAAACCTTAATTCACCCTTAAAATCCACTAAATGACCCTCAAATACCTCACATGAGTCTATTTTTCCTTATAAACCTTTAAAAGGGGTGAATATTTTGATGTCAACTTGCATAAAGGGGTCCCTAAGAGTCCCATTTTAATTATATTATCACTTTTAAGGCATTTGATATCCATTAAAGTCCATTTTAGGACTTTATTCTACCTTCCCAGTCATCAAATGGGTCTTACACATGGGAAAAACATGTATATTCATCTCCCCTTAACTTACCACTAGTTTTCAAATGCTATTTTACTAATGTGTTGCCTCCCTCTTCCTTTTAATCATGTCTCAAGGCTTCAAACATGGAGAAATGCAGAGAAAGAAGTGTGTTTAGGTGTTTTTTATAGGTTATATAGACTAGGTCTATATAGAGGAGGGTCAAATATTATATGTGGGGTCATGTTAGGTATTATAGTGGAGTTTCATGATCATAAAATTTAAAACAAGCCTAAAGCCATTTCACTTCCTTCATCGAGATCATTGGCAATTTAAGCAAGCTTTGAAGTTTTCACTCATTCTATATAGAAGAGAGAAGATCAAGACCTAAGAATTTGAGGATAGGAATGTGTTCCCTTGAACTTAATATTCATGGAATTTATATACAAATCCATTCCCTATACTTTATGAAAAATTATAAAAATTTGGGCACTTAAATGATCTCCTTCATCTGTGTAGGGAGCTAAAATGGCATTGGTTTTGTTGCATATTTGAACTATTTTTACAAATAAACACTTGGTGTGTATTCTATAGGTCCTAATAAAACATCTCCATCACCTTCCACCCCTAATACACATATGTGGGAGTGTGAGAGAAATAAAATCTTCATGTTTTCTCTCTTTATAGATTGTAGCTAGTGTTGTTCCTAGTTGCATATTCTTCAGTGCATGAAAATGGAGGTGAATGATGTTTTAAAGTATATAATTGGATTATTGAAACCTTTTAGAATTTTTATACTTCTCAATCTCAACCAAGCCACTAAATTATCAAATAGATCCTTCAAATCTTACTTTAAGTGTGATTTTCATGTGCATAATGTTTCATCCCTTACAAGTGTGAATAAGAGGGTTTAAGGAAACATCAAGGTAGGTTGTAATTTACATTAGAATCATCATATGCTCATGATCTATGGTGTTATCATCATGTCCCTCACTACCCTCTACCTAGGCCTATTCTCATCTCTTATCCCTTATAAGGGTACCCTTCATTCAGGTACCTACAGGCCTATTGGAAACAAGATGATTGAGAGGGGGGTGAATCAGTCTTCAAAACTTCTCATTCAATTCCACTTAATCATATATGAGCCATTCTAACAATCATTTTCATCTTAGCAAACATAAACATCAAAATATAAGAGCATGAAATGCTTAAACATATCATATACATGGAAAACCCTCAAGGGGAATAAAACCCACTGATGAAGCAAATGGACTACAGGCCTATAAGACATAAATAAATCTTTAGTGAAACACCAACTCCATATGGAGCACCAACCCCAACTATCTCAACACCAACTCAGCTAGGCTTTTATTAATCACCCACTTATAAGGAGGAACCAACCCCCTTTATCACTTCACACCATCTTATCCACCTAATTGTTTGATCACCTTAAGAAAACTTTATATCTCACACAATATATGATGATCTTCTCTTTTAGCTTTTCCCTCACTTTTATCTCTCTCAAACTAGCTTCTTGCCCTCTTCATAGCTTGATTAGGTCTTCTAGCCTTGATCCTCATATACAAAACCTCTGTTATATATTCATAACACTTATATGATGGTATAAATGACCTTATTTTTCTCACCAATGATCTATATCATCCGCTTATCCTCTTCTTCTCTCACCCTCTGAACATATACAGATAGGCCTAAACTACCTTGATTTTATACAAGTCATTTGATCATATCCTTATTAGTTAGATACATAATTAAATAACTTATATCAGCCATGAATATATGTTATAATACTAACATAACATGCCTTAATCATGAATCAATTAATACAATAGTTTAACCATACATCAATTAGCCCTTACTCCTCTTTTAAGCTTAATAAAGACCTAATAGGTATTCTTAACAACACATTACCCTTTGATATTTCTTGAAGCATATTCAGACACTCACATAGTAGTAACACATCATATTACACTCCAATATACCCTATCCAACTTCACTTTATGTCCATAATAACTTTTAGGTCCAACCACCACTTGAACCCCTTTTCAAAACACTATTCATGAAAGGCCTGTGCATATATAGAAACTCTATCTTGAACAACTAAGGCATAAACTCAACTTTGAAAAATAACCTTGGTAATAATTCACATATAAAGAAACCTCATTTCCTTAGTGTCATTACTTACTTCATCAAATTCTTCAATTTAGGGCATATATGCTCAAACTCTTCTCTACAAGATACTCAAAACTACTAACTTCAAAACATAGTCAATGAAACATGAACTTTTAATAGTTGTTTGAATTAAATAAAGGGATTTAAATGCATAAAAAATATCTTATATCATCTTAAAATTAAAATATATCAATTATATCATGATCTATAATGAAAACAATTGGTCTTATAGACTGATCTATTGATCTTCTCTCTCACAAACTCCATTCAACTAGATAATCTAGTTTGAATTCAATGTTCCAGCCTCCTACACTAACTTTCAAGATTATACAAAGCATATATAGATTATTCAAGTCCAAAATAACATAATCATGCACTTTAATAAATCATTCTTACATTAAAACACATCAGTAATCATCTTCTCACTTCCACCTAATTTTTTTACTATCTGTACTACTAAGTCTATCAGTGACTAGCCAAATTAGATCACCAACATTTCACTCTTGAGATATATAACCTATCTATAAACCTTCATGAATAATAACTAAAATTATCACACTTTTATCTTAATTCACTTAGTAACTTTGACTTGGTCAACTATGTCTGCTACTACAAATCTCTAAAAGACAAGCACTTTCATGTAAGGTCTGCTCACTCACCTAAGAAATAAATCACATATAGAAATGCCTTGGAGATTCGAATTCAACTGAAAATTACCTAATTTTCCTTATCAAAACATTCTAATCTCTTTAGAACAAGATATTCAACATCAGGTCATTATTAGGGTTCTATGAGGTTTATACTATCTTATAGTCTTAATGATCATTCATGAAACTTAGCTCCTCTTTTTAGAAACTAATGCTTGGAACTTTGAGCTAGAACCCTTCCTCATCTACCACGATCAACTTATATTCTCATGTAAATGCTTTATGTTCCAATGAGTGCTATAAAAACCTTCTTGAATAGACAACTCTTCATTATGTGTACTTGAGAAACCTTAAAACACTTTTTCAAGCCTTAACCTTCAAAATCTGACCTAAAACTTCATGCACATACTTAATACAACTTGAATCACCTAAGCCAATGTCAACTACTCATCCATGTCATGGAAACTAATCTTGATACCTCATATGGCCACCATCTCTCTTTTTCTTTCTAAGGCTTGACCTACATGTCTCATTAGGCCGTGAATCTAACCTTATATCCACCCTACAGACTTCTCTTTGAAACTCTCTTGTGTTCTAATGCCTCTTATGTATACTCAAGAAACCTCATACACTCACTCTTCTTTATAGCTATAACAGAGAATCTTCAGATCTTCAAACAAATCTTTGGAGCTTGATTAGGATCTTCGTAGTTGCATACATAGATCTTTATAGGTAACCTAATCATTTTCAAGGTCTTCAATTCCTCATGTATAAACTCAAATAACCTTTCTCATGCTAAAACACTATCAAGTATTCTTCAAAGAATTCTCATCTTCCTAGCTCATTTAGATCATCTTTAGAATTGCTTCTACAAATCTTCAGAGCATATAGTTTCTTTTTCATAGCTCACTCATTTCATCATGTTACTTGCATACACCATGTCACAAGGTCTAGATAAATCAATATAGTATGCTTGACACTTTACATACTGACCTATACTCACTCATGCTAATTCTCAATGAGATAACTCATTATTTTATTATTCAAATAGTATTCTCACCTTACTACGTTAATACAGTCAATAACACTCACTATGTTATCATAAGAACTCATCATACACATACCTCAAAGCTTACTTGACCATGCACCTACACAAGAACCTTTAACATCAATGACATTAGATTGATATCAACGACAATAGATTGACATCAATGATAACACTTATTCCAACAACTCAACAGTCAACGGCAATGCTCAACAATCTCCACCTTAATCAATGATAATGTCCAATAATCTCCCCCTTTGTCATTGATGGCAAACACATTCATAAAATTATATCAACCACTCTTAGACCTAGTTCTTTCATTTTCTCATCCTTTCTAATCTTTTTCCCTTTTCTCATCTTTTTTGATCTTTTTGATCTTTTACCCCCTTTAACATTAATGACAAATATATTCCATAACTATAATCTCTTTCAAGATGAACTTTAGATTACAAGAATATTTCAACATAGATCAAGCTTGGTCAATAACCTAAAAATCTCCCCCTCAAACCAAACATCCACCATGTTTATGTTAGAAGTAGACATCAAGGGTCACCTATAACTATTGGAATCATACTCTTTCCCTTTGCGCTAACACTATTTCTCAAAGACACTAGATGGAACACATTCTTCATAAACTATATCTACCACCTGTGACACCCATTTTTAGAAACTTCCCTCAATCAACGAATCCATCAAAAACTCAACAAATAGAGTCTATGAATCATCTCATACATAATCTCTCATTAACTCCATGCATATAAAAAAATAATCACTTTCTTGACAAATAACTCAGAGCTACCAAGCTCCCCCTTAGATCAAGTATATCTTCTTTCAAAGAAATTGAAACTCATCACTTACCATCCTTGATATGATTAAATAATATCAAACTCTTGACCATACACAAGGTTATCCCATACTTGACACCAACTATAAAATTAGGTACTCCTCCTTTGTCTTCAAAAATCAAGCTTAATTATTCAAATAAATAGATATAAAAATCTTACCTCTCACATACCAATGTCTGAATTTTGACATTAGATACCTAAAAATAGCCTTATATCTCTCATCATGCTATCTACTACACTTTAAATGTTGAGCTAACAACATAAAAATGGATAATATCCATCTTCATCTCCTTGCTTACAACATAGACAACCTAGAATCTTCAAAAATAAACCTTCTTGACTACAACCCAATGATTTTGCTAATAGAATAATGTCTCCATGAAGCTTAATGGAGCCACCCCTTTTTTTATGGAACTAAAACAACATAAACTTAGGAGATTCCTATATCTCCATACTCTTACAAAACTAAATATTCTTTAATATCCTTCTAGACTTGATTGGCACTTTAGGCTTGATCTCATCATCAACTATTTGATCATTAATGTGAGCTAATAATAGACATTCCTTACTTGATTTCTCATCTAGGGTGTGCTCTATCTTTGCAAGCAATCCACTTGAGCTTGTAGATTGATCATGACTTTTCTTTACTACCTATGGTTTCCATACATTTATTTGCCTTCTTTCTTGCACTCTAACAGCTCCAAACTTTCTATTTTGACTTGATGACCTAACTCTGTTAGGATAGAATATTGCAATGTGTCCTTTATTATGATAGCTATAATAGACCACCTAATACATACCATTTAACTAGTGTGAATTTTTACTCCTCCCATAGTTCCATGTGTACTCATTCTTGGAGGGTCTTATACATTCTCTTGCTCTATGACCAAATTGACTATATGTAAAATAGTAACCATTAAAAGAACTAACATACCTTACAACATTAGGATGTCTAATAGGTATTCTTATGTTGATCTTCTTTTATTCAAAATTATTCTCCTTGACTTGAGATGCCTTCTTTTGTTACTCTTTGAATCCAAGGCTTATTTTGTCACTTATAGACTTTTGACTATTCAAGATATCATCTAAGGAATTAGTGATCTTTTCAAACTTCACAAAGCTCTTTACCTTGCTAGATGCTTGATCCAACTTAGCTTTTAGAGATTCTATTTCAATTTCATATCTATTGTAATATTTTTCTTAAGTATTTAGGCTTACTATCACAATCTCCATTTGGGTTTCTACTTGTCAGATGATCTCTTCATATTCCTTGGAAGTGTTGCTTAGTATTTCTTCAAACAAATTGATTTGTTCCTCATAGTCCTAAACTAATGACTTAAATTTCTTATTCTTCACAATATTCACGTCTTCTAGGGCACTTACCAGCGCTACCTCAATATTCTTTTTAACTTCTCCTTCTTCACTATCATAGTATACTTCTTCATCTAATTCTATATAAACCATAAGGCCTTTCCCATTTGAACAACCCTCATTATCTGATTTTATGCCTATGAACAAAGTTTCACTATTGTCATGTTTAGATTCATTACTACCATCATCATTGTTATATGTGTTTGAATCACTTACATCAGATGAGATATCTTCTTTGGTATAAAAACTCTTCTTTTTTGAATGATCATTTACTTCCATCATTATTCTTGAAGTCTCTCTTGTTATTTTCAGACTTATAGACTTTTCTATCATCTCCGTGGTGTTCATCATTTTCTTCATTACTCTTAGACTTATGCTTATAAGGACACTTATTTGATAAATGTCCAATTTCTCCATAGTTGAAACACTTGAATAGAAACTTCCCTTTGTACTTACCTAAACCTATCTTTAGCTTTCTAACAAACATAGTTATGAATTCATCATCATCAAATTTTGAATATACCTCATCTTTGACCTTTTTGTATTTTTTATTTTCAACTTTGAAATTTCTTTCCTTTTTGGTATTTCTTCCTTCATTGGTTCTCATCTCATAGGTGATCAAGATGACATGAATACCATATATCTCTAGCTTATCTAAATTTGACATCTCTTATAATACAAACACCTCAGAGTCAAAATTAATATTTAGTCATCTCAACACTATTGTTTTTATGCAATTTCACTTTCACATTCAAAGAGAGAAAATGAGAAACTTAAGGAAATGGTCAAGGCTTGTATGTACCTGGATGTAGTCTGCACACCATAATCCAGACGTTGTGAGAACTCCTCTTTTGTTGTGGAGGATGACACCTAAAAGAGATAGATACTAAAACATAAAAAACTTTAGTTGATAAGAGGGTGGATTGCCAAGCAAAAGCTTGATCCTAGAAGCGCTAAGGCATCTTGGAGGATGACAATCCACTGTTTAAAATAGAATATGATAGAGACAAAAAAGATAAATGATAAACCACTTGAAAAGAAAGAACTAAAAGCAAATGCGTACCTAATAAGCTGCAATATACTTAACACAATCACCGACATCGGTGATATTGCCGGCATCGGTCAGGAAAGTCACCGACGATGGTTAGACTGTCGACGTCAGTAGGGGAAGTGAACAAGGTCAGTCGGGGTAATGGCAAGGGATGGGTTACAAGTCTAGTTTCTGGTCTACAGGATAGACTGTGGTCTTGTCTATGAGTCTGAGGGTCTATGAGGGAGTCAGAGGGACTGCTTGGGGTCTAATAGACTGAGAACTTTGTCAAGAGAAGGGGACTGAATTGGTGATAGAGGCAAAAAGAGGATGAATAGGAGAGAAGGCTTTTCAGCCTCTCCAAGAAGAACAGGGAAAGTTGGGTCAAGGATGCTTGGAATAGACAGTAGATAAAATGCTAATATATTTGAAATGACACTGAAATGAAAATAGTATAAATACTTAGCTGTGATATGAGTTGGCAAAAGGTGCAAAAGCTGTGTTTCAGTTGTCGCTGGTGATGGAGATAACGTACGATCCCTATGCAGAATGTCTGATGCAAGACCTTAGTGCCTAAAAAGTGCTGCCAAGAATGCTGATCCATGTAAGAACACCAAGAAGCCCAGAACATTGAAAAGCAAAAGCACGAGAACTTTGTTTCACTGAAAGAAGATTTGAGATTTCGTGATTAGCTCCAGAGATTAGTCAATTTCTGATTGGGATCCATCAAAGGGTCAAAAAATGGTTTAAGTATAACTGACGTTAGTGATTTTTCCAGTGTCGGCTGACATTTGACCGACGTCGGCGGGTAGAGAATGGGTAAAAGAGCCACCAAGCCCGTTCTCCATCTGCCAAGTGCATTATCCATTGGAGAATGTCAAAGGTTGGGCTAAATACACACGAGAGTTGGTTAGGTGGTTAGAGAGAAGTAAGAATAGGTCTTAGGTGAGTCATAAGGTGGGAAATAGTCCAAGGCGAGGTGTCAGGTGAGGTGTCAAAGGGGAGGATATTAAAAATAAATTATTATTTTTAAATTAGTAAGTGCATGTTTTAGGAATGGGTTAGGAATGGACCAAGGGGGAAGGTGACCAAGGGTTAGACACTATTTAGGTTCTACATTTGCCCCTTTTTGTCTTGTTGGTTGCTCTAAATGAACTGCAAGACAAAAATAGGAGTTAGTTGCCCCAGGTATGGGATAAGGTTGATTTCATCTTGTTTGTTGTTCAAGTGAACTGCAAGACAAAAATAGGCGAGTTGGTTGCTCCGATTATGGATGAGGTATTCCCCCTCAAAGCAGGAGTCAAGGGAAAGGAACCTAAAATTGGATATTAATTTGATAGAGAGTGGATGAAAAGGGTGAAGATAGAGTGAGAACGCTGCAAAAGTCGTGATTGTGCGTACACTAGTTCACGAGGATGGTCAAGTCAAATTGTCACAGGTCGAGGGTCAAGGAGTGCCAAAATTGAAATAGCTGGGCCCCAGCATTTAGTCATCTGTTGATTGGGTTATTCAATCTAAGTTGTAGCTCCAATGGTCATCGTGTTCCAAGTATCCCAGGCTCAGGTGCTCTCGAAAACATGAAAATGTCACAAGCAGTGCGGATCAACTGGCTTACGATCCTATATTTGTGAAGGTCAAAAGTGTGCACAAAATTTTTCTAACCAATCATGAGGTAGCATACATGCAAAAACAACCAAGGCAAAATCGCTTTGAAAGTAGTCACGATTAGAGGAGATGGTCATGATCTCCAAGGTCTAGTGGTCGATGGATAGAGGCAAAAGTGATCTCAAATGTGCCCCAGGGGGCCAAAATGATGTGTACTGGAGGGCTAACTGATTGGGGGCATGATTTTGGGGCAATGTGATGAAAAAAGAAGGTTTGAAGGATGCCAACATTGGTGACAAAAATTGACATTAGTAGCCAAAAATGGCCAACATTGACAAAGGTCGGCTGACGTTGGTGGATTAGGGCATGCTGATGCCGACGTCGGCGGCCTACCAAATCTGACAAAACTGGATTGGCAGCCCACCAAAAGTCATTTGTGATTATTTGACTAAGAGAAAAAGGGTGCTCTAGATTTTAAGAGTGAAAGTGACTGGTAGTGAGCGAATTAGCAGTGTGAGGTGGCACAGTGAGATTGGTGGAGAGAGGGAGTGAATTGGAGTTGGATTGAAGGATGAAGAGTCAGTTTTGGGCCATCAAGAGTTTGAGATAGAAGTGATGGCAGAGGGTAGTAGAGGACCTGCGGGAGGTCCACCACCAATGGCACCCATTGTGCCACCATGCTGGCGATGCTGAGATGAGGTAGGAGGGTCTCTAAGCCCTAGTTGGTTAGATTTTATTTTTTATTTGTTTTTTGAAATGTTTGTTGATATGGGCAAAAAATGAGGGGGGGTAGCTAGGAGGGTGGGGAAGGGATCTAGGATATGTTAGGGGATTTTGAGAGGGTTATGGGGGGTGTAGGGGGGAGAATTGGGGAAGCCCTAAATTTTAGGGCTCACCCCGTTCGGCCCTAGGGCCGAACTAGTCACCAATGTCGACAGGTTCACCAGCATTAGCTGACTAGTGATCGGCGTCGGTCACTAACCTACCGATGTCAGTCACTAAGTGACCGACATAAGTTAGGTGAGTGCCATCACTAGCATGCTAACCAATGTCGGTTGGTTGCCTGGTCAAAAGAGGGATGAAAAATGTTTAAGTTGAGAGGTTGAAGCTATGCCAAGGGCTTCTCGGGTGTTGAGTTAGGCATAGATAGTGAAATAGGAAAAAATTTTAACATGAGATTGACTTGGGTGGATGCAGATGAGGCTAACTTTGATGTTGCAAGATCGCCCCCTGACATTGCCAATGCAGATGCGTGGAGGGGTGATAGTTGATGAGTGGGCGCAGATGAGCACAGTTGGACTCGGTGGGCTATGACACTACTGCAAAGTGGCATGGGATGTGAGCTTGATGGTGGCACTGATCGAGCGGTGGGATCATTCCACCAACACTTTCCATCTACCCATGGGAGAGATGATGGTCACAGTCGAGGATGTGTACCAAATTTTGTGGCTGCCAGTACACAGAGCAGACCTTTATGCGTGCTTGAGAGAGGTGCATGATATTCATATGGTTACACTATTTGGAGAGCATGTTGTTGAGACGAGCTACCACTTAGTGAGTTTTGCGTATGAGCCTTTGTACGCTGCAAATGAGGATGCACATTAGCTAGCAGTGTTGATGATGATAGGCATCACGATGTACCCATTGCCAAATGCAGAGGGTGGCAAGTTTTCGGTCGCTATAACCAAAGTTTTACTAGATATGATAGAGCAGCAGATATTGTTTACTTGGGCACCTATCTTTTTGGCCTAAGTATATAGAGAGCTGTGGGGTATTAGTCGGCGGTGGTGATATAGCTTGTGTGTAAGCCACCTATTACATTGTTGGGCCTATGAGCATATAGTGGTTACCCATCCTCTTGGCCTCCCAGTGGCGATATTGGCTGGCTTCAGGGTCAAATTTAGGTGGTGGCGTGAGGTGATGGCACAGACGTGGGTAGACGGAGTGGTCAGAGACATTGACCACTACAGAGGGGTACTGGAGGCCCTGATTCCTGCAGACATCATTTGGAGAACATACTTGGTTTATCCAGCATTCAAAGCCCAGAGAGAGCAGCTGGTTGGTGTGTAGAGCCTGAGATGGGTCAGGGGCAGGCAAGCCGGTGCACTCGAGAGAGTGCCAGCAGAGAGAGTGTGGTGCCAGTACAGGCTACTACAGGATGTACCTCCCACATTCCCACTATACAGATGGGATGACATTGAGGTGCCACTCCCACTACCAGAGGAGATAGAGGGCCCATATTTTGAAGAGTTGCCAGCAGGACCTGGGGTGGCTGACCCAGGTTGTACAGAGGCCTACACAGCGTGGTGGGTAGGGCAGTACATAGGTTTATAAGTAGGGCCACGGCTAGATCCTCAGGCCATTATCAGGGAGCAGGATACAACCTGTGAGGAAAGGGACACCACACGATAGGAGAGGGACGTGGCACAGGCCCAGGTCATAGTTTTGCAAGGACAGTTGGTAGGGGTTATAGGGTAGCTGATAGAGATGATGAGTCGAGTGATAGTGTTGATGGGTCAGGTCACACTGCTATAGGGATAGCTCATCATAGCCCAAGCATAGGCAGTGGTAGGATAGGTTTTTGGGGGGTAGGACCTGATGCAGCATCCACCTCAGCAGCCAGCTTAGGAGCCCACATAGTCAGTGTCAGTGTAGCCAGCATTCTCACAGCTGCAAGGTTTAGTATAGGGCACAGTTATAGGTCAGATGGGTCCACCACAGATGGTATCTATAGTTAGATACCATAATGCATTAGACGAGATTGCGTATCATGAGGGAGCCATTAGGGGGTTTCCTTAGATACAGTGGTACTCTGATATGAGGGTAGAGCAGAGTCAGTAGTAGTCTAGGTCACAAACGACTGCTACTGAGTCACGCAGGAGGCACAGATCAGAGGGGGGAGATGATACAGCATCTTCCAGGCCACCGCTGCCACCACCATAGCCACAGCCTTGAGGGCAGACCTTGCTACTATGTATATACCGGCCTGCGAGCCAATGATGCGAGATGTATATATATTTTGTTGAGAGAGAGACACAGAGACATAGATTGTGTCATTGTAAAAACTATTGATATATATATGATGAGATATTTGATCATGGATGTGTTTATGAAAAATGTTTTGGATGTGTTTGTATGTTATATTGATTTGATATATGTTTAGGATTATGATGCTGAGATTATGGTGTTTATATGATGATGGATGTATGATTACGATTAATGATTAATGATATGGATGAAAATGATTAATGTTAATGATTATGAAAATATGTGATTGTTTGTGATGTGATTGGCAGGTGACAAAAGAATGTGATGGAAGAAATGCGATGAAGGAATGGCCGAGCTAACCCCAGAAGACCCCATGTCAACTGAGTGTTGCCTACATAGCCCCTATTGTTAGGGCCTCAGGCCAATGTAGTTCTCCTAAGAGGGAGGAAAAAGATCGAAGTGGTTAATTTTGGTCATGATAATGATATAGCACTTCCCACATGTCTGAGGGTACATGCTTGAAATGACGAGGAGAAGATGATGCTACAGGCTTTTTCAAATGGTGTATTTTGTAACATTGGTCAGGGTTTTTCATCCCTAGCAACTATCCATATTCATGATGGATGTTTGCTAAAAATGAATTGTAGTTCGATTTATGTTTCAGCAAGTAATGGTTTATGCTTGACATAAATTGTGTGGTTGATAGTTTCCATGTGGATTGATGTCTATGGAAACCAAAATAAGTAGGTTATGTGAGTGATTTGAAAAGAGTCAGATTGAATTGTTTTGACAAATGATGTGGTTAAATGGGACCAAAGTGTAGGTAGAAAGCAAATGGCATAAGCGCCCTTTTATTGACAAGGACCAAAATGACAGCATAGATAGGGGTTGTTAGAACCAAGAGCCCCATTTATGCATTGCATCGTTGACCATGAGCTATGTTAGAGCGGTAATCGAATCACTTTGACATTAAAGTGAGCTCGAATTCCCTTGAGTAGGTGATATGATAGGAGGAAAGGGTAACCCATTTTAGAGTAGGGATAACTTTGCCCCTTTTTATAGGAGACCCTGAGACAACTACAAGTCAAGTCCATGACCATTTTTTTTTTTTTTTTTTAAAGAGCAGACTGATCAATGTGGGAAGTCCACATAGAGATGTCATTTGTTTTGTGGTCATTTGTGAAGTTGATCGATGCGGGAAGCTTCTAAGAAAGTGTTGTTTGTAGCAAGATGTAGTCATAGCCATCATTCGAGGGAGTGGTCTATACTTTGCTTTATAGATTTAAGGGTGTTTGAATAGATGTCCTTTGAGGGAGCAGTCTATTAGCTACAGCAATGATATTATAGTTGTCCTTCAAGGGAGCAGTCTGCTTTTTGATTTGATTTTGTGACCTTGGATATTTTGACATCTTGATTTAGTTTTGATAGAATGTTGAGTCATGGATAAGACTTATAGAAGGTCAAGGGCTCCCTTTTATTAGGACGAAGCATCCATATGTCATAAAAGGGTTATAGAGGATGTGTTAAGGGAAAAAGGGGGAAAGGATTGAGGATTAAAAGGATAGAGATTGCTCAAGGGATGAGCTTAAGTTAAATGTCAAGTGGATGAGTACTCGACTAACAGTAGAATGTTCACAGATGTAAAGCATTAAGGGGCTCAAGTTCTGGTCGGCCTTCAAGAGAAGATAGATGATAAGTCCCTGATCCATACTTGTGCATGATGATATAAGGTCTGAGCCAATTAGGAGCAAATTTGCCTCGTTTACTCCATTCCATATTGGTCACATGTTGGTTCTCTTTGAGGACGAGGTCTCTGATATTGAAATCTCTTTCTCTCAAAGTTTTGTTATAGGCTCGTTTGATGCGATTTTGATAGACATGGAAATGGTTGAGGGCAGCAAGATGACGCTCGTCGAGTAACTCAAGTTGAGCTAATCGATCTTGATGAAAGTCATTGTTAGAAAGAATGTCATGGAGTGAAATGTGAAGAGACGAGATCTGTACTTTGAGAGGTAAGAAAGCCTCTGTTCCATACACTAGAGAGAAAGGGGTAGCACCTATAGAGGTTCAAATGCTAGTGTGGTAGGCCCAAAAAGCGAAGGGAATATGAATGTGCCAATCCCTTCCAGTGTTGTTGACCACCTTCATGAGAATTTTAGTTAAGATTTTTTTAGAAGCCTCGGCCTACCCATTTGCTTGTGGGTAGTAAGGTGAAGAAAAGCTGAGTTTAATGCCAAAGGAGTCACAAAGTTTTTGGACAGTTTTGTTTTTAAATGACTTTTCGTTATCAATGATGATTTTGTGAGGTACACCGAAACAATAGATGATGTGGGTGTTGATGAAGTTGACAATCTTGTCAGCTTTTGTGGAGATGAGAGGAATAGCTTCCACCCACTTAGTGAAATACTCGATGGTAGTGATGATGGACTGATGATGGAGAGACGAATGAGGATTAATCTCGTCGATGAGATCTAAGCCCCATTGTGAAAAAGGCCAGAAATCCTGAGTGACTTGTAAGGCATGACTAGGGAGATGAAACAAGTTAGCATATTGTTGACACTTGATGCAATGCAAAACATAATCACTACAGTCTTGATGGAGAGTGGGCCAATAATAACCCAGGTGAAAGATGCGCTTGGTAACCGAGTTACCACTGAAGTGTCTGCCACAAATCCCATCATGGGCTTGTTTAATAGTATGAGAAGCTTTAGTGGAGTTTAAACAGTGAAGAAGAAGACCGTCAAAACCTCTTTTATAGAAAAGGCCCCCTAGCATGGTATAGCGAGTGGTGCACTTGATGAAAGCCCACTGTGCATTGCTAGAGAGGTTGGGAGAAATGAGAGAATGAGCCAAGTAGTCCTCAAGTTGTTTATACCATACATCTTGTGAACTACAGTCTATGGTGTGGACGAGATTGATGTCAGTGGAAATGTATGAAGGCAACGGCACATGATGTACCATGACATAAATTCTTGATGAGGATGATGATGAAGAAGGAATATGCAAGGTGAGGGAAGCCATGGTGTCAGCAAACTTATTCGTAGATCGAGGGATAGTCTACAATAAGTGATGGTTAAAAGATGCTAGAAGAGTGTCAACACGATGCTTGTATCTTTGTAAAATTTCATTTTTACAAAGATATGAACCATTGATTTGATTGACGACAAGTTGTGAGTCACCAAAGATGTTGATGGACTTGATGTTTAAAGAAAGGGCAATTTGAAGTCCCAAAATTAAGGCTTCATATTCAGCCATAATATTGGTAGATTCAAAGTCAAGTTTGAAAGACAAGGGCATGGGCTCACCCTTGTGTGGGATGAGGATGACCCCCGCACCCCCATCGAGTTAACATTTATAGCTGTCAAAGAACATCATCATTTGGTAGAATGTGTCATCAGTTGAGAGAGTGGCGATAGATTCATCGGGAAACTCACACTGAGAAGGTTGATTATCAGGAAGAGGGGCATCTGCTAGTTGGTCAGCGATGGTTTGCCCCTTTATATATTTTTGCCGGACAAATTCTAAGTCAAATTCAACAAGAAGCATGAGTCAACGAGCCATACGCTAGTTTTGATATGGTTTGGAATGCATGTATTTAAGAGGATCAGTGTGAGTGATGACAAAGGTCTTGTGATTGAGAAGATAGTGACGAAGCTTGGTAGTGGCAAAGACTAATGCCAAACAGAGTTTCTCGGTATGAGTATACCGAGTTTCGTAATTGACAAGTGTTTGGCTTATGTAATAGACCGCTTGCTCACAGTGTTGCTCATCTCGATGCACGATCATGGCACCTAACGAATGATTGGTTGCTGAGATGTAGAGGTAGAAGGGCTGGTCATCCTTTGGTGGAATAAGGACTGGTGGAGAGACCAAATAGCATTTGAGGGCTTTAAAAGCCTCTTGGCAATTGTTATCCCATTTAAAGGAGACGTCCTTCTTGAGGAGGTGATGAAAGGGTTGGCAATGGTTAGAAAGCTGCAAAATGAATCAGCAGATAGATTGGAGCTTCCCTTGTAGACTGTGAAGTTGCTTGAGATTAGTTAGAGGTGGCATTTTGAGGATAGCGTGGATTTTAGTAGGATCTATCTCGATGCCACGAAGACAGACAATGAATCCTAGGAGCTTTCCAGAGAGGACCCCAAAGATGCATTTCTTGGGGTTAAGATGGACATGGTACTGAAGAAGGCAAGAGAAGATGATTTTAAGGATAGTCAAATGGTTGTGACGAAGCTTAGACTTGCCAAGCAGGTCATCTACATAGTCCTCCATGATTTTATGGAGGAGATCATGAAAGATGTAAGTCATGACACGCTGATATGTGGCACTTGCATTTTTCAGACCAAAAGGCATGACCCGATAGCAAAAAGTTCCCCATGGTGTAATGAAGGTGGTTTTGTGGTGATATTTCGATGCAATCAGGATTTGGTTATATCCTAAAAATCCATCCATGAGTGATAACATCTCATGGCCAGCCATAAGATCAATAAGTTGGTCAATGTTTGGAAGAGGAAAGTCGTCCTTGGGACAAGCTAGGTTAAGGTCGCGATAGTCCGTGCAGATCCAAATCCCCCCAGTCACCTTGGTAACAGGAATGATGTTAGAGACCCACTATGGATAATCAATGGGTTGGATGAAGGAGATAGAAAGAAGGTGCTGAAGCTCTTTTTTGACAAGAAGCGCAACACGAGGATGCATTTTGCAAAGCTTTTGCCTAATAGGCTTAGCCTCTAGGTTTGTGACAATGTTATGAGTGGCAATGTTAGGGTCGATGCCAAGCATGTCAGCGTAGGTCCAAGCAAAGGCTTTGTGATTGTTTGAGAGAAATGTGGTATAGTCAATCTACTCCTGGGTGTCTAATGATTGACCAATCTTTAAGACTTGAGGAACAGCAGAAGATGAAAGGTTAATGTAGATGGTTGATTCATTTAACATAACCTATGTTTCAAAAGGGAGGGAGCACTGAATGAAAGAATCATTGGCACCCATATAGGTAAGAATGGCATCATTGTCTATGCAATGGATAGTGTTGATGGTTTCCGATTCATCGTCTATCATGCTAGGATAAATGAGAGGGAGAGACTTGGGAACCCTGTTAAGCTGATAGGTTAGGGGTTCCAAACGGATGGTGTTTATGCAAAAAAAAAACTAGGAGGGATGGAAACCACTAACTCCATAGGTGAGGATGGAAGAATAGGCAAGTCTAGAAGAGATTGGTCAATGGTTAGTTTGGGGCAAAGGTTTGTGGAAGCCTCAGTGGGTTCTTGGCAACCCAGTCCATACCATTTCTTTGCATTATCATCATTGGGTGGTTTGATGGGTCGATGGGAGCCTTGTTTGTAGCGCCCAAAGCCAAAACCCTTCCATGCACACTTATAAAGGTAGGTATGTGCAAAGTTGGGGTTTCCAAGAAAGGAGAAATCGGATGTGAATATTTGAGGTGAGGAGGAAGGATTTGATTCAGGAGGAGCTTGATCCAACCCCCCATCGACGAGATTGGTTCGAAGGCTAGGAGGACCATAAGGAATGACCATTCTGATCTGATGATCATAGCTTGGATTTTGATGAAGCTATCCATACTCTTGAGGAGTCTGGAACATATCTAGAGTAAGTAGGTGATATTCTCCTAGTGAAAGTCTCTAGAAGATATTGTCCATGGGGTCCTTGGTTGTTAATTGAGAAGATGATGTGGTGGCAACCGTTGTTTGTGTACTAGTTGATGCTTCTGCAGATGGAGACGATGTTTGAGTTGATGCCTTGAGAGGAATAAGGACGTCATTTGGGCGATAGGTTGTGTTACAAGTCTTAAAAGGGGATGGGTCGGCAGGAATGACATGGACTTATTTGTCGTGTTCAAATTTGACACAATGGTGAAGTGTTGAAGGGACGCAAGCCATGGCACGGATCCAGGGTCATCTTAATAGCATGTTATATTGGAATTCTCCTTCAATGATGTAGAAGAGCTCTGGGATTGTGCGTGGACCAACGCAGATATGGAGGACAATAGTGACAATAGTGTTAGCGGTGGTGTCATTAAAAGATCTAAGGATTGCGTCAGTTTTTGATACACAATTCTTGGGAAGAGCCAATTGATCAAAGGCATGGGTGGAAATGATATTAATGCTGGCACCCCCATCAATCATAACTCATTTAATATAGGTTTGATCAACATAGGCTATGATGAAAAGAGCAGCATCTTGATCTTCCAAGGTAGAGGTAGGAATTTCAGAATCACTAAAAGTGATAGAGGCGATGGGAGATAAATAATGGACTAGGGTAGCTAGTGGTTGAGGGTCTTTAGGTTGGACTTCTACTGCCTGTAAGGCTTTGATTAGAGCCTGATGATGCTGGGGGGAGCTTTGGATAAGGTCATATAGGGTCATCTTCACAGGCGTTTGGTGAAGTTGTTTTATCATAGAGTCTTTGATTGCCTCTGAAGAAGGGGGTTGGGACACACCTAAGATGGAAATATTGGGTTTCAATGGTTGAGGTGCCTGGACAAAAGGATAAGTCTAAGGAATAGCAGCTTTTTCTTTCACCTTGTCCTTCTGTGACCTGGTGGTTATATGGATAGCATTGATTTCAAAGATAGGAGGTGAAGAAGGGGTCATGGGCTGCTGGTGAGATGTTGATGTGGTTGAAGAGGTTGGATGGGAAGGTGTCGAGGGTCGTTCAAGAGTGTCCTCAAGGAGAAGAGTGTCTTTCTCCATATAGCGGTGAATGACTGCCTTGAGGGCACAACAAGTCTCGATATCGTGTCCTGGCATATGATGGTATAAACAAATCTTTGTGTCATCAAACTAGGAAGGTTTTAACCTGAGGGGTTGGAATGGCTTGATAGATGGGAGGGTTATGCTAGAAGTCTGCAAAAGTTGGCATAATATCAAAGCATATGAACCTACTAAGAGGTCCGTGCTTGTTGATGCATGACGCACTAGTGACTTTTGCTTGGGAGATGTTGAAGAAGGTTTCTGTACCACCTTTTGGGTTGGTGGTGCGGCCACATGTGAAGATGGCACTTTCTTTGTGAGAGGTGCTAAATTTTTAAGAGGGGGTAGACTTGTGGTGGGCAAAATAAGTAATGGAGGTAACTGGTTTTGATTGGAGGTCAGAGTAGGAAGGATTCTGGTCAAAGTCGAAGGATGGGGGCCCAAAATGGAAGGCAATGGTGATGGAGGAGGAGGCATTCATCTTTGTGGTCTGGCAGTCTTCTTCGACATAGTTGGAAGACTATTATTGGTTGAGGTTTGGTCTAAGTCCACCTTCACTTGTGGGTGAGTGAGGGTAGAAATAGGGCGAATGCTGAGTGACTTGATTGGTTTAGATGGGGTAGATGCAGGTTTAGAAGAGGAAGTCTGGTCTTTGTTGAGAGTCTTGGGAGATTCTACCTTGGGAGGATTGGTAGCATGAGACGAGAGGGCACGGGAATGTTGAAGAACTTTAAGATGCTCCCATAATCCCTGATGTTCCACTTTCCTTGAAAGGAGAAGTTCAATTTTCTCCACTAGTCGAGAAAATGGTTGAAAAGATGTTGGATGAGGTTTGGGTCCTTGAGAAGATGTGTTAGGTGTGGCAGTAGTCTTGGACCCAAGGTGTGTGGGAGTTATAACTGAATTGTCATTGATCGAAGAAGATGGAGAGTCAGGTTCTTCTCTTGGTGGAGAAGGAATTAGAGAGTGTGGCTCCTCAAGTGGGTAAAGGGCAGGGATTATGGTGCCCTCCACTTGCGATCGAGGAGTAGGTAAGGTCGGGTCCTCCATAGGCAGTAGGAAGGAGGATGGTGAGACCGGTGGTGCCAGTAAGGTTGAGGCATCCTCCAAGATGAGAGAGGTTGACAGAGAACTAACTAGGGAAAGAGGTTCGTCCACACGTGATGGACTGATAGATGGACTACCCTCTTGAGGTTGGTCGGAGATGAAGGGTGAGACCGTATTGACTATTTGAATGTCATGTTCATGAGTGTTGTCAATCAAGGTATGGACATTATTTTGGGTCGGTGGATGATTGGGGAATGGTTGCTTGAAGATGTCGATGCCCTGATTAGGAGGTGCATTGGGATTATCTAGGATGAGGTCACCCTTTTCAAGCATGTCTTGGATTATGTTTTTAAAGGTTTTGTAGTTTCCCATGTCATGACCTTTGACATGGTGGTAATTTTAGAAGTCATTTTCCCTATACCACGCAGGGATGGCGCGTGAGGGGTCAAATTGTGGAGGTGGTCAAATCTAGGGGAGATTGAGAATCCCATGTTTAACAAGTTTTTCTAGTATAGATGCGTAACATTCTCTGAGAGGAGTATACTGTCATTGTACGTATCTCTACTGGAATTGATGGGTGGTGCTCTGAGATGTGGATGGCTCAGGCTGATTGGTTGAAGAGGACGAAGGTCTAACGACCACAGCGTTAGCTAAAGCTTTAGACTTAAGATTGGATGATGAAGGTTTAGAAGAAGAGGAGTCATTGGTCTTAGAGTTGGGATTCTTGCTCTGTAACTTGACTTTATTCTCATCGATGGCACGTAATTCAAGTTTGTGGGCCATCGTGAAGGCTTTGTCAAAGGTGCAGAAGGTCTAAACCCGTAAGGTGGAAGAAATATGTTTGGCACAAGCTCGGGAGAAAAGTTCAATAAGTTCAAGTTGGGGTAAGGAAAAGGAGAGTTGATTGATGAGGCCTCTCTAGCGAGCAACGAAGTTAGCTATAGATTCATCCTCGAATTGGCAGATAGTATAGAGGTCCGTGATCGAGACCTTCTTGGTGATGTTAATGGAGAAGTGATCAAGAAAGAGCTGGGCCAGCTGTGTAAAGGTGAAGAGGGAATGGCTGGCAATAGAGCTATACCAGTCAAGTGCAGTGCCAAAAAGGGACATAAGAAATGTGCGCAAGAGCAATGTATTGTCATGGGTAATAAGGTAACAGGCATGTCTGAATGCCCGTAAGTGCTGCTGTGGGTCTTCCTTGCTTTGAAAGTGAGAAAATTTGGGAAGCTCCCATTGGTTAGGGTATGGTCTAATCGAGACAGAAGGATGAATGGGCTCATTGCAAATTTGCTCATATGAGAGAGCATTGCGTGAGCTGGAAATGGAGGTCTCTAGGTTAGACATCTTGTCCATCAACATTTTGATGATATCTGCTGATGGATTGGCAGGTGGAGCACCCCCTAGATTATAAGGTGCTTGAAAGCTATTGGGAGGGGCATATGATGTAGTTGGTTGTGCAGACGCAACATATGGGTAGCTGGTTATTGGAGCAAAAGTTGGAGCCAAGGGCACTTGTGTTATGGGGTTGGTAGGCACAAGTTGGATAGGGGCCGTCAAGGATGGTTGAGGAGTGGCCACACTTGTTGACAGGTAAATAGTTACTCTTGTGTTGATAGGTGCAAGAGTAGGGGGGATAGAGACCAGTAGGTTTTGGAAAGGTGTGGGATTTGGTCGAGTATTTTGAGGTTGAGGGAGTACCGAAACCTCCATGGAGGTAGGTTTAGATGGAGTGGTTATGTTTTGAAGGTAGGACACGGTTGGGTTATTAGTGGAGGCATTGACTTGATTGTCTAGAGGCTGAATTGTAGGTGATGTTGATGTGATTCTTGTCTCGACTAAGGAAGTTGGCATCCCATAGATTGGGTTGCCTAGGGAGTCTTGTGTTTGGCTATGCACAAGATAGTGCTGCAAGGCTTTGACGTTAAGGTCCAAGAATCGTACGAAATCTTGGTCCCCTTTTGGGACAATAGGAGTCTGAGGTGGGGTTGGGCGAGTAAGAGTTCTTTCAGTCTCTGAGTGGAACTCCATTATAGCACTGGTTATAGATGGTGAAGGTGGAAGTGGTTGTTGACTAGTGTGGTCAAGGAGAGCCTTGGTTTGACTGCGTGTCAAAACCATTCAAGGCAAGAAAGGGTCAGGTTTCAAAAAATTGTGTTTTTTTTCAATCTCAAAAAACTAGAATGAATGTTTAGATAGCAAGAAATTTGGATTTTAAGCTTGCTATTTTTGGAAAAAAGAAATTGGATAGTGACCGACGTCGGTATAAAAACCGATGTCGGTGAAGAATACTGCCGATGTCGGTCAGATGACCGATGTCGGTGGAGAAAAGTTGCCGACGTCGGTTACAGAACTGATGTCAATTACTTTGTTTTCCAGAAACTTAAAAAAAAGGTTTTTGGAAATGAAGAAGACATCCTTACCAGATCAAAAAAAATAGATAAAAATAGAAAATATGATGAGGACAGGCAGATCCTAGCGTTAAATCCCTAAAAATAATTTTATTAGGATCGTCTGGCTTATGCCTTAAAGTGATGTTTGAGGAGGTTGGCTGTTATAAGGGTCCTAGAATAAGTAGTCTAAAGATGGTTTCAGGTATGTTTAGGCGCTCAAAAGTCTGTGTTAGGTTCCGTACATGGCCTGGTGCTAAGGAGCAAGCTCCCCTCACTTCACGATTCCAGTGGTTATCTGGTCTCACTTAGCCAAAATATACTTTCCCTATAGATTAGACTCTGCCAGAAAACAGAGTAGGCTTTCCCCTTGGTGGTGAAATCCAAGTAGGATCGTCAGGATGGGTAAGGTATCTGCTAGGTGATGAAATCCTAGTCGGGCCTTGTCTCAAGTGAGTTTGACATTTAATTTAGTGCACGTGGTCTGGTTGTGTAACATCAAGTGATCTACAATTTATTCAATATGCGGTTTATTTAATTACTAAGTGTGGACTAAGAGATGCAAGCAAGCAGAAATGGAATGCAATATATTTTAAAGCCCCAAATCAAAATGTTAAGTTGGAATGAAAACAAGTTGAGAAAGGGTTGAAGAAAATATTTTTAGACTAGTCTAGAAATGCAAGAAAAGAAAGACAAGTTCTTTTTATTCCTGCTTATGATGTCTTTTAGAAAAGAAGAAAGAGGTGAAGAGGGAGAAACCTAATGCACATAAATGAAAAAAGAAGGAAAGGAACCCAAGGAAGGCCCTAAGGTTCCCACCGGGTGTGCCAGAATGTTTCTATGCAATTTCGCTTTCACATTCAAAGAGAGAAAATGAGAAACTTAAGGAAATGGTCAAGGCTTGTATGTACCTGGATGTAGTCTATGCACCATAATCCAGACATTGTGAGAAATCCTCTTTTGTTTTGGAGGATGACACCTGAAAGAGACAGATACTAAAACATGAAAAATGTTAGTTGATAAGAGGGTGGATTGCCAAGCAAAAGCTTGATCCTAGAAGCGCTAAGGCTTCTTGGAGGATGACAATCCACTGTTTAAAATAGAATATGACAGAGACAGAAAAGATAAATGATAAAACACTTGAAAAGAAAGAATGAAAAGCAAATGCGTACCTGATAAGCTACAATTTGCTTAACACAGTCACTGACATCAGTGATATTGCCGGCTCAGTCATGAAAGTCGCCGATGATGGTTAGACTGCCGACGTCAGTGACTATGTTAAGCAGATTGTAGCTTATCAGTATCTGTCTCTTTTAGGTGTCATCCTCCACAAAAAAAGAGGAGTTCTCACAATGTCTAGATTATGGTGTGTAGACTACATCCAGGTACATACAAGCCTTGACCATTTCCTTAAGTTTCTCATTTTCTCTCTTTGAATGTGAAAGCAAAATTGCATAGAACAATGTTTCTATGAAATTTCTCTTTCACATTCAAAGAGAGAAAATGAGAAACTTAAGGAAATGGTCAAGGCTTGTATGTACCTGGATGTAGTCTACGCACCATAATCCAGACATTGTGAGAACTCCTCTTTTGTTGTGGAGGATGACACCTGAAAGAGACAGATACTGATAAGCTACAATCTGCTTAACACAATCATTGACATCAGTGATATTGCCAGCGTCAGTCAGGAAAGTTGCCAATGATAGTTAGACTATCGACGTCGATAGGGGAAGTGAAAATGTTTCTATGCAATTTCTCTTTCACATTCAAAGAGAGAAAATGAGAAACTTAAGGAAATGGTCAAGGCTTGTATGTACCTGGATGTAGTTTGCGCACCATAATCCAGACATTGTGAGAACTCCTCTTTTGTTATGGAGGATGACACCTAAAAGAGACAGATACTGATAAGCTACAATCTGCTTAACACAATCGCTGACGTTGGTGATATTGCCAGTGTCAGTCAGGAAAGTCGCCAATGATAGTTAGACTACCGACGCCGGTAGGGGAAGTGAACAAGGTCGGTCGGGGTAATGGAAAGGGACAAGTTACAAGTCTAGTTTCTGGTCTGTAGGATGGACTGTGGTCTTGTCTGTGAGTCTGAGGGTCTATGAGGGAGTCAGAGGAACTGCTGGGGGTCTAATGGATTGAGAACTTTTTTAGGAGAAGGGGACTGAATTGGTGACAGAGGCAAAAAGAGGATGAACAGGAGAGAAGGCTTTTCAGCCTCTCCAGGAAGAATAGGGAAAGTTAGGTCAAGGATGCTTGGAATAGACAGTAGACAGAATGCTAATATATTTGAAATGACACTAAAATGAAAATAGTATAAAGACTTAGCTGTGATACGAGTTGGCAAAGGTGCAGAAGTTGTGTCTCGGTTGTCGCTGGTGATGGAGATAATGTGCAATCCTTGTGCAGAATGTCTGATGCAAGACCTTAGTGCCTAAAAAGTGCTGCCAAGAATGCTGATCCCTGCAAGAACACCAAGAAGCCTAGAACACTGAAAAGCAAAATCATGAGAACTTTGTTTCACCAGAAGAAGATTCAAGATTTCATGATTAGCTCCAAAGATTAGTTGATTTCTAATTGGGATTGTCAAAGGGTAAGAAAAATGGTTTAAGTATAACTGACGTCGGCGATTCCATCAGTGTCGGCCGACATTTGACTGATGTCAGCGGGCGGAGAATGGCTAAAAGAGCCACCAAGCTCGTTCTCCATCTGCCAAGTGCATTATCCATTGGAGAATGTCAAAGGTTGGGCTAAATACACACGAGAGTTGGTTAGGTGGTTAGAGAGAAGTAAGAATAGGTCTTGGGTGAGTCATAAGGTGGGAAATAGTCCAAGACGAGGTGTTAGGTGAGGTGTCAAAGGGGAGGATATTAAAAATAAATTATTATTTTTAAATTAGTAAGTACATGTTTTAGGAATGGGTTAGGAATGGACCAAGGGGGAAGGTGACCAAGGGTTAGACACTATTCAGGTGTCTACAACTATATGGATAACAATATACTCTTTGACTTCTTATCCCAATCCTATAATAATATTGACAACTTCATCAACCCTCAATAAGTAGTATTTAATGGTTTTATCTTTATTCATCTTCAGGCTTTCAAACCATCTTATATGATTATAAAACTTGGCCAACTTCAGCTTGGTTTCTCCTTCATAAATGGTCTTCAATATGTCCCATATATATTTGTTTGATACATAATAAATTACCTTTATAAGCTCTACCTCTGATAGACCACATAGAATGGCATTCATTGCCTTGGATTTATTTTCACTAGCCTTCTTACCTACTACATCTATAGGTGGAATAAGAGGTGCATTATATCCATCCATAATTGATTTCCAAATATCATGTCCTTCTGACATTAGATATATATTCATACTAACACTCCAAAATATATAGTTATATCCATTGAATAATGGGACCTTACTAGTAAAGAAACCACCTTGAGCTTATTGACTAGTCATCCTTGCTTCTTAAGATCCCCTTTAGGATTTTAAACCTACTTCAAATGACCATGCTTTGTTAATAATTATTGGAAAAAAGATGACTAAGAAGGGGGTTAATCAATCTTAAAAACTTTTAATTCAATTCTACTTGAACATATTGAACCATTCTAACAAGCATGTTCATCTTAGCAAGCATAAACATCAAATCATAAGAGCATGAAACACATGAACACAACATATACATGAGAAACCCTCAAGGGTAATAAAACCTAATAATGAATCAAATGGATTATATTACTATAATATAAACATCAATATTTAGTGAATCACCAACTCCACATGGAGCACCAACCCCAACTAGCTCAGCACCAACTTAGCTAGGCTTTTGGCAAGCACCAACTTACAAGAAGGTTTCAACCCCCTAGATGATTTAGAACTAGATCAAACACCTAATTATTTTATCACTTTTAGAAAAAAAATTTACTTAGATAAAAAATTATGATCTTCTCTTTCATCTCTTCACTCACTTCTATCTCTCTCAAACTGGCTTTTAGCCCTCTTTGCTCAACTAACCCTCTTCATGGCTTGCTTAGGTATTCTAACCTTGATACTCATATGAAAAATATCTATTATATATTCATTAAACTTATTTTATGGTCCATGTGACCTTATTCTACTCACCAATGATCTATATCATTCACATATCCTCTTTTGCTCTCACCCTCTAATCATATACAAATGGGCATAAACTACCTTGCTTTTATACAAGTCACTTGATCATATCCTTCTTAATCAATTGTATACTTAAATCACTTAGGTCATCCATGAATATGTCTTATAATATTAAAATTTTATTCCTTAATATGAATCAATCAATACAATAGGTCTTCCATACATTAATTATCCCTTACTCCTCTTTTAGGCTTAATAAAGACCTAATAGGTGTTCTTAACAACATGTTACCCTTTGATCTTTCTTGAAGAATATCAAAACACTTCACATGGTATTAAAACATCATATTAAAATCCAATACCTTATATAAATTAAATTTAGGTCCATAACACCTTTTAGGTCCAACCACCACTTGAACCGCTTTTTAAAACACTATTCATAAAAGGCTTGTGCATATATAAAAACTCTATCTTGAATAATTAAGGCATAAACTCAACTTTTCCAAACAACCATGGAAAAAATCCAAATATTAAGAAATATCATGATCTCATGTTCATTATTGACTTCATCAAATGCTTCAATTTAGGGCATACATGCTCAAACTCTTCTTTGCAAGATACTCACTTAGAAATACCAACTAAGTTTAGAACATAGTTAAGGAAACATGAACTTATAATAGATAATTAAATGAATTAAAGGGATTTAAATGTATGAAAAATATCTTACATCATCCTTAGATCAACCTCCATCAAATATATCATGAGATATAATAAATATTATTAGTCTTACAGACCAATCTATTGATCTTCTCTCTCACAGACTCTATTCAGCCAGATAAGCCATTTTGGCTTCAATGTCTCAGCCTCTTGTACTAAATTCCAAGCTTATTCAAATAATGGATAAATTATTAAATTCCCAAATAACATAGTCATACACTTTAATACATCACTTTTATATGCAAACACATTAGGAATCATCTTCTCACTTTTACCTAATTTTCTTATTGTCTACACTACTATGTTTATTAATGACTAGCCAACTTAGATCACCAAATTTGCACTCTTGAGATATATAACCCATCCATAAACCTTCATGAATAATAACTACAAGTCTCACACTTTGATCTTAATTCACTTTAAAAATTTGGCTTGGTTAACTCTATCTTTTATTGTAAATCTCTAAAAGATAATAACTTTCTTATAGGGTATGCTCACTCACCTAATAAACTAATCACACTTGGAGATGCCTCAAAGAGTTTAATTAAACCTCTAATTGTCTTCATGTCCATATAAAATTTTTATGAACTCTTTTGAAAAATATCTTCAACATCAGGTCATTTTTAGGGTTTTATGAGGGTTTAGACAATTCTAGTCTTAATGATCATACATAAAACTTAGGTCCTCTTTCCATAAACCAATGATTACAAATTTTAGATATAACCCTTTCTCATCTACCATGAATATGTTATATTCTCATGTAGATGTTTCACGTGCCAATGAGCACTAGAAAAACTTTCTCATGTAGACAAATCTTTATTTTGTATACTTGAGAAACCTTGAAACACTTTTTCAAGCCTTAACCTTCAAAATCTAGCCTAAAACTTCATTCACATACTTAATAAAACTTGACTCACATCTATCAATGTTCAACTACTTATTCATGTCATGGAAACTAATCCTGATACCTCATCTAGTAACCATCAATCTTTTTCTTTCTAAGCCTTGACTAACAAGTCTCATTAGGCCTTGAATCAGACCTTATATCCACCCTACATACTTCACCTTGAAACTCTCATGTGTTATAATTCCTCTTGCATATGCTCAAGAAACTTTATACACTCACTCTTCTTTGAAGCTACAATAGAGCATCTTTAGATTTTCTTATAGATATTTGGATCTCAACTAAAATCTTCATAGCTATATATAGAGATCTTTAGAGCTAACCTTATAGTCATTTTCAAGGTATTTTACACCTCATGTACAAACTCAAACAACCTCTCTAATGATAAAATAATGTCAAGTATTCTTTAAATCATTCTCATCTTTATAGCTCATTTGGAGTATCTTCAAAACTATTTACACAGATCTTTGGAGCATATAATTTCTTCTTTGGAGCTCACTCATTCCATCATGCTATCTACACATACCTTCTCACAAGGTCTATACAAACTATTACAAGATTATTGACACTTTACATAATAACCTATACTCACTCATGTTGATTCTTAATGATATCACTCATTAGAACATTCTTCAAACATTACTCTCACCTTAATGCTTTCATGCAGTCAATAACACTCACTATCCTGACACATACCTCAAGGATTACTTGATCATGCACCTTCACAATAACATTTTACACCAATTAAATTATATTAACATCAATGAAACAACTTATTCCAACAACTTAATTGTCAATGGTAATGCTCAACAATGTCCACCTTAATTAATGATAATGTCCAACAAGGCCTTATGCCAAGATAAGGAGATGAAGTTGGTTGTTAGTATGTATTATATAAGGTTGAGATAACTAAATAAGGAGTAATATTATCCCATAAAAATAATTTAAATGGTAAATTAAGGTCAAAGGTAGGATCAACACTCTTAGCCACCTAAGTAACAACTTAGTCATGCCCCCTTTAAACATGCTCAAGACTATGGTAACAGACTTGAATACATTAAAATAATTATGAGGCTTTGAAGAAGTTTTAAAACTTATGATTTAATTATTTATTAACTCATAAATTTTATAACAATGTGGGTTAATGGATAAAATTGACCTTGAAAGAGAGACTAGTTATACCTATGCAGTTAAAAGGCAGGGCAACTACCTACAGATAGAGTGAGAGTTAAAGAATTGAATCCTTCAAGAGGAGTGAAGATCAAAGGTAAAAGTGGATTATCTATATTATTTCCTAATTTTATTTAGTGTTCATAATAATATGGTTTAATTATTAATGTTTTATAAGTAACCCAATGATTTGCATAGGCCTATTAGGCCTAAAACAAGCATGTATATATCATTTGGGAGATTATATAGATTTAGGGGTTATTTAAATCTTGAGACACATGATTAGGGAGGTTATAAGGTATTAAATATGTTCCAATTTATGATATCCTTATGTTTTAAAATAACCTAATGACCTAACTAGGCTAAATAGGCTTAAATTTGACACACATAGGTAGATAGAGTCACATGAGAGAACCAAATTGAGAAACCTTGTATAGGGATAAAATGAAATAAAGGAGGATATGAATTATTTTACTAAGTATTATTAATTATATAAGAAAAATTTGATCTCTTTGACATGTGGGTAGGGTTTGGATGACCTAATCATGCCTAGTTAGGCTTAAGCAGGCACTTGCAGTCAATGTCAAATGAGAAAGAAGGTTGAATAGTGAAACCGTGTAGGGAAGTGATTATAAAAGTCTCTTAATTGATCCATAAGTGATATCAGGTTTCCCATTGATATTTCATAATCCATTTTAAATTTGTGGTGGCTACTTTATGATGTACTTGGCCCATTAGGCTAAAAACCAATGCATGCAGGCTTAAATATAAGATTTGAGAACACATACTATAGGAAAGGTGTTTAAATTTAGGGAACACGTAGAGAGGAATTGAGTAATGAAGTACAGAGGTGATAATAGGTTCAATATCAAAATTTCATAAAGGATCCAATACCCTTTTCTGATGATCTGATGCCTTGAAATGTCAAAGAACTTTAATAGGTTAGTGAGGCTTATTAGGCCTAAAGTGTAGTTCTAGGTGAGCAAGGGCATATGAGGAAGAGTTGGAATATTGAGATATGTAAATAAGTTAATTTTAAATATCAAAGTATATTTTCTTACTAATCATAATATATATATATATATATATATATATATATATATATATATATATATATATATATATATATATATATATCTTAGTGTTTCCCATTTGTATGTTTTATTCTTTAGGAGCACTGAGAGCCTAATGACCTAAATATGCATGTTAGGCCTAGATAGGCCTATATAGTCTTATGATTGAAAACTAGAGATGAATTAATATTATAGGAATTATAAATCCATAAAATCCATAGTGGAGAAGGAAATAAACCACTCAAGTCCCTACACTACTACCAATGACTTAGGCTAACAAGGAAACCTATAGGTAGTCATATGAGAAAGGGGAATAGAGTTGGAATTTAAGCATTTGAATATAAGAATAGATGATTAAAACTAGGTGGAGGAGGTTATATTATGGTATTTTATCCATTAATTCATCTACAAGAAAATTCAAATCTCTCAATCTCAATGTAAGCCTTTAGGTCTAAATCCATTCTTAACACCTAGAGACCCCACCTCCACCTTGTGACATGTCAAGCCAACCCTCAAGCAGACTCAATAACATGATCAAATGTGGAATGATGTTTTAGACCCTGGGAAGTATATTTAAAATAAGGTAAAATAAGAAGATAAATGGTTTTTAAGACACCCCCTCGAGCACCAGCATGTTAGTCTAAGAGAGACTCGACTTGGGAAACTTGATATTTTAGTAACCAAACACTCCTAATTCACCTGATAAGAACTTGAAACATCTATTCCACTTACATGAGACCCTATTCATGGTACTTTTATGTATGTAAATTATACACAATTGTCAAAAAATGGTACTTTTTCAAGGTTTTGAGTATAAAATTGGGTATATAATTGTTTGGAAAGTGGAAAAGCATTAAAGGGGGTGGTTTGGGACTTATCTCACCTCTTCAGATCACCAACCACTAATAGTTTTCTCTATAAAGTCTCCTACAAATCCATGCAAAATATCCATTATTTAAATGCAAGTAAAAGTTGGTATAGTTACCTAAGTCAGACAAGGTACAGGTGTGTATTTCCTTCAAGGGTTAAATCATGGTGTAGAACACTTATTTATGCCTATAAAATGATTATTTACCTATTATTTATGATCAATTGAATTTTGCATAGACACCAAACACAAATAGCCAAGTCACTAGGCTTAGTGGCCTAATAGGCCTACTTGGGTCATCAATAAAAAGACTAATGTCATATGAGGGTTGATGATTTGGGTCATACAAAGTTACTATTTCTTGTAACTGATACATTAAAGGTGAGCAAATGAACTTCATGGTCATTTTGGAAAGTTGGAAGCAGTTTCAAATCTAATCAACATATATAATAGATGGTGGGTTTTTAAACACCTCATGTAGGCTAATTACACCTCAATTGCACTATGTAACTACCACAAAAGGATAGATTGACATTTATTGGGCATAGCCATGATTTGAAAGGAGTCAAATAGGTCTGACTTTACCTCAATTCCCAAGGTGCACATTGAAAGCCACCAACATAGGGAGGGAGTAATAAGGACTATTATGGATAGTTATGACTATTAAAGAGTAAATGATGATCATTATGACTTTTTCAAGCTTTATCCATGCCATCCTCTTCTCCTTATTTATCATTATTTTATATATTCAAGCCTTAAGGCCTTGATTTGTATCTCTCACTTGGGTATAAGGAAATTCAACCTAGTTTTATACTTGATGAACCTATTGGACTATTATATCTTCTCCATGATTGGTCTCTAGTGTGTATATACTTGTTTTTGTATTAATAAGAGGTATAAATTCTCCCTGGAATGTCCTTGACAAACCTACATGCTAATAAGATATCTTATGTAGGTTATATGATGTGTCAAAGGTTGGTGATCATGTTAGGAGTGTAACCTAGTTGGAAGTGCCTCAAGATAAACCTCCCACCAATCACCTCTAAGATAATCACCTCTAATCTAGATCCATTCACCATGACCTTGATTTAAAACACTATTACATAGGAGCCTTGGAGCTAGTTCTTTAGTTCATGGTTAGTTCATTAGTGTTGTTAAGAGTTTAAATAAAGTGGAAAATATATATTGGTGCATCACCAACCCTATCCTAGGTTTATTTTATACAATCTCTATCTTTTTTCACCCCAAAAGTAGTATGTCTTAGTTAATTAAGACTAAATAGATGCACCAGGGGAGATAGCCCCATAATCTAGAGGTCTATCCAAGTCGTAGGTCACCCACAACCTTGGGTTATTTTCATGTTAGTTTAGCCTTGAAGGTAGGCTTGAACAACCTCCTTCTAGGGTGAAAGCTAGAGAGATAATAGTTTTGGCATGCCTGATGGGACTAGATTTAATAATTTATAGATGTACTTATAGCTTTAAAGTCATCTCATAAGAGTTTAAATCACCTCATTAGTAGATTGGTAGTCATATTTCATGCTGAGAGATGTCACAAGGTCTCCACTTAAGGGTAAGATTAGTTTTAATTATAGTTTATGTTTTTGTTCATTGTTCCATGATGAGTTTTGGATACATATAGAGCATAATTCTATCATTAATCTCATTATCATCATCCCTATGACCCATATCATCTCTAATATGACCCCTATCAACCTTATGTTGACCCCTATCATCCCTATAATGATCTTTCTTACCACCAAGATTATCACCCTCCTTTTGAGCCTTATTCACATCTTGGGTAGCCTACTTATCAACTTAATTAGTCTTAGAAACATCATGATGTCCCTAATCAGCCTACTCATGTTCAAAATCAATTCATATCAAGCCTTAAATGATCTTTGTTGAGTTATGAAAGACACATGTTTGGGATTAACACATAAATAAGCTATGGACAAGAAATACCTAGGCATGTGATTAAGAACATTAGAACCTCATTAAAGCAAGACAAGAAATAATGGGGCATTTTTCATGAGAGAAGGTCATTTAGGGGTCAATAGTGACATGTTTGATATAGGTGGTCTAGCTTCAAAGATAGAGGAAAAGTTAGTAATATATGAAGGATATCAAGTTCATCATCATTAGCCTTATGTCCCCTACTCCACTCTATATCAGTCTTCTATTGAGCTACCCATCACCCCTCAAAATTCTCAAGTAGATGTATGTTAAAACCCTCCAATTCCTTCACAAGTTATTCAAATCTTTCCTTCCAATAATTTATTTCAAGAGAGAGTACAAGACCATTCACTTTCCCATCAGTTGGAAGATATTAGTGATCAAACCAAAACTGACATTGAGGCTCACCTTGATAAACAAGTTAAACTTTTAGATAGACATATAGCTCAATCAATGGTATTAGTAGAAATAACTCCATCTTATTTAAAGATACCCTCATTCCTATCCCAAGTTACAATACATGTGAAAGTGGGTCCTATATCTAAGGTTCCAACTTGGAGATAAGTGTTGCAATCAAAGGGGAGAGAATATCAATCAAGCATAATCCAAGGTGTTGAAGTCAAAGGTAATTCTGAAACCACTCATCTCCCATCCCTCCCTCCTTAATAATCCAAAGCATTTCCATCATGTAAATCTATTCAAGGCAATGTACATCATAAAAAGATATGATAGTTGTCAAAGATGAGCAGCTAAATAAGGAGAATGAGACACCCATGGCATCAATAGATTTGACTTCTCTCCTCAAACTCTTTTAATTATTTACCATGCCACTCCTTGAGAAGGAGCTTATTCTTTGTGAGAAAAGTAAAGAATATCCAGCTATAATGATAGATGATGAAGGTGATTTGAGTGAAAAAGAGGAATAAATCACCATTGGCATACCTTTTGGAAAAGAGAATTATGAATTGGTCTTTCATAATGTAATATAGGATGAGATTTAATAAGATTTTTAGATGCAAGATGAGTCACAAGTAAATGATGTTTTAATTATATAAGAAGAGGATGTTTTCCAGGATCTCTTTGGTGACAAGGTATCCACTCTTTATCACGATGGTTCTAAAGTGTGGGAAAGTAAAGCATCTCTTCATTTTTTAGTACCTATAAGGAAATGAGATATCCTTTAATGGGGTTCAAACATTCAATAAAAGGTATGTGTTCAACAAGAATCTAGTTTCATTGAATACAAAAGACCCCTTCTCTATTGCCAAGATTATTTTTTTGATGAGTGTGAAATCCAAATAGTTGAAGAAAGTTTAAGGTGTGATCATGATTACATGGTATGTCAAGAAGATGAGGATGATAAAGTTACAGTAGAACATTAATCTTGTTATGACTATGTGGAAGAGTTAGAGATACTTTATTAGCATAGTGTTTCACAAGTTAATGGTAAGGATGATATTGAATTCCATGTATTTTCAACTGATCATGAAGAGATGGCCTTTTGGGAGGACTTGGGGAACTTTTATTCAAGTTTAGATAATCCACCTCTACCCCATGACGAGCTTGAGAAGGGTCTTAAAGAGAACATTATGGTAGTTGATCATTTTGAGCCTCATAAATAGAATCAAGGAAATCCTATTGACATGTGGAAGCCATGCTTGTAAACCTATCAATAATTTTAAGGCTTTGAAAAACCACCATCTCAAATATATCATAATGAAGACACTAATCAAGGCTTACTAGTTGAGTTGTCAAGGCAATCATTTCATAAGACCATGACAAATCAAGAGCAGCTTATGACTGAGGCAAAATTGGCATTGATCATGTAAGGAATACAAGTGTGTAATGAGTATGATTGGGTTCTTGTCTCACTTAGCAAACCCATTTACCTAAGAGTGGATCTAGAAGTCTTAGATTCTCTCTGAAGAGGCCATGAACATGTTAATACCTATACTTGAAAGTGGAAGTCCTCATATAGTGAGCAATGATTGATTGGGCTCAAATCAAGACATGGTAATTAGACCTCATAGTGCCATAGTGATCAAAGAATTTTTCCATTTGATCTCATAGGAAAAAATATGTTGATCTTAGGTTAGTTATTTTTAGTGTTTATTGTCTTATTTCAATAAGTGTGGTGTAGTTGTTTGTCTTAGTTATTTTGGTGTCTTTATTATTAGCTCTTAGGTGTTATTTATTTAGTTGTCCTTGTGTGTCTTTTGTTGTTGCATTCCTAAGATGTGTCATTAAGTTTTATTCTATTTAATAGTCCAAGAAGGTTGTCATCTAAGTCATGAAGTCATGTTTAAGTCTTGTCACTATCAGGAAGAGTGAGTGGGTTTTCTTGACTAGCAGGTTGGTCAAACCCTATGAGTTACCAAAAATGTTGTCAATTTGGCTTCCTAATCAAAATGCTAACCCCTAAAACTAAAAAAAAATCATGACATCCACCCAAGCCTACATATGGTGATGTCTTATAGGATGATATCTCCTAAATTACTTCTTGAAGTCACTTAACACTGTTAGAGGTGTCATAGAGTCTGCTTGTGAACTTATCAAGACATAGATGTGTTGAGGTCTATTTAGTGATGTGATAGTGGTCATGGTGATACTTGAGTGAAAAATAGAGTTCCAAGATGTATTTTGAGGTATAGTGAGTGTTCTTAAGCCTATTTGATAATATTAAGGATCTTTTGATAAAATTAAAGTAATTTGACAAGTTTAAGGTTTCTAATTCTTATGGTTTTAGGCATGTCTAAGCCATTTCAATAAGGGAGATTTTTAAAAACAATATGTAATGGTGTCTAATACTTTTTTAAAGCTATGAAATGAGGTAACATATGTATTTAAGGTCATTATTCATGGCACACTTATCTAAACCCAATTTAAACCTTAATTCACCCTTAAAAGCTACCAAATGACCCTCAAATACCTCACATGAGTCTATTTTTCAATATAAATCATTAAAATGGGGGAATATTTTTATGTAAACTTACCTAAATGGGTCCCTAATATTCCCATTTTAATTATATTGTCACTTTCAAGGCATTTCATATCCATTAAAGTCCATTTTGGGACTTTATTCCACCTTCCCACTCATCATATGGGCACCACACATGGGAAAAACATGTCTCTTTATCTTCCCTTAACATACCAATAGTTTTAAAATGCTATTTTACTCATTTTTTCCCTCCCTCTTCCTTCGAATGGTGTTTCAAGGCTTCAAACATGGATAAATTCAAAGAAAGAAGTGTTTTTAGGTTTTTTTTGTAGGTTGTACAAACTTGTACAGTCAGCTCCATACAAAGGAGGGTCAGATATTATAGGTGGGGTCATGGTAGGTATTATAGTTAAGTTTCATGATCAAATAATTTAAAAATGACGAAACCATTTCACTTCTTTCATCGAGCTCCTTGGCAGTCTAGGTAAGTTTTTAGGTTTTCACTCATTTTGTATAGGAGAGAGAATATCAAGACCTAAGAATTTGGGGAGAGGAATTGGGTCCCTTAACCTTATTATTAATGATCATTTTTTAAAAATCCATTCCATACACTATATGAATAAATGATAACAATTTAATCACTTGAATGATCTCCTTCATATATGTAAGGAGTTAAAATGGCATCGATTTTGGTGCATATTTGTAGTATTTTTTCAAACCAAAGTTTGGTATGTGTTTCATAGGTCCTAATATAACATGTCCATCACCCTCCACCCTTATTTCAAAATTTTGAGGGTGTGAGAGCAAGAAAAGCTTCATAGTCTCTATATTTACTAACTGCAAGTAGTGTTGCTCTTAGTTGCATATTCTTTAGTGCATGAAAATGGAGGTGAATGGCATTTTAAACTATATAATGGGATTATTTAATCCTTTCATAATTTATATGCCTCTCAAACTTATCTAGGACACTAGATGATCAAATAGATCCTTCAAATCTTACTTTAAGTGTGATTATCATGTGCATAATGGTTTATCCCTTGTAAGTGTGAATAAGGTGTTTAAGGAAACATCAAGGTAGGTTTTAATTTAAAATATAATCATCTAATTCTCATGATATATTATGTTTTCATCATGTCCCTCAATTCCCTCTATCGAATCGTATTATAATCTCTAAGCCCTTGAGAGGCTACCCTTCATTCAGGCACCTACAGACCTTGTGTAAGCTAAGGAGATGAAGTTGGTTGTTAGGATGGAGTATAGAAGGTTTAGATACCTAAATGAGGAGTAATATGATCCCATGAAAATAATGTAATTGGTAAATCAAGGTCAAAGTTAGGATCAACACTCTTAGACACTAAAGTAATAACTCAGTCATGTCCCCCTTGAACACATGCAAGACTGTGGTAATAGACTTGAGGACATTGAAAGAATGATGAGGTTTTGAATAAGTTTTAAGAGGTTTGATTCAATGATTTATTAACTCATAAAAGTGTTAATAATGTGGGTAAATGGATAAAAGTGACCATGAAAGAGATACCACATACACCTATGCAGTCAGAAGGTGGGGCAACCACCTACAGATAGAGTGAGAGCTAAATAATTGAATCATGTAGGAGGAGTGAAGATCAAAGGAAAAATTGGATTATACATATTATTTCATAAGTTTATATAGTGTTCACAATAATATTTTTTAAGTCTTAATGGGTTATAAGGAACCCAATTATTTACACAAGTCTATTAGGCCTAAAACAAGCCTATACATATTAGTTATGAGCTTATATAGATTCAAATTTTGTTTAAATTTGGATAAATATAAGTATGTAGGTTATAATTTATGACATATGTTTCAAGTGATGATAGCCTCAGGTTTTCAAAATGACCTAATGACCTAACTAGGCTAAATATGCTTAAAATTGACACCCATAGGTATGTAAAGTCACATGAGGAAACCAAACTAAGAAACCTTGTATAGGGATAAAGTGAAATCAAGGAGGATATGAATTATTTTTTTAATGATTTTTAATTATCTAAGAATAATTTAATCTATTTTACAAGTGGGTAAGGATTGGATGACCTAATCAATCCTATTTAGGCCTAAGCGGGCACTTATAGTCAAAATCAAATAAGGAAGGTTGAACTGTGAAACCTTATAAGGAATTGATTAGAAAAGTATCTCAATTGATCCATAAGTGATATTAGGTTTCCCATTGATATTTTTTAATCCATTTTATATTTTTTTCTACTTGATGACCTACTTGGCCCATTAGGCTTAAAACTAATGCATACAAGCTTCAATACAAGATCTAAGAACACATACAGTAGGAAAGGTGGTTAAAATTAGTGAACACATAGAGAGGAATTGAGTAATGAAGTGTATAGGTGATAATATGATACATATAACCATTTAATAAAGGATAAAATTATCTTTTTTATGATTTGATTCCTTGAAATGTCAATGAGCCTTAACAGGCTAGTGAAGCTTACTAGGCCTAAAGGGCAGTTTCAGGTGAGCAAGGGCATATGAGGAAGAGTTGGAGTGTTGTGACATGTAAAGAAGTGAATTTTAAATATTAAATTAGGGTTTAATAATTATCCTAATAATTATATATCAATTTTTTCCATTTGTATGTTTCAATCCTTAAGGGCATTGAGAGCCTAATGGCCTACACATGCCTGTTAGGCCTAAAAAGGCCTATATAGGCATATGATTGAAAGCTAAATATTAATGTATAAATAAGGAAGTTTTTTAGGATTTGGAATCATCAAGAGGGATATGTTACAATTTTAAAAGTGGTATGAACCTCTAGTGAAGCATAAAAGTCACTGAATCGAGCCCTTACGGCTACAAAGGCTTAACCTCTTACTAACCCTAAACCTGACTGTGTGAGAGCATGTAGTAAGTAGAATTGAAAAGAGAGATTATTTAAGAGGGTTTTAATAAACATAAATTTATTTATATGAATTATAACTCCATAAAATCCCTAGTGTAGAATTAAATAAACCACTCAAGTCCCTACACTATTGTCAAGCACTTAGGCTAGCAAGGAGACCTATAGGCAGTCATATAGAAAGGGGAATAGAGTTAGAGTTTAAGAATTTGAAGGTAATAAAAAGGAAGTAAAATAGGTGGATAATGTTATATTATGGTGTTTTATTCATCAATTTAGCTACAATAAACTTTAAATATCTCAAGCTCAATCTAGGCCTTTAGGCCTAAAACCATTCTTAAGGCCTAGAGACCCCACATCCATCTTGTGACATATCAAGCCAACCCTAAATAAGACTCAATAATATGGTAAATTATGTAATTATTTATTAGACCCTAACAATTATATTTTAGATAATGTAAAAATAATAATAATAAAAATGGTTCTTAAGATAACCCCTTGAGCACTAGCATGCTAGTCTACCAACTTGAGCTATATGTTCAAGTGCTTAGATATTTCATCACAAAAGGACTCAGGTCAAATGATCCTGGGGGAATTTGGTCACCCCTATGGAATAAACATCCATGTAAGAGTGAGTTTACTTTATGGACCCAACTTTATTAAAGAATGTTAAGACTATAGACATGTCCATAAGGCTTGTAGAGAGATCAAATTTCACAAACTTGCATTCATATCTCCACACACAAGGTGCATAGGACCCAAATATTTTCATTAGTTTCATGGGGTTTATATGTACTAAACATCCATCATTATAAATTTGGGATTAGATTAATGATATTTATGAACCATTATTAAGATGGTAGACCTCTAAAACCCTACTTAAACCCTAAGATAGACCCAAATTGGGAAAACTTGATATTTTGGTAACCAAAAACTCCTAATTAACTTCATAATCACTTGACACATCTATTCAAATTAGAGGATACCCTATTCATGGTTCTATTATTAGAGACACTATACTAAACTATTAAAAATTTTACTTTTTCAAGTTTTTAAGTAGAAATTAGGGTATAGAGTTGTTTGAAATCATTAAAGGGGGTGTTTTTGGACATATCTCACCTCTTAAAATCACCAACTACTCATATTTTTCTCTAAAAAGTATCCTCCAGGTCTATGCAAAATAGCGAGTATACAAATACAAGTAGATGGTGGTTTAATTACCTAAGTGAGACAAGGTTATAGGTGTGAATTACCTTGCATGGTTAATTCATGGTTGGGAAAACTTATTTATACTTGTAACATGATTTTTTACCTATTCTTGAGGATAAATTCAAAGTTTCATCACCACAAATCATAAACATCCAAGTCACTAGGCCTAGTGGCCTACTAGTCCTACTTGGGACAGTAAGAAGAAGACTAATAAAATAGGAGGTATGTTTAAGTGGTTCATATAGAGTTACTACACATTTTAAATAATACATTAAAGTTGAGTAGATTCATTTCAAGTTCATTGTGGAAAGTTGGAGGTAGCTTCAAATCTAGTCAACATGCATAAGAGATGGTGGGTTTCTCAATGCCTCATGGAAGCTAATTACACCTCAATTTCACTATATAACTACCAAAAATGGAGTGATTGAAATTTATTGGGTGCATTAATGATTTTAAAAGAGTCAAATAGGTTTGACCTAGCCTCCACCACTCTACCTCAATTCCCAAAGAACATAATGAAAGCCACCAATGCATGGAGGGAGCAATAAGGATTGTTATGGCTACTTATTACTATTAAAGAGTAAAAGATGATCATTATGAATCATTAATACTTTATCCATGCCATCCTCTTCTCCTTATTTATCATTGTTCTATATATTCAGACCTTAAGGCCTTGATTTGTAGCCCTCACCTGGGTATGAGGAATCTTTTCTTGGTTTTTTACTTGATGAACCTAGTGGACTATTAATGGACTATTATAAATTCTCCATGATTGGTCTCTAATCTATATATGCTTGTTTAATGTGCATAATAGGTATAAATTTTCCTTTTGAATGTCCTTGCCACACCTACATGATAATAAGTTATCTTATATAGGTTATATGATGTGTCAAAGGTTGGTGATCATGTTTAGAGTGTAACCTAGTTAGAAGTGCCTCAAGATAGACCTCCCACCCATCACTTCCAATTTGGATCCATTTAATATGAAATTCATGTAAAACACTATTGAATAGGATCCTTGTAGCTAGTGCTTTAGTTCATGGCTAGTTCATTAGTGTTGTTGGAGTTCAAACAGAGTGGATAATCTATATTGGTGCATCACCACCCCTAGACTAGGTTTATTTTATGTAATCTCTATCCCTTTTCACCCCAAAAGTAGTAGTTCTTAGTAAAATAAGCCCAAATATATGCACTAAGGGATCTATCACCATAATATAGAGGTACAGCCTAGTCATATGTCACTCATGGCCTTGGGCTATTCCCATGTTAGTCCAGCCTTGAAGGCAGGCCTGAACAACCTCCTTTTAAGGTGGAGATTAGAGAGGTAATGGTTCTTTTTTAGGGTTTTATATTTCCTATAAATTATGGTTTCAAATATAATTATTCATTTTACCTTATTAGGTATTAATATTTTCCATAGCTTTCTTAATGTTTTCGTGATCATATTTTATTCAATCTAAGAAGGTTAATTATCTTGTACCCATAAAAAGAAGTAAATTTCATTGATCCAACTGTGTGTTTGTATTCAATTTAAAATGGATAAATTTAATTAAATGTAAATTCATTCCTATTTTATTGATGCAAATTTTAATAATGAACACATAGAGGTATAAAACTGTGTTGTTAATGATGATATGCTTATCTTTAAAATGCTTACAAATATGATAATGAACATAATAATGAATATCATGGTGTTGAACTTAATGGATTAGATCCTACACAAATAACAACACTTTATAATTTTCAAGGTCAAATGAGTAAACAAATTTATGATTTGGATAAGATCTTGAGTGTGATCCTAGGGGCCAAGAATGATAAGGTAGACACAATTGTATAATCACATAATGAGCACTTCAATGATATGTGTTTATCATTTAGAGGAACATATTCTATAATAGTTGTTTATACCATTACTCCTACTACTACTATTCATATGTCTACAACTATAGCTACACAAGTGGTTCCCACCCATTGTATGGGAAAAACACAAATAAAACCTCATATTTCTATGGCTATTACTGTACACACAAAAAATTAATTTTAGGGTTGTTACTAATGTGACATCATATTTTGCTACACAATATTCTATGTTTATTACTCAAACCCTAGTGCAAACTATTGTTGATATTTAATCTAAGGTTTTATAATTAGAATAGTGTTCTTCTAGAATAGGGCATTAGATTGATTCTCAAACATTATTTCACAACTCGTTGGCCCTAGATATTTGAGCTTATTTATTACCTATAATATTTTTTGCATCCAATATTACATTATATCATGGCAAAGTTGATTTAGATCATAATCTTAGAGATTTTCATAAATCATTTTTGGACTATAATTATAATGCTAAATTTTTGGCCAAGTGGTTTTTTAACGAGTCTTAAGGACTATGCTTTGTGATGATTCTATGACTTCCCTTTCTAATCTATTAATTCTTTCAATCCTTTGGCTAATTAGTTCTCATCATGTTTTTCTATCAACATTTTTGAGAATTTGTCATATGCTCAAACTAAAAACATAATAAAGGACTTAATGATCCCAACAGTGATTATGTAATTCATTAAAATATTATACTCTCTAAGATGAAAAATTATATGATTACTAACGAGTTGAAATACATATTCCAACAAGTATTTATTTCTTAATTGCAAGAGTCTATTATGTTAAAATGCTTCCAATATTTTGATGAATTGTGTAATATGGTTAAATATTTTGAAGCTTAACTCCTTGCTATGAGTAAGGTAAAGCATGGATATACTCTACCAATAAATTCTAGTGAAAAATTTTAGATCAAACCAAATTTTAAATCTAATGAAAATGACTAAGAATGATGATAAAATTATAGTTAATGTAGTGTCATTACCTATTAATCAATTGCTCCTTTAAACTCCTCAAAGGAGGAAGGATACATAATCATATAAACCCCCTCATAAGATATTATAAAGGATACTTGAGTGAAATTTCATATATCTCCCTCTACAAATGGAAGTTGATATGATTGAGGCACAATATAAGGGATTTGATATCAATGTGTAATGTGATTGGGATAGATGTGTAAGACACTATACAAACATATTCTTTAGGTCAAGACATAAGATACAATATCTAATTGAATAAACTTTTATTGATTTAAATGATGTTAATACACCTAAAATGATTCAATGACATAATCTAATGGGATTGTGAAGTTTAAAATATTTGTTGACCCATTTCTAAATCATGTGGCAAAAGAGACCAATACTAATTCTAAAAAATTACATATCAATCAAAAATTATATCCTCATTTGACTTATTACACTTATAATAATGAATAAGAGCATCCTATAGATGGTATTATCAATATACTTAAGTATACATAAGTATATAAACCTAGTATCACATTTGATGAACATGAAATTTTTGATGGTGGTTATATTAATGTGATTTATTTTGTGCATGCTTACATTAACTCACATCCTATACATATCTTTATGGTAGATAATGGATCAAGTGAAAAAAATTGCATTATGACATTACTTATTAATATTAGATACACACATGAATACTTGATTTTTATCACAAATATAATTAAAGGATTTGATGGAAAAAGATAGATCCCTTTTGGGAGAATTATGTTATCACATATGGTAGGGTCTGTAACAGTTACTACTTGGTTCCTAGTTATTTCCAATACTTGGTAACTCAACATGATACTAGGATGCTTGTGGATACATAAGATACATGTAATACCATATTTGGTACATTGATGTGTGAAGTGTATATATAGAATAACTAAGTGGTTATAGTTTTTATTATTCCATATGAATGTTTTAATCAGCTAGAGAAATTTCCTCTGCCACCTCCACCACATCCTATGACAACCTGTATGGGTTCATTATACCAAGATATCTTAAATACTAATTGATCTTACTCAAAGTGTAGTACCTTGACATCCATTACATCAGAGGTCTATTTGGGTTCCAAAATAGAATTTTAGTAGTCCATCACATCCTAAGTTAGTTATACAATCTGCACCATCTATTCGATAATGAACACCATATAATGCTCCATGTGTAGATATTAATTCAAAATTTATTATGGTTATTAGATATATAAAACATATACAAGATCATTATAACTATGATGATAGTGATGGATAAACTACAACACATGATCAATTCTATGATTTGGATACATATATGTGTTACTACTTGCCCACAATGAGTGGCATGTGCATTGATTGATCTAGGACCTACATGTGAGCACCCCATAGATTAAATAATTCATTACTATAAACATATTTAAATTTAAAAATATTAAATATATAAAAATATTTAAATATTTAAATATTTAAAAACAAAAATTAGGATTTGTGCATGACATGCTTTGTTAGTTACATGAACTATTTATGTTTTTTATCATATACATGGTATATTGCATATCCACTCTCTAAACACATGATTTTCATACTATATATGAGTAGGAGGAAAGTAATACATGTTACATATGATACCTAGAAATAAATATGTGATACATTCCCTACACATGAGGAATAACCTTTCTAATATGGGGGCATGCCTACACTATGGGAATATTGGTACACTTTATAGGTTATATATTTATATGACCATTCCATTTATCTTATTGAGATAATTACACTACTCTTACATTTTTTCTCTTATAATATTTATTATCTTATATTTTATGGATATTGTGATTTGTTATGTGATGATTACATGGATTGATTATGTAATCTAACATTACTTATTTAATACATATATGATGTTGATGATTGTTACATGGTGTGATAAGTGATTGTGTGTTATGTTATGTGGTTATTGATGTGAATTATAATACATGTTATACGTGTGACTATTGATGAGTGTTATATTGTGTGTTTATATAAGCACATTGGTTATGTTTTACCACATCATATATTAATTGTGTCTAGGATCATCTAGTCCATGTCATGGCTATGGTGTGTCTATGTCAGGTTAGAGTTGAGTTAAGTTCATGTCTTGAGTTCTTATGTGTATCATGATTATAACATTGTGTGGATAAGTGTATTTATTTAATTATTTATTAACTTGTTGTTGTGGTTGCTATATTGTATTTGTCTAATATGTGTGATGACATGATTTATATTATGCATCTTTTGTAATTTTTATTACTACATGATTTTTATATGTGCTTAAAATTACACTTGTACGCCTTAGGTTAAATTTTTCATATGTGTTTTAATGATCAAATATTTATATGATGACATACCTTATCATGCTAGCACATGTGCATTAAATTATTAAATTTTTATATATAAAATGATACACATAACTCTTTTGTTTTGAGATGAGTGATTCACATACTTCATCCCTAACCTAAAAAAAGAAAAAATACAATAATCTTGTCTAAGATATTTAGGTATTCATAGACAAATAATTGATATTTAAATAGATTGAATAGATCAAGACATATGCAATACATGTATGACATTTTATAAACTTGTGATAAACAATTGATAGATTATATTACATTGAAATAGATTGTATGGATCAAATCGAGAAGATTTTATTAATTGGCCAAATTGAGTATGTTATCAGATTGATTGAATTTACATATATATGGTGACATTATTTATCACTTTAAGGTGTATATGTATCATATTTGAGGTAGGAATGTTGTTCTTACAAATAATTTTGGAGGATTGATGGTATTATGTAAGCACTTCAGCTATAAAATTTGTCTACAATGATAGATTTAGAGTTTAATTTTGTATATGAACATATTTTAGGGCTCCAATAAAAGACTTATGATGACATTTTACATCTCCTTGGAGCATAATCACCATGTGACATTCTCCAAAAGAGTTCAAATGGCAACCTGATCCTTATACCCATAAGTGTATTCATTCATAAACTTTTTAATTTCAAATAACTCAATGATCTAGATTATTTTATATTTTATATCATGGGTGGACATTGATTTTTACATGTTTTCTTATAGGTTTTCATGGATAAATATTGATATTGTGGTCACTTTTCAATGTCAAGTGCAATTAAACATAGGTATCAAGTTTATTTATTTTATGCTTTTAATCTATAATTTTTAATACTAGAATAAAAAGAGACATTTTAATACAATTAAATTTGGTATTATACACTTTAAAACATCTTTTTTTACCTATATTTTACATATTTGACTTTTGCTTACACATTTGACTCCTAGTCACATTCTCTCCTATCCATTTATCTATCCATAAACTTGGTCTACCCAATTTTCTATCATTCATACTTAAGATCTCTCTAGTCTATGTGATAATTCTCTATAATCATAAGCACACTTATCACCATATTATAAAATCATTATTTTTACCTCTCTAGATAGTTTTATCAATTTCCAAATGATATCAATTATCGATAGTGTCTACCTTTTCCAATACTATCTCAGAGCTTCTAACAGTTATTTTTCAAATTCAAATCTCTCCCTTGTGTTAGCCTATACATGTTTTACATGTCAATTATTGGGGTAAATTACCTAAAGAGTCACTTATAAATAACATAAATTATAGGTCCATTCATATCTAATATTAGGTGTTATATAACACTTACATATTGAAAAATTAATTTGCACACCCTTGAAGCTTTATCTAAAATCATCCAAATATGAAAATCCTCAAAGGAATGATCTTAAAATCCAAGTTTAAACACTAATTCAAGACACAAGTTGCATGTTTTCAAGTGTAAAAATCCAAAGGGTTGCATTAAATTCTATTATAATAGTGTTGATCACACATACACATGGGTGGGATAATTATGTGTAGTTTGACCCCTCTTCAAATTATTGGAATGCAAGCAACACTCAACCACTTAGTAAAGTATGGTTGGGATTTTCCAACCCATATTAGTATAATGTAAAAATTGGAGAAAGGTTTTAAATTTAAATAAATAAAAATAAGTATATACACACATTATCAAGGTCAACGAATTACATAGAAATCATCTAGATAGGTAGGCACAACAATATTTACTAGAACAAACTAGAACGTACATTTCTATCAAATAATTGACAAAACCATTTATTTTAGGGTTTTGGGATTTATTAGTAGTGTCCTAAGAGATTTCGATAGTCTATTTATTGATTTGAGTAGTCACAAATCTTACAAAGACCATTTTAAGATAATTTATACAATAAGTGATAAAAATATAATTGAATATCAAATAATTACCCTCTCTCTTGTTCATTTTTATAATCAATAAGTGTAAGAAATATCTGTTAACCAATTCATATGTGTATGTGGAATGACCTATTTTATGAAATTTGAATTTTAATATTTTTGGCCTATTGATATCTCCTAAATCCAAAATTAGTTAAAAAATTAATACCAAATTTATGTGTTTACACACTCACAACCCTTCTTTATTTGAAACCTCCTCACTTTATTTTTTGTCACAAGTTATCCTTATTGTCTTAGGAATTGAATACACACCAATATCTAAAGTAATATGTGTATTATTAAACTAAAATATTAAAAAGTAAATTATACACACTAAATTTTATATATATATATATATATATATATATATATATATATATATATATATATATATATATCATTCTTCAAACCTTGAGTATATCTTTTTGAATGTTGTAATCATAATTTTCATTTACCTTATGTTGCTTGCAAATAAAAGTTTTATATACATTATAAAATAAACCTTAACCTTTAATTATATTCTTAAAACTATAAAAATTTACTTATGCATAAGTATCATTTTCCTCATCCTCTTCATCAATCGAGGCATATTCAATATCATTATTGACAATTTTTCCATCCTTGGTCAAAGTTGCTTATGTGAAGGTTTTAAATAAGACACAATTTAGGAAGTGAATTTAAAAAAAGGTATCAAAAATATCATAAAAAATTAATCATTTCAAAACCATTCTCAATAATATCTCACAATTCCAAATTTTCATAGAGGTTTATATTATTCCTCTAACTAGCTGTTAGTTGTAAGCTAGTGAAGGCAATTTTCAAATGCTCAGTACATGAAGGTGAAGAAGAGTCGGTTAAAATTTTATTATGGTTAATTTGGTGACCATATTATTTAAATATTACATACATATTTTATGTTATAATTTCTTAAATTTATGAATAATCATGAAGAAGAACAGGTGCTCTAAAACCCTTCTTAAACCCTAATGGCTCAGTTTTAAGAGATATAATTAAATTTTTGAGTTTCTTGTTGAAAAATAAAAATTGTGAGATATATTATATGGAATAAATTAATTTATTAAATTTTATTTAATTAAAAAATTTAATCAAAAAAATGATTAAAGGCAAAGGTACAAGTATCAGGTTTTTAAGCAAGCAAGAGAGACAGTTAGAAAAGGTAATTTTTTAGAGGTTTAAGAGATTGATTGAGAAAATACAAAGGTTGGAATGATGAGAGGTGTTATTAATGGTCCTAATTTAAAAATAATAAGTTTTTTATTATTTATAAAACTTAATAAAATATCAAAAACACAAACCTACAAGCATTTAGAAATGAAATTGTGCAAGCTAATCAACACCAAAAAATATATATATTTTGAGTTTTATTGAATAAATTATCATGAATTTGACATGGAATTATAATTTTATGTTTTTTAAGGTTTAAATTTTCTCTATGTATATAATATAATTTATGATAAATAAAATTCCAAAATATAGGTCACCCCCTTTGGCTAAATTTAGAAAAGGTCAAGTCAACAACAAGAGTCTTCAATTAGACCTAGAAAAGTGGAGTTCAAAACATGCAAAAGTGGAAAAGTTGAGTTCAAGTATTGGTTAATATTTGAGTCCCTATGTTTTTATAAATATACCCTTTATAAGTTCAACATGAAATATTTCTCCTACTTTGACCCTATTCAGGCTAAATTTAGAAAGTCAAGATGCATGCCAGTTGCAAGTCAAGATAAGTGAAGTCAAACTCTAAGTTGCAAGTCAAGAAGCTCAAGTAAAATTCTAAGATACCAATAAAGGTAACTAAATTAAAACTTAAATATGAATGACATATCAAAAGGATATAATTTAATATCAAAAGTATTTTAATACATGTTTCAAGTTCAATAGGAGTTAACTGAAGATCTCTTCAAGACTAAAGACTTTCAAATCATGCAAAAGACCTTTGAATTTTCAACAGCTCAAACAAGATTCTCTCCCTAATTTACACACCATATTCCAAGGAGATAAATTTGAATTAACATTTTAATCTTTAAATACTATGTTGGAATTTTAAAAGTGTTTTCTAAAGTTTAAAATTTTAGTTGAAGGTTCAGTTAAAGTAGGAGTGAACTAGGACTAGCAGGGACTTATCTAGAGCTTCTTGTCTTCTCTCTCTCTCTTCTTATTTTATATATGTATATTCATTTTTAAAATATTAAGGGTATATTATGATTTTTCATTACTTAAACTATACCAAAAATTTTACTACCTCACCTTTGAATCAATAAAGAGATAAATTTTCCTGGATCTTTAAGCTGGTCATGAAGTGTCTTCTTAATATTCATTGATGTAACTTAGTGAATGGTTAGTTTTCCTATGTTTATGTCTAAATATTCATATATATGAAGATTTTTTTTTTTTTTTAGGTCATATAAAGTTCCTAAGTCTAATTTCTACCTAATCTAGAAGTGAATTAAACCATTCTTCAATCCTTCCAAAGTAGTGTGAGTGTCTTTCAAGACCTGTGTGTGAAATAATGATGCAAGATTCATTATATAGAGATAAATTAAATGTGTGTAATTTATTTATCTTCCAAAGTGTGTATAGTATAGGTATAATTGACCTTATTATTATTGTATCACCTATTTTTTTTCCATTTTCTAACTTTATCATTATTCTTTTTACCTTTTGCCTAGTCAAGAAAGCACAAAATTAAATAGTTTAGAGAGAAATAGGTGAATGTACCAAAGAGAAACAAAAATCCATCTAGATTATCTATAATATAAGGACCCACACCTTAAAGAATTTCATTATATCAATGAAAGTGATAAAATGCACATACTCTTAATAGGGTGCACTTTTAAGTGATAATAATCGTCACCTAAAAAATTAGGTCTTTAATTTCCCACATATTGGACCTTGAGTTTTAACATACTCTCTAGTTTATTCCTTCTTCCTATCCTATGCAAAACTAAAATAAAATTGGGATTTTTCATGAATCCTTGTAAGATTAAATATTTTTAGTTTTACAGTTGATAGTGTATATGAACAAACATCTAGGCACCAAAGGATGTAAAAAATGAAAAGTATGTGTGGGTGAAAAAAACAATGTGTTTAAAAATGCATTATTTTTTATAATGCACCAAAGAGTAGTTGGGCATATAAAACATGCTTTCATTGACTCTCCACAAGTATTTTATGTCTTATCAATGATATTTCATTAATACTTCCTTAAATTTCATTGCAAAGCATTGACAACTTCTTCAAGGGGGAAACCTCCTACTAATCTAAATGTGTTCTCTTTTATCATTAACATTTTAAAATATTAGTTGAATTCTATTATTATTACAAGGTTATTAAAAGGTGCATTTGGTCCATAAGATTGTAAATATACTAATATTGTTCATATATAGTGTCAACCCTATATTTCATAGTTCTAACTATGAAGGACTGGACCATCCTAAAGCCCATTATCCCATCTTAAGTAAGGTGTGAGTAAATTACTAATATTAATTGCTTAAAAACACATCATAGATTACTAATGGATAAAGTTTTTTTATGGCTATGTTTCAAAAATAAACTATGGATTATTCCTTTATACCTGTGGGTACTAGCAAGCTCAAATTTGTATATAGATATTGTCTAGCAGCATGTGATAATGGGTTGAATCCCACCTCACTTCACACATGAGTCTCATGTTCTTATCCAAATATGATATCTCTCTGAGGATGTTTTAAATCCCTTAGTATAGGGTTTTTAGTCTTAAAAAATAAAATGAATTGCTTCAAGCTAACTAATAAATATCAACATAAAAGTGATTTGAAATAGACTATATTTACATGTGCAGGTGTGTGTGTGTAAAATTGTTAGTGAAAGCTTTCAATTACTAAAAATTGCAAACAATAATTATTTATGATTATGCATTTTAAATGGTATAATAATAAAATTATTCTTTAAACTAAAACACATATCGACATACTTGATAAAGATCGATATAATAGAATTTAAATAATTAACAAAGATGTAATAAAACAATTAAAAATTATAATATTTATATAATTATTACAGATATATTTGACTTAAATGGTATAATAAGATAATTACGTAACAAATATCTACATAAAATATTTAAATTACTTAAAACTAACAAACAAATATCAGCATAAAAGCATTGAAATGAGATCTAAAATAAAAGACATTAATATATAAATTAAATATCTTCATTTATATATATATATATATATATATATAAGGACACTCACCTAATAAAAATGTGTCTTGCATAAAATAAAAGTTATCTTAAATTAAATAATAAGACAATTATTTGATAAAGATTAATATAAAAATTTTGAATTACTTAAAACTAAATAACAAATATCAACATAAAAGAATTGAAATAAAGTTTCAAACATAATACATTTTATAAATTATCTATAAATAAACACTTTGATAAAGATTAACATAATGTAGTTTTATAAATATAAAAATATATAAAATATAAATAATATTATCATATTAAAATAAATGTTTTGAAGTGTTTATAAATAAAGACATAATCACCAATGGACTGTTAAATACATGTTAAGTCTTGACCTTGAAAATTGAAGTGTGTGTGTGTGTGTGTGTGTATAAAACCATGGGCATATTTATATTTTAGACTTATAAGCTCTTCTTGGGTATTTTAAAAGTGATCTACGTAGTTACCTTCTAGATATTTTTGGACTATTATATTATATTTATATATATATATATATATATATATATATATATATATATATATTAATTTTTTATAACCATGGGAATATTTGTATTTTAGGCCTACAAGCCTCTCCTAAATATTTTATGAAGATATATACTTATTTTTCCTATAAATACCTCTAGATTTTGTTTTTCATTAGAGAGATTTTTAGTTATGTGTTTTACTTATTTTAGATTAAGAGGTCCTAAAATAGTGTAAAACTAAGGTTATTTTAGATTATATAAAATACATTAATAATATATAAATTTAAATTTAAAATGATAGATATATATTTCACTTAGAATATTTATAAATCATTAAATTTGGAAATATTTTATGTGTTTCATCACTACTTAGATTTAAAAATAGTGGGTCAAACTCTGCATGGATGTAAGTTATGAATTCTATAATAACTAGTACTATATTAGTTTTATTGATAGTGTCCATGTACATTATGTGGAATTTTAACTCTTGATACCCCTATGCTTGCACTTATAAACAATACCTATGTATGCATTCACCTTTGATCTTATGCCCTTATCTTTATTTTCCTTCTCATTCCATCTAAAATCCTAATTTTTCTTTCGACCATAAGATGTTTGTTGAAAAAGAGATTATTATTTTGGGTTTAATAACCCCAATCATTCCTTGGTGAATGGTTGAGTGTTTCCTATGTTCCAATACTCTGAAGAGGGATTAAACCATGAGTAGTTTTCCCCCTAAAGTGTGTGTGTGAAATGTCATAATCAAACTAGAATGTAATATAATTTTTGGAACTTAGCACCATGAAACTTTGAATTTTGTGTATTTGTACATGGATTTAAGGCTACTCCTTTAAGGGTTTTTTTATATGCGTATGTCTTTTATAATAATTTATTGAGAGAGTTATAGTATATTTCTCATGTTTATTATGACTTGGCAAGATGAGTATAACCTAATGATTTGAGTTATATTTAAAATTAACTCTTGGTTAGTTCTCACTATGACCGAATCATGAAATGTGTCTATGTTGACCTAATGGATATATCATAATTTTAAAAATAGTCATTGAATGTTCTTAGGCACTACAAAAAGATATAGATACCTAAGGTAGCTACCATTATCTTACTATATCGATATTGTCCTAGGAGTGTAAATCAGTTATTTAAGATATGGATATTGTCTATTTGGGATTATGGAAGGTTATTATATAAAATACATTGATCCTAAGTATATGGATATGGTGAATAGATTTGGCCAAGATAATAGGTGGGTAGATGAATAGGGGAAAGTGTGCACAAAATTCAAATGTGTACACAATGTCCAAGTATGTCAAAGTGTGCTAAAGTTAGTATTTACAAAGTATCTAATACCAAATTTAGGTGTCTAAAAATTCCCCATATTAATATAGTATTAAAAAATTTAAATTATAAGGATAAAAAAATAAATTTGGTACATGTGATAATTACACTTGATGTTAATAGGTTTTCCCTAAAAGTGCCATTTTCTCCACTCAAAACCTACAAGAAAACATGTATAGATCAATTTATTCTCAAGATAATAAATTTTAAATAATATAGATCATTGAATTATATGAAATTGAAAAGTTAAGGAACATATACACCTAAGTGTATGCAAACCAAGTTACCACTTGTTGAACTTGTTAGGAGAATACTATGGGGTGATCATACCCTAAAGAGATGTAACCATTAAAACCATGATTTGAAGAGTGTAAAGTTACTAAATACCATTGTTTAAGGAGTTTTATAATTTTAGTAATTTATAAACTTCAATTGCACTACTATGATTATCATATTAATTCTTATGTGGAACCCCAAACTTAGGTTTGCATGTCAAATTAGAACCCCAAAAAGGTTCTTATGTAAAAATGAAACCCCAAATATATTCATAAGTAATATTTTAACTACTAAAAATATTATATAGACCCAAAATTATTATGTAGTACCATCATTTCCCACCAATCCTTAATCTATAAAGTATAAAATTATTTGTATTAACAAAGTTTATGCCCTAATATGATTGATATGTACCTCAAAGTGATATAGAATGTCAAAAAAATTATGACATAATGCCATAGAATGAATAAAATATTCCTCAAAATCATGTATAATTACCCACATATGTCTCAATCTAACCCATTTGAATCTCATAATCTGACCCAAAATGTGAACTATTTTTTTATCATGGCTTTAATATCTGAGACAATCTAACTATATTCCTAACTTTTGAAATGAGGGATGAAGCCTAAAAATCATTCATATTGAAAGAAATATTTACATACATCATGTATTATATATAAAATTATAATAATATAAATTATGTATAGAAACATGATAATATATATCCTCATAGAAATATTTTGATTATTCAAACACTATAAAACATGTAATCTAAGACAATGGGTATACAAGTATCAATGTCTAATAAATATATCAGTTGAGCATGTAGTGATAAGAGTCATAATAATTTCATGGTATAAATCATGAAAATGTCATATAATATAAATAATCATGATATCAATTCATAACACCTAGTTCATAGTAATAATCATATATGTAACCACACATGCACACGTACACACACAATACCATGATTAGGAAGCACATAAGCATAAAAGACATGAGATAAATCTTCCATGTCACAAAAATGACATGGCCATGACATATACTAGAGTATCCTCTAACATAACTAACATGTAACATCACAAGACACAATCAATGTACCTATAGATTAAACAGTACAACAACCATCAATGATTAAGATGTTTCACAATCATCAATATCAAAAACACATAGAGAAAGTAATATTCGTCTACATAATTAATTAATGTCCTAATGTAATAAATCAAGGCATGATATCCATGGGAAAAAACACTCTAGAAAGAATATCTAAGAGCAAGTCATGTCCAATATTCTAATGTGATCAATGGACTAGTTTAGAAATATATAACCTAAAAAATGTATGTATATACCCTAGTATGGGTATGACCCCAATGTATAAAAGTTTCTCATGGGTGTGACTAGTGTCACACATATATATATCCATGCATCATATGTAACTTGATTTTTTCATCTAACTCATGTATATCTTGAAAAACATGTGTGTATAAAGTGGATATATAACTCATCATGTATATGAGTAATAACATTAATTAACTATGTGTACTAACAAAACAAGTCATACATAGGTTCTAATTTTATATTTTTTAAAAATATTTGAATATTTCTTGAAATCAATCATTTACTTAACCATAAATGGATAATATTCAAGGCTAAAAAATATATTAATAGAAGGGATCTAAATAATAAATAGCATATGTCAACACATAGTGTGCACCAATTGTAATGGTAAATCAATCTTGATAAAGTGATGTCAAATAATATGCCTTCACTATTTATGTAAATCACATTCATATCTCAAAGGAATATGTGAATATATAAAATCACATGCCTCTAATGGGAAAGAATCAATGTGTATTCAAATGTCATAAGATATGTATACACATAATATAAGTGATCATGTAAGCTCAATGTATGTATTGACAACAACAAGCATAGATAATCAATATGTAAGGGTGGGTAAGTAGTATGTTGCATCAATATGTAGTATGACTCAAATAATGTGCAATAATATTAGATTTTTATAAAAGATGTGTCCTTTTAGGATAGTTATCATGAATGTCTAGATCAAGATAAAAAACAAAAAGGTAAGGGCTAGTGAAAACACCAAAACCAAATCAAATCCAAGGGCTAGAAAAAAGGTCTATTTAAAAGCATATATACAAATGTATTTGAAGATAGAATAATAGATGAAGAAATTAGTAAACTCAAGATAATTTGATCAATAAATAAAACATCAAGAAGATATTTAAAATAATTTGTGTTGAAGTTATCCTAGGATGCCATTGATTGGGTGATGCTCAAGTGGAGATCATGTATCGTATATGTCATAATTATCAACACAATTTTAATTTCCATCCATTAATTGAGACATATCATTCCAATCAATATCATATTTTGAATTTATGTAAGATATGCATATATAACATTAGAATATTTTAGAATTTATAAAAAAAATTTACTCTTAATTTATTCTTCGCTATCGGTATCATGTGTACAGTTAGATAGTCAACAAGATGTAACCATATCCTTTGTGAGATGGTCATCTTTATTTTTAGTTATTATATCTCAATAAATAGTAATAGGATTATCCTGGAAATCAAATTTAATGTGATTATGAGGTTCATCAACTATTACATGCATTAAATTTAACAAATGTGTTCATAATATGACATCATATTGAAGAAGTGTGAGGTCAAAATGAAATAAAGCAAGAATATTTTTAGGACTGAGAGATACATGAAACTAAATATAACCCATTAGGACTTGCTCAGGTGAATCACTCTTAGTCAAGTATTCAATGTCATATACAAAATATTTAAGACCTAAAAGACTACCTATATTAACATAAGCCTTATCACTAGTCATGGTTTTCTTGCATTACTTTTCCTTTATGTAAATAGTGGCAATCAAATTTTCTATGAATGAATTGGAAGTTTTGGTTTCCACCTTGCAATCCACATTTTTAACATTAGTCTTTTTAGGTACTTATTTATTATGGGCTTCCTTCTTAAGCATCTCTTTATTAGGTAATTACTTTTTATATAACTCTTATTTTGGTAATTTTACCTTGGGATATGGAACCATAGTTGGTGAGGGTTGCTTAATATTAGGTCTGCTTGAGTTTTGTAGTGTATTAATAGATGTATCAAGTGTAAAGTCATCAATGTCAACAAAAAAATTTATTTTATGTTTTAAATCATGACACCTATCTATGTCATGACCAAGGAATATAGGGTAAGAATAATAGTATTTAGCTTTATGCATAATAAAAGTGGGAGGTTGTATGATCAATTTGTTTCAAAGCTTGTTTCTGAGAATTTCACTTGAAGAGGAATTAATATTATGAAATTTTCATGATTCATTAGTCATAGATTATTTTTGTTTCTTAACCCACATTGTAGATGAAATAATTTAAGACATTTTTTATTATGGAGTTAGAGATGTAATCTATAGTAGCATACTTAGGATTTTGGTCATGTCCACGTTTATCTTCAAGTGACTTGAGCCTTAAAGATAGGGTTTATAATGTAATTCATCTATAGAATTCATAATATTAAGAATTTTATGTGTAGGAATGGCATCCCTAAAAATAGATTCATTCAAGAATTGAGTCTTATTATTGACTATAAAATTAATTACACTACTTCTCACAGGTCAAGAAGATGTTGCTTTACAATCATAAACCATAAGAGAATCCATTTTTGAATTATTCTCATACTTTGAAACATTCACATTTTTGGATTAAGGATCCAATAAAGATAAATCATTTGAATTCTTTTAATTAATTTTAATCATTATTAAAATTTAAAAATGCCCAAATAATGAAATATTAAGGGTGACAAGGGTAAATGGAACCTTAATATAAGAAGCATTTTAAATCAAGAGTGATACCCTTATGAGAATGTATGTTACTTCCCACTCTGCTAAAATAATGCAGTCTGTCCTAAGTGTGGGTAACTTTAGAAGGGAGAGAATTTATAGATAGAGGGTTGTTTCCCTTGATTCACTCACTAAAATTGATCCCAATCCTAACAACTATTTATATCTAACTATGAAAAGGGTGTAAGGGATATGCTTGTACTATAATTGAAATGAAAATTTGGACTAAAGGTGATGCATAAATGTATATGAACACTTATGATTGAAAATGATACTCTTAATAAGGTAATAAATTTACACACATTCTCTTCAATTTAGGTATGAATTCTACAATAGTGTTTTAGTCAAAGGACTTGACAAACTCACTCTTTGTAAGGAATGAATGAAAAGGGTATTGATTTCACATCCAAACTTAGAATAATATTGATATTGACACTAATTATGACTTATATAAACTCCAATATATTGTATTACAGTAAAAAAAACTAGACAATAACATAGGTTAACAAATGATTCACAATGTTATATCAATGGAAATCACCATACACTTCAAAAAAACTTGAAAATGGAGGAAAAGAGATTTTTATTTCTTTAAGAGGTGAATACAAAAAATGTCATCCTTTTAACATAACCAAATCAAAAGATTGATAATATAATTATGAAAAAGAGAGTACAAATAGAAAGTCAAATGATAGTGGAGATAAAGCAACCCCAAAATAGAGATGTCAAACTTGGTCTTCAAACCCCTCAAGTGCTATGTAGTATTCCCTACAATCTCTATTATCACTTCATGTCCTTAGGGTGGAATAGAGGTATAGTATCATGTTTTGAGGATACTTTAAAATTCCTTCATAATTTATTGTTCAAGATTGACCACTTTAAAGGTGCATATATCTTTGCTTTCACACCCTATATACTATCTCATATGTCCTTTTTGATGAATGAGTCTTCCTCCTAGAAAATAGGTATTTAAGTCTTAATCCATGCTCCATTTAAATATTTTAATAATCCATTCATGAGGTTTTTCCACCTTACTTAGACTGTTATAAGGCTCATTGATGCTTTTTTGACTCTTTCAACATGTTACGCATAAGAAGGAAGGAAGTTCTTGTTAGGAGTGTTTAAGACCTTTTCAACATTTGAATCCTTTTTCCAATTAAACCCATTACCTTTAATTATTTATTAGTAATAGTATGGATAGATAAACATCAATAAATATTTTTGAATAACTTCTATGCATCAATTTGGTGCTTTGATCACTTGACTCCTTCTTAGGCAAAGAGGTGTAAGAGAGAGAAAATTGGGTTTCAATTTAAATTAAGAAAATATATACCATGTATGGATTATAAAAATTAATTTATACATGAAAAAATTCACTTGGAGCCATCATAACCTCTAAAAGATGTCATTTTGTTCCATTTGCTTATTTTTTCACTCATTCCTTGTAACCCTAAAAACTGGTAAAGCTCCTTATCTATAAGAATGTATGGATTGCATTGGAAAACTAATCACATTTTTTTAGGACCATATATCCATTTAAAAATCCATATCAAATTTAATGATCCAACTCTAAGTGTATGTTTCTCTTTTCTACCATTTCTCTCCCCACTTATGCTTAATTAGGCCTCCTAGGCCTAGAAAGAAAGATTTGAACCAAATGGCCACCCAAATGTGAAAAATTATAAAAAAAATTCAATTCAATTTACCTATCCTAATACCATACTCCATTCCAAATTTCAAGTTCTAGGATGTTATGTAGATGGGAAAACCATGAAATGCTCATTGGTAAGCCTATATGATTATGTGTGCTTGAGGTGTTGTTTGAGATGTTTTTCATGAAAATTGAAGGTTTTTATTGTTTTATGTGACTTTATGAGACTTTTATAACCCTCAAAAAAACTCATCCCTTTATATTTATTTCCTTTATTTCACTCATAGGTCTTCACCATTGATTCTTGGCTTGCAAAACTAAGTTCCCTCACCTTTTGAGCTAGTGGCCAACTTGAAAGGATTGTATAACAACTTGAGGGAAATTTATAAGAGTTTAATGATTATTTAACCTCTTTAAATTCCCCATAATCCTCTAAAATTCATTTAAATGTCACTCCACTACATATACCTTCACAAACAAGCTTAAAACTGTATATTTTGCCTTGTACCATTTGATATTATACCTACACATTTAAAAAAAACCTAGAAGTGAAGATCAGGAGAGTTTTTAGAGTCAATAATATCATTTTTAGGTCAAATAATAACATTTTAAGGCATAAATAAGCATATTTTCTCCATCAGGTTAGCTGTAGGGTTTAAGGAGGGTTTAAAGAGGCTTATGTTCTTAACAATGTTTCATTAAGGACAGGGATCCATTCCAAAAACCAATGCTAGGAATTTATAGGAGGTGGACCCCTATAACATCTTGTATAGTCATGGGTTCCCATATATCTCCTCTTTAAAATTTTGAGAAAACAAATTGACCTCTTTGAGCTCCTTCTTAATCAAAACAAGTTATCTACCTTCTAATTGATTATTCATGAAGTTGTAGGACCAAATGGTTGAACCAATGTCATATATATGAATAATGGGACCCCCTCCAACACCTCCAATAACCTCAATTTACCATATAACTCTTTTAACAATATCTAACCTCTAAAATTTGCCTTTTGGGCTGGTGTTGATGCCTAAATATGTATCACAGGTTCCCAGAGTGTTTAAGAAACACTTCTCATTTTGAATTCCTAAGAATTCAATGCATGATTTGTAGGTTGTGATAACCCTATTATTTTTTTTATGGAATGGAGTTATAACAAGTTATTTATTTCACAAATTTATATTAATTTGGTGATTGGGAGCCACCGTGGCCAAATAGCTAATCTATTGAAAATATGAAGTATTTTATTCTAAGAACAATTAATTATGATCAAAATATAATCTAAGAACTAATATAATATGGATATTTACAATTAAAATGAAACTAGAGTGAATTTTTTGGATCAATAGGAAGGTTAGGGTAGAGAAGAAACATGTTGTTGATCTTCATTCCAAACATCATGACAAAGTTCAAATTTCATCTAGACATGCACTTAACCAATGTATGACATGAATTAGCATAAGTTCAAATCCTATCACACATCAAGAAAACATCTAAGGATAGTGTGAAATAATTAAAATAATAACCATATTCACTTTAAATATTTACTTCTACAAGCGAACAACATTATCCCAAATGCAAGAAGAGTAAATAAAATGAGATGAACCCAAGAACTTTCAATTAACCTAGAATTGGCACAAGTTAACAACTCTACATTCAAAGGTGCACATCAATAATTCATAAGAAACATTTAAATATGTAAATTAAACCAAGTGAAAAATAAATCATGATAGAAAACATAGATAAATAATAGACAAAATTTTCAAAATTTCTTGCTTGTACTACTTGCTCCAAGTTTACAAAGTAATTTCAGCTCTAATAACTCCCTCATTTTTACAACTAATAATACTTATTTTATAGAATTTAAGGAATTATGTCAGTTATTCATATCTAATTACAAAATTACAAGTGTTATGATAGTTTTCCTTTCTTTAATTGTTCTAGAATACACTAGACTTTCCCTAATGGATTGATCTATAGGCAATGTGTTTTACAAGCTACACATGCCTTTACAAAAAGAATATTCCATTTTCAAAATATGTAATGCTTATCTAGAAGAATATTCCTAATTTTAGTAATATGTAGGACCCTTATGTTGTTAAAGTCCCTTATAGTTAATGTAGGATCTTCATTTCTCTCTAATGTTGTTCATTAATTAGCTTCAAATTTACAACTAGTTCTATGAAGAGTTCATCTTCTTGGTCTGCTAGGCTTCTAAGATCTCTATCATTTATTCCTAAAGCCTCTTTTATGCTTCCTATTTTTATTAATATTTTCTTCTACTATTTTTATCATTTCTATGATCCTACTTTGTCCATCCCAATATTTCCTTAACTTTTACTCTTCATCAAGGATGAGGCCCAGGGAACTAAGTGTAGTAGGATCAGTGATTATGGTTCCAAGTAAGTGATCCATCCTATCTTAAAATTGTTTTTCATCCTTAAGGAGGTTTTACAAGTTCTTAGACTATGTGCTTAAACCCTTGATCTTGTCCACATGCAATCCCATCACTGTGTTTAGATGAGCCAGGCTAATTGTTTTGAAATAAGGGATTTGATCTTCAATCAATATATTGATCAGATCCTTTATTTTGTCCCTTGAGCTCTACCATTGGCCATAGATTTTTTCAAATTGTTCACTAGTTGTTTATAGTTCAATTTTGGATTGAATTACCCTTATACATATGACAATTTAGCTTATCTAGCTTGATAATGATCAATAAAAGATCAAATTAGGGATTTTGTGCATGTTAGGGCTCTCCTAAAGTTATTTATAGTGATTTAATGGTATCAATTATTTGAACTTGTCTGAGATTCGATCCCAATTGGGTTGTATACTTATACCCTTGCATTTCTTAGGTCTAAAAAATCTTCAATTTGACATGTTATATTTATGTGGCATCACTGTGGCATCCCCATGGCATTTTCATGGCATTTTACTTGTTAAAATTTAAATAGTGAATGTTGTATTTTGAAAACTCTACTTTGATCTTACACCATTGATGTTGTTTTCCCATATTAATGTGGACCATTGATCTTGATCTAAAAACTCAAATGTTATTAGTTGTTTTCTACATTTCATGTAGTTATGACACTTATCACTTTTACATTCACTTTGATCTTTATTGAAATGTCAGCATTGATCTCACACTATTGATCTTGATTTTATAGATCAATCACACTTCATTAATCTTGATCAGCTTAATTATACCTCTTAATCTATGTACCATTGATCTAAATATGTACACTCATCTACATACTTCCAATATTTAAAAGATACTTGAGCTTTAATCTATGGCCTAAAGATATACCACATGTCATATCTACATATATCCTTAGGGATGTTGACTTTTTAACATTTTCCATGCACTATCTGATCATATTCTTCTAATCAAACATGCTTCATTAGATATTGATCCACAAGGTCAAACATCATTGGTGGTTTAGTGTTATTTGGCTAATACATTAACACTTGTCACTTCATCTCTTGTCCTAGGGCTAAGTTAAAGTTTTAACTCAATGCGTATTGTTGGATCAATCATGCCTGAGTAAATATGTGTCGTTGATCTTTAAAATATGTTTGAACTTTAACTTAGGGTCAAGGCTTTGAATTTTTGACTTTAATCTTGCACCATTGGATCATTTACATGGATTAATTATGGACCATTAAACCTACAGATAAAAATGATATTTAAGTCAGTGCTCAAGAATATAAAGAACTTGCATAATGTTTTAGACTATGGTTTTTTATTTCATGTTAATAAATGTGAAAAAAACCTTAGGTTAAACATTTTAAATGAAGTTTTAAGAAATAATAAAGAGGAATTCATGCATAATAAAAAAGACATGGAATAAATTCTTAGGATAAGGCTTTTAGCTAAAGTCTAAGACATAACAAAGGGACCCAGTGATTAGTTAAACAATGTGGAAATAAAAATGGAGTAAGGGGGCTTAGGAAAATAAATGGATCCAACATAAAAAAAAATTAGACTAAGGTTTGGTCATGTTAATAAACATGAATAAACCTTAGGATAAAAATTAAACTAAGTCCATGGTGTAATATATCATTCCTGCATAAATTATTCCCACCAAATTTAAATTTGATTCAAAGGGGACCTGAGCTAGGTTAATTTGAATGAGGGTTTCAAGATGACTTCAATTTGATCTTTAACATACCAAAGATGAGTAAAATGCCAAATTGATATAAAATGATCCCTAGGCATTGCCCATTCCAAATGGACTCCATTAGAGTTGTAACCTGAAATATGAAGATCCACTATTAGCAACTTTAGGAAAGATTAAATCAAAATTATGAACAAATATGCCAACCAAATAAGGTGTGGATGATCTTCAAATAAATATCATGTGCAAATAGTATATTGGTACTCTGATCAAGTGAATTTTTAATTTTAATGTATAAATTTACATAATTTAAAACAAGGGTCACCATTTTTTAGAAATGGGGGTATGTTAACCTCAACAAATGGTAACTTCTAGGGGAAACATAGAAATATGTTAGAATTTAAAGACTCTAGCTTAAACTAATAACTAGTTTATTTATTCTCTTTTATCAAGTAACATTGAGATCAATTTATGGTTGAAATAAGTCTTGCACATGTAGAATTAGGGTCAAACATCAAGATTCAGTCTTGTTGTGTGTGTGCTTTAATTCCACTTACTGTTTGCCATGGGATTTTGAGAAACCACTTCCATATTGCATGACTTTAGTCATTAACACTAATTTTTAACATGGTTGGATATCCATTAATAACCATGCTTTAGTTTAGGGAAGGCTTGGGCATTACTCTTCTACCATCTAGGTATCAATAGCCTTGATAGAGATGCCTTTGGCTGCACTCTAGGCCTTGCTCCACTACTAGCCAAGCATCTATAGCCCTAGTAGAGATTTACCAGAATCACCTCTACTCAAAAATCCTTTTGAATTTTTATTATAAGCTCTAATTTTTTGTATTTTTATATATTTGGAATTTCTAGAAAAGTTTGGGAACTAGATTAGCCAAGTTTTAGGATTTGGTCAAATATTTGATATTTAGACAATAATCTTGGTTATAAACCTTATCCAAGAAATTAACATTTTTTAAGTGAAAACATGACTATACCTTAATAATCTGATCTTCACCTTATATGTGCAATCCTCCTTAGAACCAAACTTAGATCATAACAATTCTAAAAATCCTAAGGACCAATTAACCTATTTATATTCTTTACTAGTTTCTCTAAACTATAACATTAAGCTCATATTTCAATAATCCATGATCAACCAATACTGAGAAAATATAACTACATTCCTAAATAGTGAGGTTTCTTTGAGCAATCATATAAATCTTGAGCTAAGGGTTGTCTAGAAAAGACTTATTAAAAGCAAGGAACAAAGTAGGGAAAGCAAACAAACCAAGTAGAAAGAAAATAAACAAAAAGTAAAGAAATAAGAAAATAAATATATACAAACATATGTACAAACAAGGGATAGGAAGGAAAGAACATAAATAAACTAACCTAGACTACCTATACAAAATCTAACTAGTCTTACATTTTACTCCATGAAGACCCTAGGTGGGATAGCAGAGAAGTAGTGCTTAATGTATTGCCTATTAGTGGGCAGTGTGAACTCTACTTGTAAATATTTTATCTTGAAAGTATTATCTCCAAGTATCTTGGTAATTTAATAAGTACATATCCACAAAGATGTAAACTTCCCATGTTTATCCTTAGGCTCAGATGTCTTGTCCTAAATAAGAACTAAGTATCCTTGCCTAAACACCTTTATCTTTGAATTCTTATCAAACAACCTTTTTAGTATGGTTTGGTGCCTGTTAAAATTAATAAAATCCTCTTCTCTTCCATCTTCCATCTAAATAATTTCAATCAAACTTGAGATTACAAATTGATCATCTTCCATGTATTCTTGTATGAACCTATATGTCGGTAGCTTAAGGGTGATGGGGAAGATTGGTTTTTAGCCATAAACTAGCAAGAATAGGGATGCCTTGAGAGTTGTTTGACTCTAGTTATATATGCCCAAAGGGCATATTTGAGTAGCTTGTGTCATGTTCTTATTTCATCAGTTATAGACTTATTTATGGATTTTATCAATTTCTTATTTGCTAATTTTGACACTCCATTACCTTGAGGATAATGGCTAGATGAGAACTCGAGGATAATGTTGTTATCATAAACCCACTTAGTCATCTCAATGGATATAAAAAAAGATCCATTATCATAGACTAGAGATACCGGTGTGTCAAAACTTTTGCATATATTCTCTTCTATTAATTCGATCACTTCTTTAGTCTTACACCACTTGGCTTCCACTACTTCAGTCCATCTTGTGTATTAGTCAATAATAGTCAGAACATATTTATGACCATCTAAGGAATTGGGGTTGATTAGCCCCACAAAGTTTAATCCCCATTGTGAAAAAGTTTTGTCAATCATGATTGGCTTTAATGGCATGGATGCCTTAGGCTCTTTGCTATTGAAGACTTGACATGAGTGCCATTCTCTCACATGATTATGAGCATCTTTGAATATTTTAGGCCAATAATAACCAATCCTTAATATTTTGTGTTTTATTGTCCTTTCAGATGGATGTCTACTTTCTAGCTTTTCATGAAAGGTGCTTATGATCTCAGTTGCTTCACTCTTGGGGACACATCTCACGAATATGCCTTCAAAGTTCTTTTTATACAACACTCTATCTTTGATCAATAAATGGGATGCCTTGAGCCTTAGAGATCTTCTTTTTTCTTTACTTAACCCTGTAAGACAATAACCATTTACTAGTAAGTGGAAAGTGGGATCATACCAATCATTAGGTCTAAAACTTTGTTGCTCTACCTACATAACACTTAGCTTTGGATTAGTATTGGAAATTAAATAAATTAAACCTTGCCACCTTACCATTTTTTTAGTCTTCATCTCAATGTCATATTATTAGATCATAGACATCTACTTACCTCTCCTTTCTCCTAGTTCATTTTGATAGAGCATGAGCTTAGTGTCACCGTATGGTGGGATTACATGCACCTTATTCCTAAGAATATAATGTCTAAACTTTTTCACTACCTTGACCAAAGCACATGTTTTTTATCAATAAAAGAGTAGTTTAACTCAACATTTATAAGGTTAGTGCTCATAAAATCTATTGGCTGGTCACATCCATCTATCTTCTGAGTTAGAACTATAGCTATTATATGATCTAAAACAAAGGAGTAAAGATTAAAAAAAATATTTAGTAAAGTCTAGACTTATTAGGACTGAGGCTTGTCCAATTTATTCTCTAATGTCTATGAAATCCTTATTGGTCACTTCATTCCATGTGATTTTGACATCCTTGTTTAGCATATCATTTAGTGGCTTCACAACTTTTGCAAAACTAGAAATGAACATTCTTACAAATTTTATTTTACCAAAGAATGAATTTAATTCCTTCCTACTATTAGGGGCATTTATATTAGATATCATATCTACTCTATCAAGGTTTATAGAGATTCCCTCTATGATAACATATCCAAATAGTTTTTCCATTATAACATAGAAAATATTTTTCTTTATGTTGAGAGAAATCCCATACCTTTTACATCCTTCAAATACTTTTATAGGTGCATAATATGATCCTCCATATTTTTAAAAAAGATAGTCAGATCATCCATGTATATAATAATGTACATAAATATAAGACCTTAGAAATCATTATCCATAGCCTTTTTAAAAGTGGTTCCTACATTTATAAGTCCAAATGGCATTCTTGTATAGGCAAAGGTGCCCCATTTAATAATAAAAGTAGTCTTCATCATATCTTCCTTGTTCATTAGCACCTGATTATACTTTGAAAATCCATCAAGAAAATACATCATAGTAGAACCAAAAACAATGTATTATATGATCAAGAGAAGGTAGGGGTAATTATCCTTTTCAAATGCTCTATTTAAATTTCTAAAATCAATGAACAATCTAATTTCACCATTTTTATTCCTAACTGGTACTAGGTTAGCTACCCAAGTGGAGTGTCAAATGAGAAACACTATCTTATAATCTATCAACTTATTGACCTCTTTGTATATCATTGGTTCTAAGACATGATTTACTGGCCTTTGTTTTTGCCTAAATGGTTTGCAGTTTTCCTTTAAAGGTATGGTATGTGTTATGACCTTTAGATCAAAGATCTTTAGGTCATCATAGGACCATGCTATAACATATTTATATTTCATCAATAATTATTTATATCTTTTGGACTCAATGCTTATACAATATATACCATTATTAATCAGTTGAGGTTGACCTTGAATTCTAAGATCAATCACACTATAATCTTTCCCACTTACATTGGAAATATTTATAGTCTTAGCTAGTCTATCTGTGTCAAATAGACTCTCTACGGTAATCATTCCTTTGTGGATCTTATTTTCATTCAACTAAATGACCTTGTCATCTAACTTTCCAACTTTTTCAAGAGTATTTTCATTGACTTCATATATGACATAAGATTCAAAAGCTTCTAAGCTAGTCATGAAGTCTAGGATTTGTTGGTCAACACTAAATACCTATAAATGTTTTATGTTATCAAGGACTAAAGGGAATGGAACCAACTCAATAATAAGGTTATAGGAGTCTTGGCATCACATAATATTGGTAACTACTGAGGTAAGCTCAATAGTAGCCTTGTTCTCTTCCCTAAGAATGGAAATAATGTTAAAAGCATCAAAAGATTCAATCAAATCCTATATTCCAAACTTGTATATTTTAAGAGATGACAAATTTAATTGGTACTTACTTCTTAATTGATTAACCAATAGCTCTGAGTCACCATATACTAGCATTTCCTTGAATTTATACTTGATGGCAAGTTGCAATCCTAATATTAAAGCTTCATAGTCTACAAGATTGTTAGTGCAAGGAAATTGAAGTATATAATAAGCATGATATTTTTTAATAATAGGGTTAGTTAAAATAATTCCTACTCCATATCCATAATTACACTTAGCACCATGAAAATATAATTTCCATAATCCATGCATAATATGAGAAACTTTAGAGTCACATACTTTAGAAGTCTCAAGAATTTGCACTCCTAAATTAGAGTCTAGCATGTTAACCCTTTCATTGATAGCATTGTATTGGGTGATAATGTGCTTCATTTAATGCTCTATTTCTATCTTGATTTGGTTTGGGACCCCCTTCTAAGGCAACCACAAATGTGAATAATCTATTGACATATAACTATTCAAGCTCTTAGTCTAGTCTCTACTCAAAAACATCCCATAAGCATCATGGATGTCCACCACTTGGATATAGATGAATTATTTGATCCTTGGCTCTAAGAAAATATAAATGTGAAAATTTAACAACTCACTAATTACTTTGAATCTTGAATTATCTAACTGAGTTATAACTCTATCATAGTTAATTAGATTCAAATGAAGTTGCTTAGAAATACCTACAAGCATGATGTTTGTAGATGCACCTAAATCTAAAAAACAATGATGCAATTTTTTCCCAAAGATTATAACTCTAAATAAGAAAGGTGGGAGATTTTTTTTTCCTATGTATTGCAACATTGGAATGTGTAGTCTTTTGTGGTTTACCAGGTTTTTTACTTAATGACTCTAACAAAAAATCCCTTTGTTCGGTAATCTATGTCAACTCATTTAATGTGATGTTAGCCTTAATATTTTTCATGTCCTATATAATATTGTATCTAGTCCTATTGGAAGATTTATATGTATCAATACTATTCTTAGAATTACTTCCCTTAGGAGGCTTTGGATTGTTGTCTAAGGTAGTATTAGGAGGAGTGTCAAAGTTATCTGGAGGAGTTGAAGTAGTTAATAGTTGCTTCTACTCCCTATTTTTCAAAGGATAAATCTTCTTAAAATATTTTTAAAAATCATGAATCTCTTCAAGAATATCCTTAGGCTCATTGTCTACTTGTAAAGGAAACTCAAATGCCAACACCATGAGAGTTGAATCAGAAGATCTAGATGACCTTGAAGAACCAAATGTACCTACATCACAATCCTTATTAGGGATAAATTAAAAAGTATCTAAATATTTTTAAAATGCTTCAAAAGAATTACAAAATTCAACATGGTCTATTTCCCATGCTTATAAGTGTAATAAACTCTACAATAGCCAAGTAAAGCAACATTAACAAGATTTATATCAGGTACATTATTGCTAGTAAATGGCTCATTATTCTTGTTAATATGGTAAATATCATTATAAAAAATATTAGTGGGCCTATTAAACCTTTTAAGGGACAAATTCATACCAGAGCTCTCTCCAGTATTGCCTACTTGCTTTTTCAATTGAATAAAGTTAGTGCTAAGATTTTGAACCATTTTAATGATAGAGTCACTCTCATTCTTTGGGGCCACAAAATTATGAATTGATTATTAGCATTAGTTGTAGGTATTAAAGTTTTTTGATCCTATGGATGAGATCCATTAGTAGCATTATTCAAAAATCTTAAGTTTTGAGAAGGATGTGCATGACTCAATGGTAGTTAATTCAAGACTGGAAGTTGGTTCAGGGTAGGCACATTTTGGTTGGCATTAAGAATGACATTCAAAATAGGTAAATATGGATTGACATTAGGAATGGAGTATGCCAATTGTCCTTGGGGTTACATCTGGTCATTAATGATCACAACCTTGACATAAGCTAAATCTAATGTATTCATGGGCCCAACAACTCTTTTTATAAACATAAAAGTCATGGGATCCAAGGCATATTTATATATTTATAAAGTTAAAGCCTCATTAGTTCTATAAGGAGCTATGGTCCTACTAAACATCTTCTATAATCTAGCATTGAATGCTCTTATGGGCTCATTTGCATCTCTTTTCACTATGGTGAATTTTTGGTATAGGACATAAGGACTAATGATTTTACCAAATTGATCAATGAAAACATTGTTAAAGTCAACCCAACTGGTAATGTAATTTTTAATAAGGTTAAGAAAACATTCATATGTAGCATCTTTGAAAATAAAGGGGAATAGTCTACATGCTACATCTTTATGAGTCACATTTGGCAATCTTAAATCAGTTTTGAAACTCTTACTGTGTTCTTAAGCATTTATAATGCCACTAGGACTAAATGTTAGAAAATACTTTAGAAGATTATGAGTAAGGTCATGTACCACACCTAGCAAATTAATTGAAGAATCACCTATCTAAGTCATACCTTGATAGGTATCAAATACAGGGGTACCCTAAATTGGTGAAGTTGGCAAAGACTTTGAAAGTCTATGCTTGACTTTGTCTCACCTAGATTTCCTATTAACTTCTAATGAAAGTAGAGGTTCTCTAGTCTTTTAACATGACCTTGTCTTGATTCTTGGTAATTATATGTTATGGGCTTTGAATCATATTTGAAATATGATGTTTCAATCTTATCTTTGTAGGGAATAACAATTAGACTTGCACACTAAGCAAATTTTTCAAATATTTATATAAAGGATGACAACAAAAAACAATATTTAACTAAGTTATCTCAAATATGTATCCAAACACATAAGTATGATGTATCTTTACATGTTTAAGCTCAAAAAACTCAAATTTACAAATGATCTATTAATCTTTGATTAAAACAACTATTACTAATGTCAAACCTATTGAATTGACAAAGCTTAAGTCATATTTACCATAATTAAGCTTATACCTTAAAAGAACGTATATCTTTGTCTAAAAGAAGCACAAAGATTGGTCTAAGACCATAAATATTAATGATCTTTACACAATTGAGCAAAGAATAACATAATTGTGCAAAGATTACACCAATATTTGAACACAATTCATTATAATGAGAAAAAATACTTCAAATCTATAAATATCTAAGCCCTCCTTCTAGCACTGGCAAAGCCCCTCTTATTGATGCTTGAGTATGTATCACAAGTACCTAAAGTGTTTAAGAAACACTTCTCATTTTTTAACTCCTAATAATTTAATGCATGAGTTGAAGGTGTGATAATCCTATTATTTTTTGATGGAATAGAGGAAAAACAAGTGATCTATTTTACAAATTTATATTAATTTGGTGGTTGGGAGCCACTATGGCCAAATAGCTAATCTATATAAAATATGAAGCATTTTATGCTAATAATAGTGAATTGTGATCAAAATATAATCTAAGAACTAATCTCAGATGGATATTTATAATGACAATTAAACTAGAGTGAATTGATTGAAAAAGAGAAATAAGAAGGGTAGGGCAGAGAAGAAACATGTTGTTGATCTTCATTCCAAACATCATGACAAATTTCAAATTTCATCTAGACATGCACTTAACCAATTTATTATATGAAGTAGCATAACCTCAAATCCTATCACATATTATGCAAACATCTAAGGATAGCATGAAATAATGAAAATAAGAACTAGATTCACTTTAAATATTTACTCCTGCAAGTAAACAATATTATCCCAAATGCAAGAATAGTAAATAAAATAAGATGAACCTAAGAACTTTCAATTAACCTAGAATTTTCAAAAGTTAATAACTCTTCTTTCAAAGGTGTACATCAATAATTCATAATAACAATTCAAATTTAGAAATTAAACCAAGAAAGTGAGAGAGAAGCCATGATAATAAACACAGATAAATATTGGATAAACTTAGGAAAATTCCTTGCTTGTACTACTTGCTCCAAGTTTACAAATTAATTTTATATCTAATAACTCCCTCCATTTTATAATTGAAAGTACTTATTTTATATAATGTAAGGAAGTATGTTGGTCATTCATATCCAATTACAAAATTACAAGTGTTAGGACATTTTTCATTTCTACAAATGTTATAGAATACACTAGACTTTCCCTAATGAACTGATCTATAGCAATGCATTTTACAAGTTTCACATGCCTTTATAAAAAGAATATTCAATTTGTAAAAAATGCAATGCTTAGCTATAGGAATAATATTATTAATTAGAGTAAACTTTGGGACCCTTGTGTTGTTTAAGTCCCCTGTTGCTATTGTAAGATCTTCATTACTCTCTAATATTGTTCATCAATTAGCTTCAAATTAATAATAGGTTCCATGAAGAATTCATCTTCTTGGTCTAATAGGATTCTAAGATGTCTATCATTTCTTCTTAAATCCTCTTTGATGATTCTTGTCTTCATTAATATTTTCTTTTGCTATTAGGATCATGTCTATGATCCTACTATTATCCATCCCAATATTTCTTTGGCTTTTGCTCTTCATTAGGGATGAGGTCCAGGGAAATAAGTCTAGTAGGATCAGTGATCATGGTTCCAAGTAAGTTCTCCATCCTATCTTTTATTTATTTTTCATCTTTAAGGAGGTTTTTTAATTTCTTAAACCAAGTGCTCAACCCTTGATCTTATCCACACACAATACCATAACTGTGTTTAGATGAGCCAGGCTAATTGCTTTGAAATTAGGGATTTGATATTTAATCAATATATTTATCAAATCCTTTATTATTTCCCTTAATATCTTTCATTATCCATGGATTTGTTTAAATTTCTCTCTAGTGGTTTGCAATTCAATTCTAGATCAAATTACCCATACATAGTTGACAATTTAGCTTCTTTGGCTTGAGTATGATCAATACAAGGTCAAATTAGTGATTTTGTGCATGTTAGGGCTCTCTTGAAGGTTTTTATAATTCTTTAATGGTGGCATCTATTTGAACTTGTGCAAGATTTTATCTCAATTAGGTTGCACACTTATACCCTTGCATTTCTTGGGTCTACAAAATATTTAATTTGACATGTTATACTTATGTGGCTCTGATGTGGCATCCTCATGGAGTTTTTGTGGCATTTTCCTCATTAAAATTTAAAAATTTACCATTTTATTTTGAAAATTATACTTTGATCTTGTACCATTGATCGTGTTTGCCTAGATTAATATAGACTATTGATCTTGATCTAAGAACTTGAATGCTATTATTTACTTGTTATGTTGCCTATGGTAATGACATTATCACTTCCACATTCACTCTAATATTTGTTTACATTTCAAAATTGATCTTGAACCATTGATCTTGATTACATAGATCAATCATGCTCTATTTATCTTAATCTACTTAATTGTACAACCTTCTCTATGGACTGTTGATTTGATTTTGTATGCTCATTTATGTACCATAAATCTTTAAAAGATGTTTGAGCTTTAATCTATGGATTATAGCTATGCCATGTGTCATCTCTACATTCATCCTTAGGGCTTTTAAATTTTTAATGTTTGCTATGCACCATTTGATCATCTTCATCTAGTCAAATTCACTCCATTAGATCTTGATCCACAAAGTCAAATGTTATTGGTTGTTGAGTTTTATTTGGCTAAGATCTTGACTCTTGTCACTTCCTCACTTTACCTAGGGATCTATTGAAGTTTTGACTTGATATGCATCATTAGATAAATCTTATCTAAGTAAATGTGTGTCTTTGATCTTTAAAAGATGCTCAAACTTTAACTTAGGATCAAGGCTTTGACTTTTCAACTTTAATCTTACACTATTGGATCATTTACATGGACTAATTATGGACCATTAATCCTATGAATAAAAATGATATTTAAGTAAATACCTGGGAAAATAAATAACTTAGCATAATGTTTTAGACTATGGTTTTTTATTTCATGTTAATTAATGTGATAAAATCTTAGGTTAAACATTTTAAGCTATGTTTTGAGACATAATAAATGGGACCATGCACATAATAAAAAATAAACATCATAAAGTCTTAGGACAAGGCTTTTAGATAGAGTATAAAATTAAATAAATGGACCTATTGGTTAGTTAGACCATGTGTAAATAAAAAGGACCAAGGGGTTAGGAAAAATAAAGGGACCCAACATAAAAAAAATTAGAGTAAGGTTTGGTCATGTTAATAAACATGACTAACCCTTAGGATAAAAATTAAACTTAGTTCATGGCATAATATATCATTCTCACATAGATTTTTCTTTCCAAATTTGAATTTGATTCAAAGGGGACCTGAGCTAGGGTAATTTGAATAAGGGTTTCAAGACAACTTTAGTTTGATCTTCAATAGACTAAAGCTAGTAAAAGGCCAAATCGATATAAAATTCATGATCCCCAGGCATTACCCATTCCAAAAGGACTCCATTAGAGTTGTAACCTAAAACATGAAGATCCAATGTTATAAATTTTAGGTAAGATAAAATTAAAATTATGAACAAATATGCCAACTAAATTAGGTTTGGATGATCTTCAAATAAAGAAAATGTGCAAATAGTCTAGTGTTACTATGATTAAGTGAATTTTTAATTTTAAGGTATAAATTTTCACAATTTAAAACAAGGGTCCCCATTTTTCATAAATGGGGGTATGTTGACCTCAACAACTAGTGATTATGCATGTTAAGGTTGAGAAATACCATTTGGATTCCTAAATCCTTTAAACACACTTTATTAGAAAATAAATCTCTAAAAAAAATTCCATGATTCATGAAAATGACTCAACATGATTCTACATAAGTACTAACCATCCAAATAGGTCTAAAACATTGAATTCCATTACGAGGGTTTTATGGAAATTAGACTTGTTGACATTAAAAGTCTATAAACTAAGTTTATCTCCTCCTCTCATGTTGGAAATTTGATGAAGATCTCCAACAAGGTCATCTACACTCTTCAAAATTGTTATTCATTCACATCTAGTGAGAAAGACATTCTTCTTACTATGCTTGTGAGTAGGACTATAGGTTTTAAAAGGATTGTGTTAGTTGATGGTGTTATTAGGCTAAGTTATACTCTTTAGAACTTGATATTCATAAATATATTCCTTCAATGTAAATGGATTCCATAAACACCTACTCTAATATCTCTCTCAACTTCATTTCTAACATTCTCTTATCATCACATCCAAACTATAATCTCTATCAAACTGCTCACTCTTTGCAAAGACTAACTATAGGTGTGTATTGGTTATAGGTGGATATTCACTACTCCTTGGCTTATATGGAGTAATTATATGACTACAATAAGACATTGAGTATATTTTTAAATTAGATTTAGAGTCTCTTAACATCTTTTGAAAAGACATTAAACTCTTATCCTCTTCAACTGACATAAGACTTCTCATTCACTGTGCATGGGTTGACTCTGTTATTTACCCTATTAATTGTACATTCAATAGGCTTTTATATTTTATTTAAAATATTTATTATTTGAAATAATATTTATGACTTTATATCTATCTTTAAAATCTTTTATGAAAACTAATTGATCATTGAAAGTTCACACTCTTACTACTGTACTCCATCTTCCTCATTGTCCTTAGAACTCAGTTAAGCTCCCTTAAGCTAACTATAGGTGGATTTTTTTAGTTTTTAGGCTTGAGAGAAGAAGATAAAATCAATAATACCATTTAATATGTTTTCATAAACCTATCTCACCTCTTAACACCTCATGAAAGCATTATACTTCAATTTCTCCCTCTCATACATGTTTTCCTCATGTGACCACACATAGGCCACCTTAATTGAATATGACTACAGAGGTCTATAAGTCACTTTTATTTCCTTGTACCTAACCTATTTTTATCTTAAATTTTATAATATCCAAGTCAATCTCTATACTTAACTCATCTATCATATCCATCTCATACAACCTCTTTTTCTTGTTGACAAGTCCATCTCTGCATAGAAGTTTGACTAACTGAGCCAAAATATATAGTTGTAGATGCACATTTGGTTCTTGATTTTAGAATGAAAGTCACTCCACTTACCTTATGCTCCCAATATTCCCAAATATCATTGATATCATTTATAACCTTAAAATTTAAAACTACCTATCTCCATGATTCAAAATAATGCTTCTTGAAGTAAGAATTAAAATAGATGACTATTATAGATGTATATTCTACCCTTTTAGGCCTTTGTATGGACAAAAAAAAGATATATTCCATGGTTTTAAACATGATAAATATTATGCAAAAATTTATTATTGACCCACACGCACCCCACCAATTTGGATAAATATTCAAGGATCTTGATAAACATGGAAATAAAACATAAACTTTACCTTTAAAACTACTAATTTACCTTAACGTTTGCTAAATTAGTTTTAAGGTATTCTTCCCTACTGCTAACTTGTACCTTGGTTATCTTATCATAAATTTCATCCATTATAAGTGAATTATTTCACACTAAATATTCATATTAACACCATCATAACACATTTTTTAGAATAACACAGTCTTTTAAAGGTATCTAACATTGTTAACATAGTAATACATAATCCTTACAATGTAATTCAAGCATATAAGGATAAAAATAGATATTTTGATCCTATAATATCATTTTTAATATTTAATACTCTTATTATCATTTGATAAACAACTTCATTCTCTCAAAACAAACTTCTTCATCTTCATGTGTCCTCATAGCTCCTGTCACTTGCCATGATGTCCTTCTAACTTATTCATTAGGCCTACAGGTGTTCTTTTGAGCATTGAGAGAGCATAGTATTAAGACCTCATATTTAAATTCCTCCCAAGTTAAATTTATACTTTTTCATATTTTATAAATCATTTAATATCGTGCTAAACTTAATAAGATACTCTCATACACTAGAAGTTTATTAGATCTACAATTGTACCTTGTGAAAGACCCTATCTCACTCAAGCTATCTCAAGGAAGACCCTCTTCAATATAAAGGTACCTAAACCTTATTTTTAATTAAATATGTGTATCATAACTTAAACATAAACTTAATAAACCTTTAAATATGAATATACATAGCTTATATATCAAACATGCTTGAAAACTACCAAATCTTAATTTCAAGACAAGCAATCAGTTTCCTCTCAAAAGACTCTTTATCAAGATAAATTACATAATTATTATAACATGAAAAATATAATATTTTACCCTTAAATCATCCCATTATATCCATTTTTATCCATCTATATCTGATGTGAAGAAATGGAGGCAAACCTGGCACTTGTTTGGATGACTAGGGCATAGTAACCCCCTTACACTCTTAGCAATTATTCATTAATATAGTGAGATAAATATTTAAAAAATTACACTAAATTGAATTTAATTAGAGTCCCTATCATTTCCCAATATCTTTGGGCATAACTTTCTCTCTCTCCTAATCGTACTAATCAAAAATTGATGGCCTTCCTAAAGCTATCAAGGAAGTCGATATGAAAGATAAGTTAGTTTTCTACATTTTTACACCTAAAAATACTTCCAACCCATGGTTTTGACATTTTCATAAATAGGTAAGGTCTTAAATATTCTTATAGGTTAATTTTACCTTGAATAATTATACAAATAGACTCAAAATAGGCATTTTTAGCACTAAAACTACTAGAATCACTTGAGAAACCTAATGAAAGTGATGCAAAAATTATTCATTGGAAATTTTTGTACTTTAAAAATTAAAACATGTCTTTTTCCTAATATTATACTATAATTATCATGAAAAACCTACTCCATAAAACACAAAGTGATCCAAAATTCAATCAACTAGGTCATGAAAGAATATTACTAACTAGTTTAATCAATTCTAAAGCATGACATGAATTTTACATAAGCCATGAGGCCTATCAAGATGCTATGGGCTCCTTTCATCACTTGAAACAACTAAAATAGGTCAAAAGGTGGATAAATAATCACATGGCCATGATGATCAAAACCTTAAACTCATAGTATTTACCTTAAACTCTACTAATCTAGGTTTTGAATGACCATTTCAAATAAATTAAAAGGAAAACATAGCATCCAATAGGGTAAAAAAATATGAGAAAAAAAATTTCAAGTTATAGGAGTGACATTTTGACCTATGAGGTCAAAATTGTCAATAAGATGCAAATATGGAAATGATATTTTTTAAAATAAAATCAAACCCTAAGTAAATGAGGTTATAAGTGTTAGAGATCATGTAGAAAAAAGGTAAATTTAACAAGGTCAAAACAAATAAATAACTATTGTGTGAAAATTGTGATGAATTTTAAGGAAAAAATTAGGTCTTTAACTGATATCAATAAATAGATGAAACCAAAAAATATTTTGAAAATAGGTATATCAATGTACAAGTGTGTCAAAGTGTGATAAATTTTGTGTTAACAAAGTTTCTAATACCAACATTAGGTGTTTATATTATGGTGGTAATAATCTCTCTAACTCTATGCCCTACTCTTGACATCCATAAGAAGATTTTCCATCTTATGTTTCATTTATTTTTCAATTTATTTAAAATAAGGTAAAATAAATTCAATTAAACTATAATTATAACTACTACACATTACTCATTTCCAAACCATAAATCCACAAAAAAAAATCATTCAAAATACAAGCATAATTACTTAAACTAGATTAAAAAATGCACCCAAATAACCCATTCATAAGTTCATTCCAAGATGAAAATTAATAGATATTCACACAAAGAAATTTAGGCATAAGGTGAAATAGGCCTAATTCAATCACTATAAACTTTCCTAACTTGAATCAAATTTGCAATAATACTACTTTCATGCACTCCTAAAACACTACATCTAAGAACCCCCTTCCAAGAATGCAAAATCCCCCAAATAAGCCCAAGATTTCTCATTAACTATGAAACCTTCCAAAACTCTCCTCCAATAAGAATATTCCACATGGAATCACCCTCTCTAAGGTTTTAACCACCTTTATTACACTTGAAATAAGTTATCCTACAATTAACATGAGCACCTTACACATCCACATGAATCCCTCCAAAACATTAACTCCACCTACATGATTCACTTGCACGCTTAACCTCCTAAAAAAATATTAACTCTTCTTACACTTAGACTTTCCAAAGTAATTTATGGTGTATAATTTTTCTAAAAAAACTTCTATATCTCTTCACTCTACCTCCACCTACCCTATACCTACAAGTCCTAAGCCCCAAAAAACACATATGAGATGGATAACTTGTTATTTTGGTAACTTTAGAATTAACCTTATTCAAAAATCCAATTTTCAATTTTAGAGAACCTTGTGGGTCCCTCAAATACCCAAAATTGCATGGATACCTAAGAAATGAAATGTTAATCATCCCTTAAGAATATATTTAATCAACTTAACAATTTAATAAATATGGGCTTTAATAAAACCTCATAACCAATTTTGATCAACTTTATATAATGTGTGCCATGTATACATAACAAAGGATACAATAACAAGTTTATTAGATTCACTTTCCCCTAATGTTTATGATTTTTTTAGGAAGGTTTAATAACATACATGATATTAAACTTAAATCAGACATCACATAGTCCTCTGCAATTTGAATGGAATTTTGAGTGGGGATTTTTTTACCTCTTCTGATTGAGATATGAAGGTGTAACTACATGAAATTTTCCTAAAACCTTCATTTGATACAATATGTTGATGCACAAATGATAAAGTATCAATGGATGACTTCATCATAAATGTGGCAACAAAAATGGAAATGGTTCACTCAAAATTTAGTTATGAATTAGATTCTCTCTCTCTCTCTCTCTCTCTCTCTCTCTCTCTCTCTCTCTCTCTCTCTCTCTATATATATATATATATATATATATATATATATATATATATATATATATATATATATATATATATATATATATATGTATGTATGTATGTATATATATATATATATATATATATGAAATGGCTATGGATGATTTGGTATAATAATATTCCCTATTACATAATTCACACATAGGCCAACCCTAAGAATAGTAACAAGTTATAATTAAGGCAAATGAAATTATAAAATGATGAAGGATATAAATTATGAGTCCATTTTTCTATCCCAATAAAAATAATAGGTGCGATGATGAAATAGTAACATAACAATGTGTGAAATTAGGTTTAGGTCTAAAGTTAATAGATTTAAAATAAATGTCATATACATTTGGAGAGCTTAAAGACCAAATTAAGAGTAGTGTAGGATAGAAGAAGTCCTAGAGATAAACAATTATATACATGTAGTAAATATGACAAAATAGGAAAAGAAAACACCATGAAAAAGGGTCTTGTACCAAAAATAGGTGTTTATATATTTCTTCAATGTTAAATTTATTATTTAATGTTAAAAATTAGTCATTCTCAAAACTTGAGAATCATTAATGTATTAAAGGTGTGTATAATTTATGTTTGACATTTTGTTTAGTCGTTATTGTTTGATAAAACCATAAATGGGATCCTATTGATTTTTTTACATTTAAAAAATAATGTTTGGTAGGAGAGAAAATTTAATCCTTTGGAATGCAGATAATTCATTTTTGGCTAGCACCTTATGAAATTTACTCTTTTTAAATACATATAAATTGACTCTCACTCTACCTTATCTAAAATTATTTAATTTTATATAAGTAAGATAATCAAAATCATACTTTATCTTATAATCAAGATCATACTTTATCTTATCTTTAAAAAAACTATATATTCACATATTTGCCAAAGCATTTCAACCAATTTTTTTTCTTTTATATAACATATGCTTCCAATACATATGGGATACAAGTATTCTAAGTAACTCATTTCAATTGTTTATTGAATTTACCGAGCCATTGGGTTTTTGGAAGAATAATATCTATCTATTCATGATATTATCACTACCTCTTCTTAATTTAGGTCATTTTATAAATATTATTCTTCAACTTTATTTTGGACATGCCATTTAAGTTGTAATTTCATGAATAATTTCAACCTAAATAATTAAAAATATTATTTATTTATTTTAAGTACATTTTTCCATGCATGCTCACCCATTATTGAGGGTGATATCTTAATTTTTAATAATTTATATTTTTTTAATATTTGAGATTCTTATATTGTGTACTTTCAATCTTGATAACTTACTTTGATCATTTTTTAACATTAACAATACTCTTTTACTTATTATAACTATATTTTATCTCTCAATATTTTTCTTGATTTTTTAAAAAATGTTTAGAATTACAACTTATCACAAATGATAAAGTAGTAAATAAGTAATGAAATGTGACCATAATATGATTATGGTATAGAATATAAAATTTTAACATTTTTTGGTAGTATGATATTTTTATAATTTATTCTAGTAATGTCCACGTTATTATGAAAGGCTTTATAGAGATCATTTTGAGAGTCAACCCTTTTGCTCCCACCTCTACCCAGATTGAATTATGCTTAGTCCTAGTACACAAATTGGGTTCATACCTTTCTATAGGATAACTCTTTTTTTCCTTTACATAACTTATGGAAGAATTTTTTTGTATCTAGTGTTCCTTTGGTCAATTATAGTTTCATGAGGCTCAAGGGTTAGACCTGCTTCATGATAGGGATTGTGATCCCAGGCTTCATTACCAGATAAGGATGATGGAATGAAAAATGTTACACTTCTTATCTAGATCTATGTTTCATTAGATTGTCTTGTGCCTTGGCTATGCCTAGATCCACATTTACTGAATAGATGGTGCTAGGGTTTTCACCCTTAGCTACCTAAATGGAAATTTGGATTGAGGTTTTTAGTATCCCTAGGCTATTTTGTGAGTTTTTTGTGGCCATGAGGCCTATTTTGTTATTTTTCCTAGAGGTTGAAATGGGGCTACACAAATTTCTATAAGTTTCCTTCAAGCTCTTCTTATGGCTTTGTTTTCTCAAGTGAAGATCAAGGAAATATAAGTTTTATCTACCAATGAGCTAGTTTCATGATTTCCTTTGCATTTCATCACTTTATTTTTTGGTTGTCATCCTCTAAAAATTAGATGTTTTCATCTATACCAAGTCTTTGTCATATTTGATATTTTGAGATGGAATAAGTTTTTTTCAAGGTATAAATATATTTAACTATTAAAGGGAAGATTAGGCAAGTCTCCCAAGTATTGGTTGTTGAGGGTTTGTAAATAGGCTATTGGTCTAGTTATTGGTTTGTTGTTATTTCACTTATGGAGTACATTGACCTAATTATTGGTGAGAATATATTATTGGTGACAATATTTTATGATTATATTTTTTCAATTTATTATAGTGCCTCTATTGAGGCTATTAGAGGAGTGAGTTAGGGTTACAACTCTTAGTGTTGCAGGTTGTATCTTATGATTCATTTTTTCTAGTGTAGATCATGATATTAAAATTAATTATCTTTTGGAAAGATAACTTCTTATTGGTTTGGACATAATCATTAATATAGATATATGTTGATAAAGTATTTTTTAATTGGGTGGTGATGGTGATCTGACGTTTGGGATTGTATGCACTACTTATTTATGATCAGGCTTTGTTGTATTTATTTTAGTGTTGCATATGGTACATTGATGGATTGTTGAGAGTTTGTTGATATTATTTTGTTCTACCATGAAATCCATATTGTATGTTATTAATTTTCATTTCATATCTTTTATTTTATTATTTCAAGTTGGGGGACCTATCAAAACACTCACTTCCAATTTATAGCTCTAGTTTCAAAAGTGTTTACACGAATCAAATAAAAAAATGAAAGGATTTATAGAATAGAATTTTAATTATGATCTAATAATATGTTTGAGACATTTTAAAAATATATATATCTATAATATCTCCATGCATTTGTAATCTATATCAACTACTTAGAGATTTTCTCAATAATTTTTATGGCCCCAAAATTGATCATCTAAAGGCTAAATATTACTTTTTAATTTTATTTTTTCTATTTAGAAAAACATATTTGTTTTTTTTTAATTGGGCATGAAAATTTAGTTTTAATTCACCCTTGATATTTATTTATACATGTAAATAATAAGGAATAGTTCTTTTTCCCATTTGATCTTGCATGTAAGTTACTAAAAATAACAAGTTTCAATAACTAATAAAAATAAAAAGTTCAATTAACTCTAGGATTGAATTTTATTTTAAAAAGATTTTAGTTATGGATATCAAATATATCATTGAGTTGTGAATTATTCAAATATTTTTTATGTGTGGGATAGGATGACCAAAAAAAAAATCTCTCCCTATAGACTAAGATACAAATAAGGTCATAACAATAGAACTTGCATATACTTGGATAGTTAGTGATGTCACTCAGGGATCCATACATCTAGTAGAGGATAATTTACACTCAATATAAAATGTATAGGATTCCAAATACTATGCCTAAGATATGGGTTATGGTTCTAACTATATCCCAAGATAAATCAATTGGCATAGAAATGATAAAAAAGGGTGTAACAAGGATATAATAAGGATATTTCATGGAAGGAAATGATGAACAAGGTAACCTAGATTCAATATAACTATAAAATACTAAAATAATAATAAATTAAGTGGTGACATGGTTACCCAATGGGTGGCCTATGCAACCTATGGTGATAATGGCAAGTCTAAATAACCATATAGTTATACTTGTGTATTCAGTATAAGGAGGAGAATAATTAAGGACATACAAACATCCATATATTTTTAAACACATAAAATTGGTCAAAATTA
>JARHVA010001933.1:0-40000 GCA_037957365.1 Torreya grandis | reverse complement strand
ACCTTATTGATGACAACACTATTAAGGGAAGCACACCCATAATGGAATCAAGGCCATAACAGAATGATAATATAAAGCTTAAATTTTTTATTAATCATTTCCCAACTATGGTTCAATAGAGTATATAGATAATTCAAAATTACATTATCTGTATAATGCACATCCTCATCCTAAGACATATGGAAATCCAATAAATGAAATTATTGGAATATTTAAAAGGACCTTAGCATAAAATCCCATGATCACATTTCATGAAGGTGAAATCAATGATGATTCAGACATACATGCACTTTTTATTTTAGCATACATAAATAAGAAACATATTCACAGTGTCATGATTGACAATAAATATATTAAAAATGCATGTACAATGACACTTATTTACAATTTTGGATACACAAAGCAATATTTATAAGCTACATCAAATTTATTCAAATAATTTGATGAAAATACATGTGATACTATGGTACATATAATAATACCTCTCTAATTTGATTTAGCAACAATGGTTACTCCATTTCTAGTCTTACCAAGTACATGGGTCTTCAACATGTTATTAGGATGCCCTTGGATATATAAAAATTGAGAAATAATATCTACAATCAGTAATAATTTTTCCTTCTCCCCCAACACCACCATAGTTTATTGTGGCCCCTATTCAAGAGCACCATCAAAATATAATTATGGTGTTCCTCCAAAGTGATGTACAAATATAATTAGTGCACCCATCCAAGATCATAACATAGATTTATCTATGACACATATACAAAATATTTATATAAAATAATTTTAGGGGAAAAAGTAATACCATCCCATGTTGAAAGATTCATATCAAAGAGTTAATCAAGGTTAAAAATCTCATACAACATGTCTTAAGTAAAAACCTAAGATAACTCAACATATTCCACAATAAACAAAAAAATGTTACAGACTTAACCATGTCCTCCACCTTCTATAGTTTCAAATGTGGCAACCAATTATATTATCAAATATCATAATAATTATGATATAACACTTAATATTTTTTCAGATTTAGAAACATCTACATGTAGCATTCCTCATCCATGAAAAATTAGGATTTAACTTTATGATCCAATCACACACTATAATCCTCTTATTGATGGGATAATAGGCTAGTTTCTTTTTTAAAATATAAAAAATACAAAAAAATAAAATATTTTAAAAAAATTAAAAAATAACATATTTCAGTAATACAAAAACATTCAAAATATTTTCAAACAATAATAAATCAGCACTTAAACATGACATGAGATGCTAATTACTTCTTTTTATATGTTATTTATCATATATGTTGGTAGATATCTTACTCTTTTATATACACACATAAAATTTAAGAGGTATTTGAGTGTAATGTAGGACATATATTACATATGAAATCTTATATGTTGGACTCGTTTCTAACCAGTGGTCATGCCTATGGTGAGGGCATCTTCTTTTACAGGTTACACTATAATAGTTTTTATCTATCTATGACATTAAATGAATATTATTCTCCATATCTTACAAGTACAGTGCTAAATCATTCATATTATATACTGTGTTACATTTATATGCTACTCTAATAGCAATATGACATTGATACATATGAATAGAATAAAGTATTTTTCACTTAATCTCTACTACATTGATGTTGTTTATTTTCTTGCTTAATAAGATTAAGAATGCTTGATTATTATGTGTGGCCCTTGGCCTTTACCTTAAAATTGATTAACATCTCTATGAGATCTTTGTTTGGTATGTATAATATTTGAATGCATCCATCTCTTATTGACCTTGGCCTTATATGTGAAATATTTACTTATACAACATTTGAACGTGTCCCTTGAATATGTAGACACTAAATATGAATTATATAGCACCTCAATCTTGTATACTTGGTAAGAACTTCTCATGGCTGTAAATTTTAATTATAAAACCTTCATGTTTTTTAAAGGTTCACATCTAATATATCTAGTGCCTATTTCTTATCTCTTAAGTTTGATAATATGTTATTTTGATGACCAGGCCTTCTATGCTACTCAAAATTTTATAAACCTACTTATTATTATATTTGTAAGTCTTAGACATATACTTATTTTATATATTCTTGGACACTTAAATCCCATCCAAACACCTATATTAATTTTAGTTTCATGTGCCAAACTCAGTGTCTCGTGCCCTGAAGTCATCAAATTTTTAATTGTAATGTATCCATATGGTTGGCCTAAATGATTTAATGCAAGATATTTATAAAATGGATTGATATATACAAGATCAACCCTCATTCATTCCTCACATATCATATACCTATCAACTCATAAGGTAACTTACCAAAAGCATTCAAGTGATAAAATCTTCCCTATTATTTCCTATTTCAATATCATTCATAGGGACATTTCATCTATAGGTCTGATGTACTAAAGGAGAATTCCATGAGCCATATTTTCCATGTTACAAGTCAGGTCACTCTATGTACTTTATTATCACATATTTCATCTTGATACACCCACAAGCTAACACATAAGGGATAACTACATAAATCTGAATCCCTCTTCAGAGTATTGTCTATGTAGGTAGCACCTATTAATAGAGAGGCCTTGGGTAGATCGACATCGTGTTACTAATAACCCCTTTTTTCCCATAGTCACCCCAAGGGTAAAGAAGCTAGGGTTTGATAATTTTACAAAGAGTGATAGCCTATGCATGAGATCTAAACACACTGGAGTAGATATGACATAAAACTAAGATCACAAGTGATCACACCCATATATAGTTGATATTCCATACTAGACATCTAAATCCAAGTTAGATAGTAGCATTGAAGTAACCATCCAAATATGATGCAAGTATCTAAGGCCACATAATATAAATTTATAGACAATGATGATTATTTTAGGATCCTGATCTAGTCCACTTCTATCCTATTTTAGCCTACATTTTCATGCATATAGTAAACTAGATAAGTAATCTTATTTGTGATTCATTGCAATATCAATCAATAGTTGTAATCTCCATTTTTAGCATATCTTAGCATTTAGATTTATAATATTATATATTTAAGTTTGAAATTAATCGGCCTATTATAGATTTATTTATCACCATTTTGCTTATGCATGTCTATATTCTTAACCCTATTATATATTGAATCATCTTTGTTTAGGGTTAAACATTTGGTGAACCTATCTATTTATGCAAACCCTATCTTATCCTAAGGTATTCACCCTTCTAAGGGTTTTTATTATTGTATTTTTTAAGTTTTACTTTATCATTTGTATGTAACCTAGGGGTAGCCCTAGATTAGTTTATGTTTCTATCAAACACATATAACTACCTATTTATCTAAATAAGATGGCTCAAATTAATGAATAAACACATCCTACACCTAATGAAGATACCAATAATGAAACTAAACCATATACTAAATAATTTATCATAGAAATTGATTCTAAGAATGAAAAGTATGAACATGAATAGATAAACCAAGAGTAAGTACAAGCTTTTGCTATGTTTTGACATCATATCTAGCAAACCCCAAATGATCTTGATGAGATCCTAAGAACCATATTATAAACTAAAAAATAAAAAACCATAGATGAACAACCAGGTCCATATATTGATCATGTTATTAGAGTTGTGAGTCATCCCCATATACCAACAACCCTCCCCTTCAATAAATCACCATTGCATACTTATAAAGGGGGCATATGATATGTGTTCACACCTTTTTTCTCTTAAAATACTATTGTTACATCTCACATGGGAATCTTTAATACTCCAATCAATTACAAATTTTAATTTCTATACCTATTCAACATATGGGTGTACATCTTTTGGTTACTTCCCAAGCTTCAAGCCTTAATGACTAAGAGGTGAAAGATCTTGTCCAAAATATACATATATTTTAAGATAAGGTTACAAATATTGAGAAAAATTACACAAAATCACATAATGATATTAATTCATAAGAGGTGTTTCATAATATTCTTACACTTAATATATCTTTTCAACCCTTTCCCACTAGATTTGTTGCACCTAAGTTCACATTTTATGATGGCAAGGTTGATCTTGAACAACATCTTCAATATTTCTATGCAGCATGCTTTGATTATGCCTGCAATGATAAAATTTTGACTAAACTATTTCTAAGGATCCTCAATAACTATGCTCTAAGGTGGTTTTATGATTTACCAATCCAAACAATAAATGCATTCAAGCCTCTTTTAGATCATTATTTGGCACACTTCTCTATCAATATTACTAAAAAGGTTTCCTATGCCCAAATTTCCAATATCAAACAAAGAACCAATGAATCGATAAATGAATATCTTAAGGTATAAGACAATGTTGGCTAAAATGACCAATCTCATGGTAGATAAAGAGATTCAATACATCTTCAAGTAAAATTTGCTTTCGCCATTACATGAGTCCATTATATTCAAAAAAATTAGATATTTAAATTACTTATGTCATATTATTCATGATCATGAAATGTAACTTATCTCATTTAAAAAACTTAAGTATATATCAAACACCTTGATTACATCAAATACAAAGCTATTAGGTAAATTACACAAAGCCAAAAAAGGAAACAACTACCATGGTTAATGTGGTGTCACAACAACCTAATTGGCTTGTCTTATCCAATGCAGTAAGGAGATAATTTACATGCTTACTTGAGTCTCCAATTTCGTTACTTTTGAAGCTTGTGGATTGTTACCTCATATCTCTCCCTCATCATATATAGGTTTATATGACTCAACCTATACCCAAAGGATATGATGCCAGTACTTATTTTGACTTTCACCAATACCTTAGGCATTCTACAATATAGTTTTTTAACTTGAAGCATAAAATTCAATACTTTATTGATGACCAAAATATTACATTTGATTATCCTCCAAAAGAATCAAGTTCACAACCTAGTGATCACCAGAATTAGAAAATATTTAATAATCCTTTGCAAGACCATTCTTAGAAGGAACTATAAGTGCAAATGGCATATAATGCACATTTTTGTCCATCACATTATGGGCACCCATTATATGGGGTTATTAGTACTTTAAAATGGTATACACATTCTATGGTTCAAATACTTCTATTACATTTGATGATAATGAGATTGTGTATAATGAGTTAGATATTCATTCAAGTATACATTGATCACCAACTTATACATAATGTTATGATTGATAATGGTACAAATTATAACATTTACACCATGAAATTGCTTATTCATTTAGGTTATACACATGATGATTTACATCCTTCAACTAAAATAGTTAGATAATTTGAATGGACCTTACAATAGGTTATTGGTGAGATTGACTTACCTTTAGAGGTGGGTATAACTCATATGGTTACTACCTCTTTTGTTATACCCTACATATGTGTCTTTGATATGTTATTGGGATGACCTTGGATACATACACTATGAGTACCACCTTCTACAATGAATTGGTGTGTTAAATACATTCATGACAATAGGGTAATTATAATTTCTAGAATCCCATATGAACATCCACTTGAACACAAAAAACTTATACCCATGTAGTTAATTATCAAGCCTACCAAGGTTAATCCTCTGTGAAAGGGTAATAAAAAAGAAATCCTAGAGACCATTGCATCAAAGACATGTAGTGGATTCCATGAGATATTTATCTACTATATACCATATTCAAATATATATAACACTTAAACATGTTCCTATAACTGCTACTTCAAATAAACCTTAGAGTATTCAATGATGGGTTCCACAAACCCCTACTCCTTCTATTGTCTCCTCATGACCATAGAATCATATTTTACATATGCAGAGCATTACATATCCTACAGTGCTAGATTTTACACCTATACATGCTCCTTGGTAGTACCAATAGTTTCTTACACTTGGTTCCTAGTGGGAGATACCTATGAGCATCCTTTAGATGATATCATAGGACATTATTTTCATATCCAATATTCAAATACCAAGAAAATTAAAAATCCAAAAATATTTTTAGATTTTACAAGTTTTATTAGCTACTTGGCATACATGTTAGTTTGATGTTGGTAGATAGCATGTCATCTATTTCTATATAAACATGTTCCATGCATATTTTGAGTGTGATACAAGCATACCTAGGCACATGATCTATGCACTTTCAAATTTTGGGCCTTCTCTCTACTCATGTCATTTGGACATTGGGGCATCTACTTATTTGATCATGATACATCTAGGTTATATCATTCTATGATCATTTTTCATTATAACATTTTAGCTTATATACTTACACGTGCCTTTATGCATACTTATATCTTTTTTAGTATAATTGATATGTTATATACTTTACATTGTTTGCTAACACATATATCTAAGGACTAGTATTATATGTTTATGTTCATTACTTATGTCTCACATTTTCATTTATGCACTTCCTTGAGTGTCTTATCTTAAATTATATTACTTATTTGATAATTCGAATATGTTTCATTTATTTTGGCCCTCATGCCTATGTTTGCCTATTGTCAAATTTTTATGTGTCATAGTTTGTTGTATGTGGACATTTTAATATGTAATTTCTTGCTTTGTAGACATTTGACTAAGTCTTGTCCTTCTAATTGTGTAGCATTTGAATATTCCCAATGTATGAGGTTTCCTTGGACCATTTATTTTGTATTTTTTTTCTCTTTTTTGTGTGCTTGATTATTTGTTAATCTTATACTATTACTATGTAGATGTTTCCATGATTCACATCATGCATCTTAAGACTTAATGTGATCAAATATTATGTACCTCATTTTTATATCTATGTAGACATGATACCCTTATATATTACATGATACATTCATAGATTATATACTTATCCTTTTTAGGTAAGGTGACTACTATTTTATAATTCTCCTCACCTCAAAATGGGGTCCATATTGGTGGGGGCATATCCTAGAGGAATGACTTCTATTGATAAGTTTGACCTCCCAAGTCAAATTATCACCCCTATAGTTTGAAAATTTATTTATCATGCTTGATTACCTTGTTGATATATATGTTGGTTCTTTAGTTTCCTTGTAATGGTCACTCAGAACCTTGATTAGTATGGTTTAAGGTAGATTTGATAAGTTTAAGGTTGTGTTCATCATAGTTATGTATATGTCTAGTCACTTCATGACATGTTTCAAGTGGTTCCAAGTGATGAAATGAGTATATAGTGTCTTTATAGGCCTAATCTCATGTGTAAAGGTCATATCATGCTTTAAAAATTATCAAATAGGCTGGTGATATTTTTGGCTAACATCATAACCTAGCTATGCTATATTTTGGATCATTTTATGGCTTATAGAGAAGGTTTTGCAATGTGATGGTAGTAAATTATTATAAAAATGTTTAAAAACATCATGATACATCTTTTAAGACATTTAAATGTCTTATAAACACTTTTTTTATCATTTCCATTAGGTTTATTAAGTGATTATGGCATTTTTAGTGCTAAAAGGGGCTCTTTTGAAGTTGTGTGTACAAGTTTCCAAGGGATAGTTGACCTTAAAGTAATTTAAAGATTTAATTTATAATACTTAAGTTAAAATCCATGGTTTTTAGGAACTTTTAGGTGCTAAAATGAAAAAAACATTATTTCCTCTCTTAGCGACTTCTTTGGCAGCTCAAGGAAGGTTAGTTGTTTTTTATTAGTATGGCCAGGAGAGAGAAGGTAAGGTCAAAATATATTGGGAAATGATAGGTAAAATAATGATATTTAAATTTATTTCATTGGTTTTATATTCATTTCCCCATCCTTAGGAACAATCATTAAGAGTGTAAGGGGGTCATATGTCTTATTCATCTAGATAAGTCTAGGTTTGTCTTTGTTTCTTCACTTCAAAACTCTATGGAGGAAAATGGTTATGGTGAGGTGATTTTAGGGTCACATAGGACCTATTATATGTTTTATTAATCAAGTACCTTGTTTTTATAATGGTTTTTGGTATAAAATTGGTTGCCTATGTTGATTTTTGAACATACTAGCGGCTAAGAAGCACATTTTTGTTTGATAATTGAGTGTCTTCATATTCAATGGTTCTCAAATTTATGTCAGTTAAGATACACCTATTACCTTAAAAAAATCATATTCATCCACGTTTAAGGATGTATTCCTTGAGATAGCATATAATGAGATGGGTTTTTGGCAAGGTGCAGTCATAAAAACATGAGTTCTTGATGTAAAAAGTTCTTAAGGAGGTCAACAAATGATCTTAGAAAGAACCTAGATGGTGATAAAAAAATCATCTTAAGAAGATAGTTCAAGTTATGTCTCAAAGGCCATGCTCTCTTCAGACTCAAAAGATCACTCATGGGCCCAACTACATATACTTTTCCCCATGGACTTTAGTGAATAAGGTAAAGAACAACATGGAAAATGACAATGAACAGATGGGTCATGAAGATAAAAATTTTGGTGGAAGAGAATGAGGTAATTTCACATCACTCTCTAAGGTTTTTCAAGGTGACATCAAGATAAAATCAAGAATGAGTAGAACACCATTGAAATATTTTCAAACTAGGGTCTCAAGGAGGTGTTGGTTTGTTTTATGATCTTCTACTTGGTGTGTTTGATCATGAAGACAACCAGGGTCAAGCAATCAAATTTGTTTCACCAAAATTCCACACAATGATTTACAAATTAGGATCAAAAATGAGGTCATTAAATCACACTTTAGTATTGTTTAAAGTTTGTTTACAAAGTTTAAGGTAATAAGATGTCTCCACTATTTATAAGCTTTAAGATTGGTTTAAGCACTCTTCAAGATCATATCAATATTTATCAAAACTAATTCCTAATACATTTCACCCTTCGAACACCAATAAAGAGTTTATTTTCCCATTTGGGAAGATTAAGGTCAATTTGTAAACTTTGAGGTTTTGGTCTTAAGTTTATTTCAACCTGTATAAGCCTAGATAGATATTGACCTATGTAGAAAATTTAGGTTAAATACTCTTATGTTAGGATAAGTAAAGTCATACTGACAAGATGTTAAAGACATGCCACATATTTTATTTATCTATACAGATAATGATCAAAAGGAACTTAATGATCACCTATAGTAGTGTCTTCAAGTTTTGTTGATGACTATGCTCTTGTATTAGAAAAGAGGTCTTATGTTTTGTAACTTTAGGATAAAAAGCTTTATAAACCTAATTTAAGCAACCTTAAATATGTGGGATATGAATATAAAAGGTGCTAATGATCATACTAAATAAATTTCCATTCTAGGTATGTAGTTAAGACCTCACATGGTTACCTACATTTTTGTTTGGATTATTCAAGTCACCTTCAAGCATGGAGAAGGAAGATGTAATGTTTTGTTTGGAAACTTTAGGTTCTAAATGAGTGATAAAGATATATGTAAATCCTAGAAACTAATAAGGTATTTAAAAATGTATGAAGAGTGATATAAGAATAAATCATTCAAAGCTTGGTATATAAAATACTCTTAACCCAGTCAACAACTACAAATAACTAAGTTTCTCAAGATTTTAAGGTTACAGGTAATGGAGAGGATTTTTATTATTTACAAAAGTTAAATATGTTAAGAAATTATGGAGTGTTTCATAGCCTCATCTAAGAGTATGTTAGTATGTTAAAGTTAAAACAAGACTCACTTGAACCCCTGTAATCACAACATAGTTATCCTCTACATCCCTAATTGAAATGTCAATTCACGTTAAAACATTGAGGAGAAGAGACTAGATTATAAATTGATGTTAGAGATTAGAAAGATAATTAATTATGTTGGTTAGAAATGTTTAAACCTACTAATGATCTTGATAAACATCAAATAGTGCTTTATAAAGATCCCATCCTAAGTGTATACACATAATATTTTCAATTTTTATCAAATATTGATGCCTTCTATCTTGTAGAAACCTCTTGAGTCTCAATATTTATAATTACATGCCTCAAGGGGTGTACTAGGAAAGGGGTGGGAAGATCATTAGTTTATTTTTAGGATTGTTGTCCCTTTTTCCACTTGTTATCTACACACTTGTCTCCTGAAAACCATTCCCCTAAGCTTGTTCTTCTCTCTTATATACTCATCCAATCATTTCCCACCTTTCATCCCACTTTTCCTAAACCTAAAACCCCTTTCAATAGTTTATAATACTACATAGACTAGGTTGACCTTGTACTCTTATTAGTAAAATTACTTTAGGTTCTAGTTTGGCTCTTGGCTAACCTAGCCTGTGACCTAGTGAATTTTATCAATATCAATACTAGGTCAACTGGGTTGACCCTATCATCCAAAAATTTAGGAAGGGATTAGGGTTAAATATGCCTATATATAAAATATAATTTTTCCATTATTTAGAAAAGAGAAGAATAATTAAGAGATATTTTACATCTTTTTATCCTCCATTCTACTTGAGGAGAAACCTTAGGGTTTCATACTTTCTTTGGATATATGGATCTTGTCTTAATGATAATTATTTTGGATGCATTTTATTGCATGATTTTACTTGATTGGAGGATTTTAAACCATCCATAGTATTATTTTTGTGATAATATATCCCTTAATTGGGTTTAGTGGATCCACATATTGGTCATGTTCCTGATTATCTAATGTATCCCCAAATGAAAGTGTAAGTATGATCTATCTTCTCTAAGTTAGCATTGATTTATAGACTTGATGTATTTATGATTTCATACATTCTAGTGAACCTAAAATAAATCTAACCTTTGTAGGTTTTCTTTCAAATTTTTCTAATTTCTATCATTTTATTTATTATTTTTATATATTTTTAATACTAGATCAACAGGGCTGATATAGTTTCTAACTTTTGTGCACAAGTTTAACACATATTTTCATCAAAAATTACTATGTTATATTTGTCCAAACATTCATTAGATATAGGTAACTAGGTCTAATAGGTTGACACAATCATCTTATAGACTTAAAAAAAACATACTAGGTTGACATGGTTGATATAGTCATCTTAATACCTTCCAAAAAACATATTAGGATGAATAGGCTAGTATAATCATCTTACAGGTTTTTAAAAAACAGACTAGGTTGATAAGGCTAGTATAATCATCTTCACAGGCTTTAGCAAATAGGGAATTGCATAACTAGGTTAACCAAATCAATATAGTTGGTAGATTTTATAACATTCAAGGCACTTCAACATCAATCTCACATTCTTCAGCATATTCCAACCCACCAAGGTTATTTTTTCTCTGTCTCTTTCATTTTAGTTCATTCTTATAGTTCTATTTTGAATATTTTTTAGTCTTTAAAATTTCCCTTATACAACAAACTAGGTTGACTTTATTGACCTAGTTCTATATTTTGTCTTTTATTTGAAAGATTAGGTCAACCCTATCAACACATTTTTCAAATACCCTTGCTTTAGAAGTATAGTAGAGACATTGTCAGCTTTTTTCTATAATTTTTGCATACATTTTCATCTAAAGTGACACTATATTGTGTTTCAATTTGAAACTAACATCTATATTCTAGTAATTACTTCACACTTTCACGTTTAGTTATTTTCATGCTTAGATTAGATCACAGTCTAATTAGGTGGTTTTTTAATATACTATTTAGTTTCACTATTTTCTATTTCTTTCACACACTACCAAATCACATAATTTCAAAACACATTTAAATAATTATCCAACCAAGGACTACCTACTTAGATTTCATCACCAAGGGGGAATTCGACTTGGTTTTTTGGCCAAGTATAAACATGTTGTTAATAGTATATATTGGAAAAGCACCCAAAACCCTTATCATTATAGGATTATGAATTGAAGGGGTAGACCACAATACCAAGCTAGCACCATTGCCAACACAGATCCCTTTTAGCCTAAACATCTTGAAACTATTCATAGATTGCTTTTTAGTTCCTTACTTTTAGCTAAATTTTCTATCACATTTAAAATAACACACTAATAATCTAAAAACATTCAAGATGATCACTTAGTTATCACTTTATCTTCAATTTGGTTGCTTAGTCTTTGCTCATTAATGTTGTATTACAAAAACTAACATTGGCTAGCATTGGTGCAAGGTTTTGTGTTATATGCCTCAATTAAATCATCCTCACTAACCCAATTTATTTTGTGTTTACTTCCATTTCTTTCATTAAAGTATATTTCAAAAAAATCCCTATTTTAGTACACTATCATTATGTTTGACATAGTCTCTTACAGACTATTTATTTTCCCTACCTATAGTATTGAGTCAACTTGGTCAACCCAGTATTCTTCTTTGCCTCTAAAGATACATTACTAAGTCAACCCTATCAATTCTATATGTTTATCAGGCTATTTTTTATCCTAGGTTACAATACTAGGTCCACCTTGTTGACTCTATATCCTTATTCACCTAGTTTTTAGACCCTATTTCTAGTACAAGGTTGAATTAGTCAACTATGTACTCTTATGTTTTCCTTTATATTTCCTTGATTTCACATCACCTTTTATTTTCCCAATATCCCTCCTTAATCATTAAATTCCTATTTGAAGATAACACTGAGATGAATTCAGTGGATATGATGAGTCTTACCAACCCTAATTGGTTCCCTCATAAGTAGCTTGTGGCTCCTATCATGGATGAAAGCAATGTTCATATATCCACTGGCATAATAAACTATGGGGTACCTCCTCATTCTTATTCACTTCTCAATCCTCTATTCTCACTTTAAGATCAACTTGAATCAGATTATACACCATAAATTCTCTTCTTCATCTTTGAGTTTCCTCAACATCGAGGAAAGGATCCTTTTACCATTTACCAACTCATGATAAGTGGTCAAATAGAATATCCTTATTCACCTTCTCCCATGTTATCACATGGATTTGGGGATACTAAATTATTTGCTTATCATCCTCTTCCCTCTATTTTAACCCCTTCTTATACCATAAATTCTTATTCTTTGACTTTCTCTACCTTCATGCCTAGTATCTCTACTAACATGGTAGGTTCTCCATCTAGTGGGCCTCTTCCAAGACCCACTCTTCTCATTTCTTCCACTAGTGTATCATTTTCTACCCACAGTAATCATTCCTCTAGTGATACTTCTTCTCATCCCTTTACTAGTCCATCTTTTGACACAAGTAAATTATTCTCGTAGTGTCTCACTTACTAACAGTTCTTCTCAAGCTCCTAATAACACTCATAGTGGTACCCAAACCACTACTTCTAATTCTAATGCTTCAAATAATGCCAATAATCTAACCCAAACCCATCAATTCTTATTATAAATTCTTAATAAAATGAATGATTTTCAAGCTAATAATGAAAATCAAATGATGAAAATGCAAATTCACCTTATCCATATTCAAACCCACCCTCAATAGATGTCATGGGGCATGCATAATCAAAATGCTCCCCCACCTCCTCTTCAGGATTCCCATGGTAATCTTATCCCTCAACCTCTTCTTTTCAATAATGTAATCAAACATCTTCAAAATGAGACTCTTACATATCAAATTATTAATATTGATATAGGAGGTATCACCCCTACCATTTCTTACAATGGGTCAATTGATCCTACAGTTCATCTAAAAACATTTGGAAATCTATATAAAGACTGGATCAAATTAAATACCTTTGTTGATACCAAGATATTAGCCAAAACTATCATGGGTGATGCTTTAAATTGGTATAAAACACATAAAACTCATTCTATTACTAGGTTGGAAAATTTACTAAATGCTCTAGTCCAAGAGTTCCAAACTAGTGATCTTCCTGAGAATACCTTGGCCCATTTTATAAATTATAAGTAACTTTAAACTAAAACTATCTAATATTTTCTTAAATTATGGAATACTTTTTCTAACAAATGTGAACATATCATGGCAAATGACAACCTCTTTCATCTCTTTACCAATGCTATTTTTCCTAAGTTGTAATATCAGGTTCAAACTCTCTCTCCACATACATAAGAGGAGGCCATGACCAAATAAAGTGTCAATATTTCCTTAAGCATCAATTTGAGCCATCCCAACCTTCTACGGGTACTCGCATGTTATTAAATAATAACAATCATCATACTACCAATGATGGTGACATGAAATCTTATGATACCATTCACAATATCTAAGCTGTTGTTCCTAACCAAACTTTAGAACAAGCTTCCCCTCCTAACCACATCACCAATCCTCATTTCTCTTCAACCAAAAATATCAATGTTTACAAACCTTTATCCTTGATAGAATTACTAAAACATATACCAAGGCCTCTCTAATAAGAAATTGATCCCACTCATCCTATGAAATCTTGGTGTGATCCTAATAAATTTTTTTGGTTTCACACTAGTTGGGATCATTCTTATGAGACTTATAGGTAGCTTCATAATTTTTCTATGGATTTCCTTCTTGGTCCCAATTTTGACCATGATTCTATCATTCATCAATGCCAACAAGCCTATGACATTACTTCAAACACTATGAAACTCATACTAAATCTCAAGTTTTGAATCAAGCTAATGCTCATTTGGCCATCTATAAAGATACTCTTCCAAATCACCAAGACACACAAGATAAACCTACCCCTTCTACCAATAATGTTGACAATACTATTAACCCAAATCCTAAAGATAATTTGGTTAATATGAATATAATGCGAAGGGTGGTTGCTTTCATTGATGTTCAATCCATATAAATATAATCATCCCACATATTTCTTGTTATCCTAAATTCTTCTCTAGCTCACTTAAATGAGTTGGGGCAAGATGACCTTATATCTTTTAATGAACCAATTCCATATCCTCCTTTGGATAACACTTCCCATACCATTTCTACTATCCCTCCATCTTATTTACCTAACACCAATGACACTCAAACTTCTATTAATACCTCTTCTAATCTATCTTCCACACCTACATCAACTATTTCATCTTCTCAACATAATCTACAAACTTATCTTCCTACCAAACCTTCTGCCTCTTACCAACATTAATTTACATTTACCTTGGGTCCTTCCAAGGACCTTCTTCAAAACTATGCAACTCTTTCCAATAATCTTGGGTTATGATGAGTGGGATCTTATCACATAAATCACTAATATCCCATCCCAAATCCCATTTATATAACTTATAAGGACCTATTCACATCATCATAATCATCTTATGTATCTTTTATTCAAAATAAACATCTCTCATCCTCCCTTGATGAGATGCAAAGTAACCTTATCTAGATCGGAAGATAGAATATTTAAATAGGTTGAAGAGATGTCTATACATGTTGATGACACAATGGACACTTCTCTTTCCCTCAAATTCCTTATTGCTTTCATGATCCATGATGAGATTTTTCTCATTTGAATGATCCTCCTCTATTCATTAGTATCCAAATTGGTGATATCTAATTCAAGTGCGCCTTGATTGATGAGGGTTCTAACACTTGTGTTGCCTCTCTTTATTTTATCAAACCCCTTAGATATTCTAAATGTAATATTAAATCCACACACTTTACATTTCAAGGCTATGATCGATGGAAAATGCCTCCTTTAGGTTGTGTGTGGATACCCATTACCATCTCACCTATCACTATTTGTATGAAGGTGATGATATTTAACTATAACATTCTTCTTGGTATGTCATAAACTCATCAAATGAGAGAAGTTCCATCTTTTGCTTGCCAATTTATTAAATTTCCTCACAATGAAGCCATATATAGGATTCAAGGTGACATGAACCCTTAGAATTTTGAACAATTCCAAGACCGTGGTGTATTCAAGATTCCTACCCTTCAACTCTTACCAAGAATTCTATTTAGTAAATCTCAATAATTTAACTTTCCCATTAATTTCACTCAAGTTTATAATGGTCATCCCAAACTCATTGGGAATATTCCTCCTAACCTCCTAGATTTTTATGATAATGAGCCTGATGAAATGAATCTCAAGATTAAAAATTTTGATCTCTCACCTCATCTCATCTCTTATATTCCCACTTATTTGTAACCTCATTCTCATCAAACACCTTATGATGACATCCATGTTGTCTTTACCAAGACTGGAAATTTTATTCATCACACCACATTAGATGACAAAGTCATCCCCAGCTATACCATTATTATTCATACACCTGATTATGATTATGGTTATACCTTAGATGATGCATTCTTATTAGGTCTATTTTAGGCCCAAGATACTGATATTATTCATTATTATTCCTCTTTGCTTCAGTCTTTTCATATATCTTCCCATATTCCATCATATATAATTCCAAATTTTAGTATTTTTCTCCTTTATTATAGGGTAGATATGGTGTGAACACCTTAAATTTTTGAATAACCTTGTAGGAGTATGCTTATGAATCATGTTATGATAGGGCCTTATCATTTTGATAGGTACCATGACCCTTATAGCCTACTTATTCTTAAGTTGTGTGCAACTCTCTTTTAGCCTTCTATAAACCCTATCCCTCCCTCAGTAAAGCATAATTTAGATCCCATTCTTACACCCACTTTAGTTGAGTCTATTCTTGCTTATTATCCTATCATTCCTATAGTGAATCCTTATCCAATATCTCCACTAACATCACCTTTTCTTGGTGATGGCTTTCTCTTTTTATTGTAGTTGGCTCCTTCATCCACCAAATGGGTCGAACACCCTTATTATGACATTCATAAAGTTATAAATCATTGGACTATATATTTTTCCCTATACCAAGATCCTTCCACTTTTATTATATCTCTTCTTATGAGTACATCTCTCAAGACTACTCACAAGCATATATGTTACTTCTACAGCATAGTTAACCATTCATCCATGCATTGTCATAAGCTATGATAATATATTAAAACTTTGTATTTTAATACTCTTCAATCCTCAAATAAGGCTATACCTCCCCTAAAATTACTACTTGGGTATCTTCCTAAGTATATATAGGTATATTATCTCTGGCACCAATGTGGCACACATCACACTAATCATTACTGCATCCTTTAACAACATCTTAAAGATCACCTTTTAACCATTCCTACACCTTTTACCATTCTTCCCATAGGTCATTATCACAAGAAGGATCCCCCTTATTCCATCATGGTTCCACCTCCTATGTCTCCATCTCCTCTTATGGTCCCTTCTCTGCCTCATGTTCTTCCACCCATGAGTCTCTTACCCATGGACCCTCCCTCACCCATGGATCCTTCTCCACTTGTGATTCCCTCACCTATGGATCCTTACCCATTGGTGACCCCTTCATCTCTTTTATATTCTATTACCATGTGTTCATTTGAGAATACCCTACATGATAGCTCTCATCAGTATGATCCTTCAAGCATTCCAACCTTCTCTATTGAGGAGATTTGATGTGAAGTATTTTCCTAGATTTTGTTAGAGATTGATCAGACATTAGCTGCAGTTCATATTCAACTTCATAGAGACTTATTAAATGTTATGAATAATGTGTGTGTACAAATATATTAGTATTTATAAGCACATTCATGGTGTTCTTACATTTTCAATTGGATTGGGCATGGGCTCCAACTATATCTTTATCTATTTGTTATATCAATTGGCATTATGTCAAATCCTTATCTATCTTATGTGGTGACTTTTTTTTCATACTTTATATTATTTATAATGTCATTATGTTTATTTATGTATTTATTCTTTATCATTGCTTTCTCTTTATTCTTGAGTTCATTTCTTATGATTCCCTTTTTTGTCATGATTTTTTGCTACCTTATCTCTATACAACACAGATAATTGTCATTATGACTTGGCTATACAAACCTTGCTCCCTTTAGCCATTCCCCATTTACCATGTGATCAATTATCAAAAAAATCATTCCCCATTTACTATAATCTTCTTTTACCAATCCACTTTGGATATCCTTTTATTCCCCTTTATTCCCTTTACAAACTATGCATATACATTGTTGAGACTTGAGATAACATGCATGTTTATAATTAATCCTAAGTGTTCTAGTCAGTCTTGTATTTGGATATTTATCTTCCTTTAGCCAAATCCTAGATCTCATTCAAGTGTATCACTCTATCTCTCATGGTTAGTATTCCAAGTTAGTATTGAGGAAAAATCTTTGAAAATCCATAAAAGCATTCAAAATCCAAATCATTTAACAAAAGGTAATGATCCAAAAGGCAACATTAAAAATTCCCAAAAGTTAAACCACACTAAAATACATGATTATAAGCACATATCCTTCTTATAATCAAAGATAAAAGTCCATATTTGGCCTTGCAATAGAGCTAAGGTCCATTGGGGTGGGGTAGGCTAGTAGATTAGAAAAGTGATAGGACCTAGGTTCCCCAAAGCTCTGACACAACTTGTCATAATTAAGAGCACACATGATTACCTTTGTATAAGAAACTTAAACATGTGGAAATAACCAAAAGAACAAATAACTATCAATGAGAAAACACATAGAATATGAGAGGCAACACATAATTGTATTCAACTCATTACAAAGGAAATTACAATAAAGAGATCACACTCTTCTTCCACCTCTATGAGGCTTCCTCCTCAAGGGCTCCCAATAATCTTCCCACCTGAGTAATCTTCTCTCAATAGGTCACAACAAATAGCTAACACAAGCTGTTGTTCACCTCATTGTATGTCTAGTATAATTGAGTATGAACTGATACTCCAAGTAGATCTAACCATGATCCTGCTCCTTGATGTATTGCTATCACCTTGGATCTTGCTCCCCCTCTAATCTCATTTTGACCCTCGCATACACACACCCCTGCAGACCAACCTGATCTTACTTATCACATGTAGATATCCACCATGATCCTACAACACCCTACATATCAAACCTAATCTTACATACATGAGGAATCCTATTTGATTCCACCATGGGAAGAACTCTCCAAGTTCCACACATGAGTTCTACAAGTTCTCCACTTAACAATACATCCCATGAGTCTATTATATAGATCTCATGCATACAATGATTAGACTTGCAGCTCAAGACTCAAACTAGTCTTCATCATGCAAATTGCCCGCTCACTTAACTGACTATTCGTTAACAACAGTTTTGGAACCGCCACAGGCGACCGTCAACCTGCTCAACCTGCTTTGATACCAATTGTCAGGATCTTGCTCCTCAATAAGATCACATATGATTACCTCTTTTATTAGCAACTAAACACATAATTTAACTAGAATTAATAAGTAACTAGAAATATGAAACAACACAAGATATGAGAGACAATACACAATTGTATTAATAATCACTTAGAATAAAATACAATAAAGAAGATGCCACTTCTTCTTCCACCTCAAAGGCTTGCCACACCTCAAGGACTTCTTCCCTCTCTCTCTTAAGGTCCCAACAATCAACTCCAATATAGAGTTGGTGTTCACCTCCACCAGTCAGTAACATGTTGCCAGTACACCAAGTACACAATCATACTCCAAGTAGATCTCCCACTCTCTACTACCACCTGCAAATCACCAGACCTTACTCACCATTATAGATCTCCAAAAGAAGCCATGCACACTTGCTGACCAAGATCATACATACACAAAGAACCCTTCTGATTCTCCAAACTAGCACCCACACTTGGTATTGTGGCACTAGGAGGAACACACCATTGCTCTCTTCTCTCTGAAGGAGCTTATTTTGCTCTCTTACTCTCTATCACTAATTTACAATACAGCCCATGAGTCTATTATATAGATCTCATGCTTACAATAATTAGACTATCTTAATTACAATAATTAGACATACAACTCCAAGACTATAATTAGCCTTTAACATGAAAATTGATATTCCAAAAATAGACTCTCCAGAATCTGCATGGAAACTGCATGCTCACACACAGGTTGCCGACGTCAGCTCCTCTTAACCGATGTCAACCAACTTGTAACCAATGTCGGTTGCTTCTTCACTACTATCTGACTGACATCAATTGATCAGACTGATGTCAGTTGCCCTGCAACTCATTCCACAACTCTCCGCAACCTCCATAACTCCTCTTGTTTGCATCTTGGTAAAGCTTTTAGCTCCACAACCTAACAAAAAGGAGAATAAAAAAATCTTTTAGTGTTACCTACATTCTCATGTAAGTACCCAATCTTCATAATAGACTGATGGCTCTAAAAGGGGTCCTGAGTAATGAGGAACGCATTGTGAGAAGGTAGGTCCATTTTAATTTTATTCTTAAAAATTACCTTCATGAGTTGATCTTAGTATCACACTTATTTTGCTACACATCTTTGTGTCTATCGTGAATATGTCTCTTTTGTACATTATGGTCACTAGTCACTTAGTGTCTTGTCATGTCCTAACTATGCCTCATATCTCCTAAGGTATTCTCATAATACACCGACATTATGATTTTTACATTCCCTTTTTCACTCCCTACAATCCTAATGTTCACTGTTCACTCCCCTAGGTATTCCATTTGTGAATTGCATTATAAGACCATGGATAGGACCTAACCTTCCTTAAAAATTACCAAATTTTCATATTACCATTCTAAACAATCCATTTTTTACCATGTTTTCACTTTATTTCCACCTCATTGGTGTTCCCTTTGTGAGTTGTAGTGTAAGACCATGGATAGGACCTAGCCTTCGTCACAAAATTTTCCAATATCCAAGTCACAATAAAATTACATGTGTCAAATATGAGATAAGATGTGATTTATTGTCAGTTACACATCCTTGACATGCTTCCCAACTTGATTTAGTATGTTTTATGCTTACTTCATTAATATTTTCACTTTATCTTCCTATTTTTTTTATTACATGTAAGAATCCAACCATTTTTGTTAAGCTTTTCATACTTTACAACTTGAATTAGTGTGATTAATTTAAGACCCATTTTTGCCAATTTTGTTTCCTTTTATACTTCCCAACATGATTTAGTATGATTGATTGACTTAATTGATTTATTTTTATCCCAATGCTCTTTTACATGATTTCCATTTTATTACATTATTTTCATACTTCCCAACATGATTTAATGTCATTTTAATTGCTTTAATTTTGTGTCAATCTTTCTCATAGTTTAAAAACAAAACTTTTTCCCCTCTTGTTTACCATTTTCCTTGATTTCTTATACTTATTCATTTTCCTAATATTACACATTTCCCAACATGAAACAGTGTGTATTACATTTATTTTTTATTAATTATATTTTACCAAAGTCATTTTCACGTGTTTCTTTTTAACCATACATGTGTAGTACATAATGCTAGAAAAGAAAACACAACACATATGTTTCCTATATCATATATAACCACAACAAAATACATGTGCTAGAATGAAATATATATATATATATATATATATATATATATATATATATATATGCATCCATCCATAACCACTACCATAATATAAACACATAAGATCAACATCCAAATATTAAAATAGGAAATCTCTATATATATCATGTTTTTTTATACAAAGTACAAAAATGCATTTGTACAACTCTAAGGCTAGGATTTATCATGTCTATCTCATGGCCTATCCATGCGACTCATAGATGCCTTAGATAGTCCCTTCTAAATAGTATAGTGTAAATAAGATGTCTAATATTTCAAGCCTATCACCTACCCCTTTAGGTTGGTCACCTAGGCCTGTAACTATCCTAGCTACATCATGGTAGCCAAATGTGCAGCTCTCTCTTGAGCCAAGGCCTACCATGCTTGTGCCTCTCCTTCTCCCACCCCTACTGGTAGATGTATCTCATATCATCATGCCTATAATCACCTCATATCCTCTCCTACTATTTTAAACTAGCTCACTTGAGATGGGGTAGATGGTACCATGAGATCATCCAATATGGTAGGGTTGTATGGCATCAACATCTCATCTAGGATATCATGGAGTGTTACCCTCACTAGGGACCCCCATCTAGTCTCTTCTTCCTCCATAAGATCTACAAAAATCACACTAGATAGATATTAGATCATAGATATATCTCAAAAATTTATTTATCTATAATCTATCTATTAACTCTTACATAACTAAAATTCTATTTTTAAAAACTTAAACAAATTTCAACCACTTATTATCTCTCTATATGTTGTCTATCACCATCTCCCCATATATATGACCATTGAGCATGATCTATCCATCAGCTCATCCTATGATTACCTCATTTATGGGATTCCTCCCAAATAATGCAAACCCCAGACTCACCACTCATGCCAATCTCAAGACTCACCTCAGTGGTGCCTCTATAAACCATCTCTATCTTAGGCCAATTAATGGGTCATCCTAGATGACCACCTTCTATGCTCTCTCTCATCATTAGCATATTCATTGGTTATGTGATCAAGGTGGTCATTAATTTTCATACTATGGCGTCAATAATGGTACCTATGAAAATCCTACATCCACATCCATCTCCTCTCTATCTACTGGCCATCATGCTCGACCTATCTATGGTCTCTCATACTACAGTCTAATCTATCTCTCCTCATACCCATATGGTATCCCCATGATCATCAGTGTCCCTTCTATCAAAATTCCAAATATAGCTTGGACATCCTCAAGTGTGATACCCACCTTGATTTTATCCCCATCCACCACCCACATAAAGGTATTAGTCAAGTGCTCCCAAAATCTTAGGAACATGACTACTAGATAGTGACACTCAACACATCTCTATGATGCCTCCTAAGCCTAGTACGCCTAACCTAGTTTAGTATTTCACTATAAATCACTCTAATAGATATAGTATTAAAGAATCATCTAGTAATATATATAATATACGATTCCCCTACAACCATCAAACAATAAAATATGTATTAGACCTCCACTTATAATCAAATACATTCTTATTAAATTTTAAGCAAAAACAAACCCTAATTTGCCTTAATATATCCATTTTAAAATAATTTAAATTATTCTTAGCCTAATTATACATTTTTTTACTTAATTAATTAAAATTGGCCTTACACATACTATTTTGGCCAATTTCTCACATTTCAGTACTATACTAGCCACTTAGTCACATACTAAGTTAACCAAATAGTATTGGTCAACCTTACAAACTTAACAAACTAAGTTAACCCTTTAATTTTCCCCTTAGTAATAACTTGGTAGAGTGGATTGATAAAATAAGTCATCATAGGGGTACTAAGTCATCACTTTAACAAAACAAACTAAGTTGACCCATTCCTACTAAGTTGACAATGTATAATCAGAGTTCTTAACCTATTAGGTCAATTGGGTTAACCTAATTGGTTTAGATTGTTGACTCTTTAACATAAATAGAGGATTTTTAACCTCCCTAATTTTTTTTTATAATATATCCCATAATTGGTTTTATTGGATCCACATATTGGTCATGTTCCCTAAGCACATAGTTAATTCATCACCTACAGACATAATTTGAGAAAGAAGGCATACATGAATGTCTAATCAAACAAAGAAAAGTATTAATAGATCTGAAAGAGGACAAGTTTAATGTGAAATATCCTTCATAAAATTAAATTACCTTAAACTACCAATAATATACTTGATAATATCAGGATTCAAAGTTCAGAATATTCTCAACCAAATCATCACCTACAGCTATGCCTTGAAAGATATAAGCTTATAGGTGTATGAAAGTGAATATTTAGGGATTTGGTAAAGTTTAAAACAGTAAATTAAGGGTTATAAATTAAAATTATTGTGATAAAGGTTATTTATATGTCCAATTAATTTTAGAAGAGTTCTAAACTCCTTAAGACATAGTCAAACCCCAAAAATGACCATCTATAGCTTGGTCTAGGTAGTTTATCTGGTTTTCAAACTTGAGGAAAGAATCAATGTAAAATAGTGGGATTAGAGATTGGATATAAATATTAAGGTATAAATATCCATTTTAGTTAAAATATACTCAAAGGAATATCAAAGGAGATGACCAAATAAGACTCTTTAAACCCTGCATACATAGTCAAATTCGTATCTATAGGCCTGCCTGTCTTCATGAGAGATGTTTGATTGGTTTAATAAAAGATCCATGATATGTTTGAGGGAAAAATAATTAATATTAATATTATTCCCTTATTTTATAATTATTTAATGATAGTCTTAGATTTAATCAAAATGGTGACAAAGTTGATGGGTCAGTTTAGGCTTGGTAAGCCCAAAACCAAGAACATACAAACATATGTGTGAGTTTTTGATGGAATTAGTTGGAAATTCAGAGTTTTAAGTATAAAATTATTTGAGGAGTTTCATATAACATATAAAAAATCCCTTCAGTTTTCAAAAAATCATGAACAGTAAAGAGAAAGGCTAACACAGTTAGTTAGGATATCTTGTAGTGTTAGGCTTCTAAACCCAAAGCATGAGCAAATAGAGAATATAATATGAATATGGAGAAAATTGTTGAACATGATAATTTTCTTAGGTTAAATTTAGTGTTACATACATATATTAATAGGTTTGAGTCAAAACCAAACATCAAGATAACACTTTCAGTTCTATTTTCTCTTCTAGCCTTCATATACACGGTCTACCAACCTAAGTTGCATTTTGATATGCTCATTTATTTCATGATAATACACATGGTGTAAAAGTATATTATTTTTAATTATAAATTTCTATGAACTAAAAAATCTATGCATTATTTCTCAATTTAGTGGCCTCCCCTTTATGAATCATTGCTAAGAGTGCAAGGCACTCACAGGCTGCCTAAAAGACCAATTTTGAATAGTATAGAGAGATTGATCTCTTAAGAACCTAAAATTAGTTTAAATTAACTTTAAATAACATTAACATCATGGATAACTCCAATTATGTCCCTTAAATGACATTTTATTATACACGCACCTGTATAGATTTAATAAATGGCGTATGTTTGTGATGTTTTAAGCTCCAAATAGGGTATAGAAGATCATGGATAGTTGAAAACTTTTGGATAGGATTACTTGGGTTGTATTATACCTATCAAAGTAAAAAAATCCATACAATCCAAATTTAAAATTCTCAAAGAAATCTAGTTTTTAGAGGTAATCTAAAATAGGCTTGAGAAAGGGCTATGTTTTTGGCCATTTCTTGGGTTGCATACCTACACAAGCTTCCATAACCCCAATTTTTTTATAAATAATGATCACATGGTCATTTTAATCACATATTTATTATATTTTTAAAAAAAATGGGAGGATTGTGGAGCAAAATCTAAGTCTTTCAGACCTAGAGGCCTAATTGAAGCCTAATTAGAGGATTAAAATAATGGGATAAGTTTACTTTCACTTCATGTCAAGTCATGAAAATTTGCATGCAGATACAAGGCCATACTGGGTACCCCAAATTACCCTTATTTTTTCAATACCATAAATACATTCTTATACACAAGTAGGTTTATCTATTTTCAGGGCTACAAAGAATTGGGAGAAAATACAAGTTATAAGTGCAAAATCAGATCTTTTGGAGTGTTTTATGAATTCAAGTGACTTGTTTTAGTTATAATATGGTGTGTATAGGTCATCCATAGAGGGATATTATTTTATTTAATGTAAATTCAAGTTCTAATTCTACTCCATGTTGGAGAAGGAGGAGTTCAAGTAGTTAATTAACCAAATCAATACATAAAATCTCTTCAATAAGATTTGTTAAGGTAATCACTTGTGTTAAATGCCACTTGGAGAGAAATAAGAAGTTAGGAGTTGGTTGAAAGAATTATTTTAGTGGTTGAAGGAGTCTCTAACAATCTTAAAGAGACTTTTCCTCTTTCTTATGCCAAATTAAGTGGAAAAAGTCAAAGAAGCATCAAGAGCCTTCAAATAAGCCCTATCAATGTTTAACAACATGTAAGAATATAGGCTTGGTTTAAGACTTGATCAAGACTTGAAGGCCTATTTTCAAGGAGTTGACTAACTCTAAGAGATAATGGTAATAGTAAAATCCCACTCAATACAAAGATGGAGAGTCTTGAGGAAGGTTGAATGGGTTGTTCAAAATGAGTAAATGGAGATAAACAAGACTTATTCAAACATTCAAAAATCTTACCTCTACCCCTATGTAATTTTCCATGAGAATAAAGAGAGAATATAAAATATACTATGTAGGAATTGAAGGATGACCAAGTGGATGACTCATCCCTAGATTTTTGGATACTTTATCTCTTTCTTTTTTTTCTCACTTTCTCTTTAAGTATGCTTGGTTTTGGTATTTGTATGGATCCTTAACCTAAGTTGTGGCAAATCCCTACTCGTAAAAACACTTGGACTTGGCTCTTTGAATTCAATAAGACTAAATTTTAGCCTCCTCAATGCTTATGATTAGTGTATGCTTTATGGTTTGTAGATGAATTTCAGTGATAGTAAATAATTCCTTTATTTTTTCCTCTATTATGTACCTATTTATAGGTAGTTAATCATCCTTGTAGGTTACATAGTGTGATTTAATATCCTTTTTTATATGGCAAATGTAATCCTTCATTAGTGTCCTTGAGAGACCTATTTTTTAGATACCTTAGATCATGCATCAAGCTAATAGCCTCTATATCAAACATTTATGTTTGGATATTCTTTATTTGAGTAATGCAATTAGGTTCATGTTATAATTTAGCTTCTTAGTGCATATTAGACATGTGAAGAAGATATTTTGGTGTATCACCTCCTTAGGTAGATTTTATTTCATGTTGTCTTCCTCTCTTTTCCCTTAAAAGTTAGTAGTGTAGTTTAGAGAGTCTAGTTGATACATCAAGGGGATATAACCCTATAATCTATAGATTCAATCCACCTATTAGGACACGCACAACCTAATACTATCTCCATGTTACTCCAAACTATGAAGGCTTAAATAACCTTTACAAGTGTGCAAGTTTGAGTTGATAACAGTTTCTATCATGCCTGGTAGGACCAAGGTCCAAATTAATTGAAATATTTTTGGTATTTTCCTTCTTCATATAAGCCTTTGGAAGCATTTAAACCATCAATGGTTAATTTGAGCTTAATCAGTTGGTTCTAGAAGTCTAGGTACTAGTTTAAATTAAGTTGTGTTTTTAATTTACTATTTTGATGAAATTTGATGGCTATGTATGAAGAGAATTTTTGTGGTATTCCTCCTTATCATACCTATAATTAACTATATTATCCTTGTCATGATCTTTATCAGCCTTATCATGAGTCTTATCAATTCTATGATCAATATTACGAGTAGTATAATGGTTCATATTAGTTTTATAGTGTTCCTTATCAGCCTCACTATAACCCTAACTATATACCTTAGTAGCCTTATCAATATTATCACCATATTTACTATCAAGAGTATGAATCCTACCCTCCTTGTGATCCATATTAGTCTTATGATCAGCCTCAACCTATTTTCAATCAGGAATGCTACCTTTGTGATAATGTGTGACACTTCCCACTACTACTGAAATAATGGAAACTCTATAAAGTGTGGGTGACTTTGAGGTGGAGAGAATATCTAGATAGAGAGTTGCTTCCCTTGATTCACTCACAAAATTTTATCCTAATCCTACTAACTATTGAATTTTTGACTAAGATAAATGGTGAAGGGATAATGTTTGCACTAGAATTGACAAGAAAACTTGAATGAAAAGTGATGCACCAATGTTTGTGACCAGTTTTGCTTATAATTTTTAATATTAGAAACGAAATTATCCTACACACATTATCTTCACTTCATGTCTATGGATTTTATAATAGTGTTTCACACAAAGGCTTTAACAACACTCACTTTTAGCATGGAATAACTCAAAATTTGTTGAATTCACATCCAAACCTAGACCAAGGTTGAACCTAGACACTTAGTATGACCTATAAAAACTCAAATATGTTGTAATAAGTTATAAAAACTAGACATTAACATAAGAAAGATACCAATTCACAATGTTATATCAATGGAAATCACACATACAGTTCACACAACAACCTAAAAATGGAGGAAACTAGCCTCTTTATTCTTCAAAAGGTGTAGTATAAAATTTTGATAGCCTTTCCACATAGTCAAATTAAAAAAGTGATATGATATTTCTATAAAATAAAGTATAAATATAAAATAATAGGAAAGGGGAGATAAGGCAACCCCAAAATAGGGATGACTCAATTATCATCACCCTTCTCAAATCTTATGTACGAATTCCTCTATTTTCCATTCTTCCCTCCTTAAAAGTGGCATAGGGGTAAAGGAGTATTTGTCTATAAAACTTGAAGAAGGCTTTATAATTCATTTTTGGACTTTGACCCATATCATTTCCTATATCTTTACTTGCATACCTTATAGTCTTGGTTACATGGCTTATTTGGTGAAGAATCCATGTCCTTGAAAATATGTCTTCAAGTATTATCAAAGCCTCATTTTACTCCTTCAATATTGTCATTTATGATGTCTCTCCATTTGGTTGGGGCTGTTATAAACTTTTGAAGTACCTTTGACCTTTCCAACCTTGTTTGGCATAGGAGGGAAAGAAGGTCTTGTTAGGACTACTAGAGACCTTTTATACCTCTTTCCAACTAACCTATGACTTTTTCCTTCTCCCTATGTGGTTTATAATATAAGTGATTTATTTTACAAAGCTTGTTAAGAGCCTTATGTAATGCTTTAGTGATTTGACCACTTGAAATCCTCCCTCTCCAATATGGTGTAGAAAGTGAAAATTTGAGTTTGCCTTGAATAAAACAAATTTCCTCCATGGATTGGATCTCTCTATCATATCAAACCTCAAAAAAATCACTTAAATCCATCAAACACTCCAAAAGACATGATTTTGTACTGAAACCTTGCATTTTCTCCCAATTCCTTATAGTCCTCCAAACAATTAAAACTCATTGTGTATAATAATGTAATAAGTATCATGGAAAATTATCACATATTTAAGGATTGAGTATACCCTTATAGTTCCATGTAAAATTTTGTGACCCAAATCTAAGTGGAAGTGCACTTATTATCCCACTTTCTCTTTGTAATTAGGTCTCCATTAACCCTCTAGGCCTAGATGACAGAGATCTTGATCCAGAGGTATCCCACACAAGTGAAACATTAAAAAAAGTTTTTTATTCACTTTACTAAGACTAATACCATTCTCCATGTCAAATTTAAATTTTTTAGTCCTTGTATAAGTGGGAAAACTAAGAAATGGCTATTAGCAAGCCTAGGTGCTTGAATAAGCTTGAGAGGTGATTGAAGTGTTTTGATAAGAAATTCAAAGTTCTAATGCTTGATAATTTTCTATTAAGGTCTAAAACACCTTGGTAAAACTCAACATGCTTAATAAAGTTATCAAATAGTGTTTTAAAATTCTATAATAGGGCATCTTAGTTAACAAAATGATGCATTTCTCCCTTCTTGGCTAATTTGATGACTTGGCCAGTTCATATACCTATATATGAGACCTGAATAGGTGTGTATATTATTTTATAACCTTGATAAAAAATTTATATACCTATGATATTCATTTGGAAGTGACTCCTTACTCTTCACCCTCACAAAGAAGCCTACAACTATGCTTTTAGGCTTATTTTGTACACATGTACCTTCACACATGCCAAATAAGGGCCTGAGAGGGTGATATGAAATGTTAAGAATATCACTAAAATCATTTGGAGGTTATAACATTTCATTCTAATGTATTATGAATCACATTTCCTCCATTGAGTTAGTATGAGAGGTTTAGGAGGGTTTAAAGTGCTATGAGGTCATAACAATTATTCATAAAGGATAAGGGTCCATTATAACACCTCCAATGTCCATTTATCACCATGCAAATTCTCTAAAAACTTTTGAGCTCTACAAATTCACTCTCAGGTAAGATAGATTGTGTGAGATATTAAGAGAATGTCTTAAGCTTTAAACCCTTCATAATGTTCACCATCAGCTGAAGTGACATTGAATAGGTCTGATACAACCTAGACCATGCCTCTCAATGTTATTTAATGAGTAATGGCATTCAAAAGGGTTATACAACCTGGATTACTTGTAATGAGGGTTTAAGAATAAACTAGATAAATTGACCCTAAAGGCCCTGTTTGATTCATTTCCTCCCAATTACATTGGGTTTGAAATTTGTGGAAGCATTTGACTATTCCCTATAAACCTCTTATGACACTTATGTCCTTCAGGTCTAAGTCCCATTTTTACAAAATTTCAATCTTCCATAAACATTCTTGAACATTCCTATTAGGTTTGAAGGTGTAATTAGGGTATATTGACTGAGTTTTGAATTTCTATAAGGATAGAGACCCTGAATTGTCTTCACCATGACTCTTGAAAAGTCCTCAAGACTTCACTCCAGACTTCAATTCATCTGAAACCTATCTAGGACATGCAACCTTCACATCTTCCCTACATAATCTTGTAAGTGTTGATTTATGTCTTATCTTCTCTTCAAGATGTTTTAGTACTTGAATGGTATTGGGAAAGTATTGGGAACTTGTTTGTGTATTTTTGTCTCTCTAGACAATCTTCTAATACTTCTCATCTTCAAAAAATACCCCTTTGATCTTATGTTTATTGAAGACATGGTTGTAGGTTATGATGGATGAGAATTTAAACATTGGAGATTTGAAAATTGATATTATTCAACTATGATCATTGAGACCTTAATACATAATTTAGACTCATTAATTCTCCTTTTACATTAAATAATCTTACAATCATGTACACATTACATTGTCCATAAATACTTGAAGATGAATTTTGCTCTCTCTCTCTCTAACTGGTCAATAGGTGTGTATTTGGATGTGTCAAATATTAGTCTCTATGCCACATTTTTTCAATTATTATTGTATAACATTAAGTTCAGAGAGGTCATACATTTATTTATGAAACCTACCAATCCCTCAAAATCCACTTTCATAATATAAGCATATATCTTTTCTCCTTTCAAGCAACAAACTCCCTGTATACAGTCATTTAGGTATGGAAACTACAAGGTTGAGATAGAAAGCTCTTAATATTGATAATATGGTGATTTTAATGATGTTAAATTATGTCTCATGATTTTTTATAACTTTATAAAACCTCATGCTTGGAACAAATCTTGGTTAGGACCTTTATATCTTACCTGTGCTAAGATTACCCTTGGTTATAGGTGATCATTAAGAGATTGGAATGTTAGGCTTTGACATTTGGTCCTCTCAAAAAAAATTATTGATATTTTGAATGTATTTTAACTCCATTAAGTATCATTTACATCCAAATTAGTCCTATAAATTCCTATTATCCTTTTTCTAACCTCTTATATAATGTTATGCTTGTCTGAGTCAATTTGTGATTTGACTGCAGTTTGGATTCTTAAGATCTTCCACAAGTTAATGATTACTTAAATAATATTTGGCATAGTATTTATGACCTATTTACATTTTATTATAACCTATATCCCCTTTAAATTATCTTTCATCTCCCAAATCATGATAGCCATGACTTCTTCACATGTTTACACACAGGACTGTGTGGGATTTAGGTTCTAGAGAGGTTATATATCTAATGATGACATTGTGGATGACAAATTCATATAATTCATATTCTTATATATGATCAAAGGGTTATCAAAATCTATCCTTAAATACAATCATGTACCATCACAACTTCCATTGATGCTTGAAACTAGGTTTTGCTCTTTTAGTTGGTTTATAGGTGTGTACTTGATTATCTTGAGTGTCAAACTTCTTAAGTAGACTAGCTTAATCACTCTATTTTTCCTCTTAATTTCTTATTTTAATGTAATAGTCCTAGTTTTTCTAAGTATACTTCCATTATTGAAAAATGCTACTCTCTTTATCTAGCTTCAATTAACACTTCAAGTCTGTTGTAGGTGTCCTTTTTCCCTTTGTACATATAGAGAAAGGATGCATGGTAGGTTCAAATGACAATTTTTTTATTAGTGTCTTCTTTCAATGCAAGATTCATAGTGTTACTAAGTATACTTATATGATCTCAACATGTTATTTTATTTATCTATCTTTACTTCACACTTCAAGTCTTTTGTAGGTGTCTTTTTGCCCTTTATATAGACATATGATAGATGCATGGTAGGTTAAAATGAAAAATGTATTCTTAATAACCTTATTGATATTATATCACCTTGGAAGTTGGAAAAATTAATAGCTTAATCATGAAATTAATTTCAACATGAGATCAAAAGATTGATTGTTACAATTACCTTAAAGGAATGTTAAAAAAACCTTAATTTCTTTGAAGTATGAAAATTGTAGTTTTATTCCTCTAACAATTTTGAATCCTTATGAAATTATTCATTATATCCTATGAGGTTTCCATTCCATCACAACATTATCTAACACACCAATTTGAAACTCTTACAATAGAACAATGTTTCTTCAGACTTCTATTGCAATCATTATGACTATTATAGGTGTCTTTTCACATCATCTTCATCTCAACTACTAGAACCTCCATGAAGCCTTATTTGGAAATTTATTGTAATATGTGATGATAAATTTACCTTATTATATTATTTAAGGAGGATAAATTGATGTTCTAATTATGCACACATATTCATAATACTTCTTTAGATTATGATGCATAGGCCTGAATATGATATTTAGGCATATTAGGCTTAATTAGGTCTTTTACTCTCATAAGAGTCATTAGAAACTTTAAGACCTATAGATAATTCTTTTAGGTACTTAATGTTCTTCCAAATTTCTTTCATTTACCTCATGACTCTTATGCTCATGTCTTTTTCCATATTGACCTCTACCTTATCCATTAAAGTCCATGGAAGAAATATTAATTAATCAAGCCTATGAGTGATCTCATGAGCCTTAAGAGAGAATGGTCTCTAAGACATCATATGAATTGACGAATTGAGATGAATAAAAATTATCTCTTCATTGATCATATTGTAAGATCATGTTGATCTCATTAAGATAGTCTTACACATTAGAAGATCATTCACTGCAACTACATCTTGCCATGATGTGCTTGCTTAAACCATCTCAAGGAAGACTCTTTTCAAGATGGGGGCACATAAAATTTGTGTTTTAAATTAAGAGGTGTATAATGACTTATATATTAATTTTAAAACCCTAAATATGGAAACATTCACTTGATAACCCAAAATATGCCTCATATTTTCTTAAGTAAAAAATTCATAAGAACACCATAGGAGATCGGTTTTCTACCATAAGAACATTCTTGTAAGGAGTTACTTGATAAATCAAACATGTAATAAGTCCTATTTAACCCTAAAATCACCTCACCATAACCATTTTTATCCATCAAGTTTTGGAGTTAATAAATAGAGGAACACCTAGACCTTATCTAGATGAATAAGCCATAGTGACCCCTTATACTCTTAGCGATTATTCATAAATATGGTGGCAAGAATCAGATAACCAATGAAAAAAATGAATTTAATTATTTTCCCTATAATTTTCTAAGATATTTTTTCCTAGACTTCTCTCTCCTATCCATACCAAGAAAAAACCACTGACCTTTAATGAGCTACCAAAGAAGTTGATAAGGGAGAAAAGAAGGCTTTCTTCATTTTCACCTAAAACGTCTTCCAAACCATGTATTTGACCCTAGAGGGTATAAATGAGGTCACTAAGGTATTTTAAAGTTAACTATCTTCTAAAACTTGTATGAAAGCCTCAAAAGAGCCTCGTTTAGCACTAAAAATGCCATAATTACTTAAGGAACCTAATGTAAATACTTTAAAAAGTGTTCATAAGACCTAAAAATGTCTAAAAAAATGTATCATGATGTATTGTACCATTATTTTTATTATTTAATACCATTACCTTTAAAAACCTTCTCTAAAGCCATAAAAATAGGTCCAAAATGCAACACAGATGGGTTATGATGTTAATAAAAAATATCACCAACATGTTTAATCATTTATAAGGAAATACATGACCTTGAAACATTACATAATACCTATCAAGACATTATATACTCTTTTAAATTTGTAATTCAACTTGAAATAATTTAATAAGTGATTAAAAAGCATAAAGCTATGATGAACACAACCTTGAACTCATCAAATATACCTTAAACTCTATTAATCAATGTTTCGATTAACCATTAAAAGTGATTACAAGACCAACATAATGAACAATAGGGTAAACAATCATGACAACCAAAGTTTCAAATTAAAAGGGTGACAATTTGACCTACGAGGTCAAATCTATCAACATTTTGGTGACTCAACTGGGAAGCATGCATGCTATGCTTATGAACTAGTAAATTGACATATTTTTGGAATCATGAGGTATCTATTATAATATAAAATGAACATAAATATATTTTTACCAATGACTTCAACTCTTGATTCAAAAACAAGATAGTTATTTTCCCATAAACAAAGAAAGGAAGACTCACAAAATAAGGGGAAACTAACTAAAAAGACACATGTGCTAGCTAAACACTTATTAAAAAAACATAATAAAACTAATGTTATATGACATAAATTGGAGGAAAACAAAACAAAATATGTATAAAATAACTTATCTCTTAGAAACAATGTTTTAGATGTATCCCATTGACTATGATTGGGAGCTCTTCATCATCCATCTTAGTAAGTTGGAAATAATTGTAGGATTTATAGTTGAAGATTTTGTAAGGGCCACTCAAATGTGATTCAAACTTGGTGTGACTTATTTTTTTATCTCTATCCTTATCCCACTTTAGAACCAAATCTCCTTCCTTGAAACTCCTTGAAGATGCCCCTCTATCAAAGGATTTTTTTCACTTGTGATTGATGCATTTCTATGGCCAACATGGACTGATTTCTAACATATTTCAGATCCATAAGCTTAACATATTTCACCTCCATTGGTTCATTCTCTAACAACTCTATATGATGAATTAGTTCTAAAGTAGGAAGCTCAAGTGAAATTAGTAACCTTGCCTCTCTTCTATAGACCTACTTGTCTAGTGAATTGGCTATAGACCTTTTTTAGGTGATTATATCATCCCATAGAGATAACTTAAGATTAAAATTCCATGTCTTATTATTATCTTCAATGTTTATTATTATAATATTTAATAGGTCCTTATTTGTGGACTCAACAAGGTCATTGCCTTATGGGTAATAATTTGATGAAGTGTTGAGGTATAGACCATGTTGAATAGCCCATTGACTGATCCTAGATCCAAAAAATTTCATGGAATTATTTGAAATGATGGTGGAGGGAATGTAAAACCTTGTAAGCAAACCTTCATAAAAATATAACACACTAGATGCATTTACTTCCTTCATAGCCACTACTTCCATCCATCTTATGAAGTAATATGTGGAAGTAAGGATCCACTTAGGACCCAAGATTGAAGGTGGATTAGTAAGGCTAATGAAGTATAAACCCCACTAAACAATGGGATGATCCACTGAAATAGGTTAAATAGGTAAGGTAGCAAGTCTTTCTTTTCCTATAAACATGGCACATTTCTTGCATTTCCTTACCTAAGCATGGAAATCTCTAAAAATGCTCGACCAATAATACCCACCTCTCTTGATCTTAAGTGATGTTATCCTTAATAATAATTGGCCTCTGCCTTGTCCATGATGGAATTCCTTAATCAATATTTCTACTTGGGTTAGATCTATGCACCGTAACAACATACCATTGATGTCCTTATTGAAAATCACTCTATCAACAAGGAGAAAAGGAATGGACTACAATCTAGAATACCTTTTCCTTAATGAACTTAATTTGGGAGTATAAAAACCATCCTATAGGTACCTTACTATGTCTTGTAACTATCTTTATGATGATGTATGATTATCTATAATTTATTCATCATTGAGAACTATAACTATCTCCTTGTTCTCTTTCAAGTCTTGGGCTTGGTGTTCACTCAACCCTTTTCCTCTATTAAATTTAGTCACCTTTAGCTCAACACCATACTCCATCACTCTTATTATCCAACCTAACCTCTTCTCACTTATATACTTTTTCAACAAGAAATCCTTGATACTAGGATGAACAACCATTAGATAGATCATGTCTGTAGATAGCAAGTGTCTAAACTTCTTAATACATCTAATTATTGAAAGTACATGTTTCTCTACATAGGTGTACATTATCTCATAATCCTCCAAGCCTTAACTGAATAAAGTTATGAGATGTTCCAATGCTTGTTGATTTTTTTCATGATTATACCTAAAATTGTGTCCACATTAGCATATACATACAAGATGAAATCCATTGAAAATCAGGATTAATGAGGGTATGAGCACTAGCTATTGCTTGTTTGATCTCTTCAAAACTCCTCATGCCCTCCTTGGTCCAACTGAAGTTCTAATTTTTATTAAGCATGGTTATAATTAGATTTTCCAAAGTTTAAAAATCAAATATGTATCTCCTTATAAAATATATTTTACCAAGAAAACTTTGTAATGCCTTCTTATGCTTAGGCAAAAATAATGAAAAAATGGAGTCTGTCCTCTCAGGATCAATGCTCAAACCATGTTTATAAACCACATGTCCAAGTATCTTACCTTCATGTAGTGAAAATACACATTTATTGGGATTAAGATACACCCTAAATTATCTACATATCTCAAACAATTCCATGAGATGAAACTTGTGCTCACTTGCATTCTTTGAAAATATAGTAATGTCATCTAAGTATAGAATAACAAACCTATTTATGAGACCTTGAAAGGCCATATCCATGGCTTTTTGGAATTTTGATCTAGAATAAAAAAAAATGAATGGCATTTTCTTATAGGTAAAATTCCCCCACTTTTTAGTGAAGGTTATCTTAAACTAATCTTCATCCTTGACAAGAATCTAGTTATATCCACTATAACCATCCAATAGTGAGAATCTTTTTGAATGAACTACTAGATGAAATATTTGTTCCATTTATGTCAATGGATAATGATCTTTGAGAGAAGCCTTGTTCAAATCATGAAAATCCACACAAAGTCTCATTTATCCATTTTTCTTCCTCACAAGAACAAGGTTTACCACCCAAGTAGAATGCTTGATGGGAAAAATGATGGTTGATTCAATCAGATTATGAAGTTTAGTTCTCATCAAAGGATCAATTTTTAGATTAATTTGTCTTTGTCTTTGTCTTATCAATTTTTTATCATCCTCTAGCTCAATGGTTTTTTGAGCTAAAATTAGATCAAATCACTATACTACCATGCAAAGACATCAGAAAACTCATTTTGAGATGGATAACATACTTTACCTGGTTTGAGAGTGTTTCTAGATGTCATTTCAATGTTAGTATAATGTTATTACTTGGTGGAAAATTAATAATTCACTCTCCTTAGTTCATCATCTCTACTGAAGATATTTTCAAGAGTGACCAAAACCTTTGGCTAGCTTATTGGACTTGAGTTGGATAATCTAATCTCCTTACTACTGTAAGAGTTTTGACTGATTTTTAGAAGATAATTTAGCCTCCTCTTGTAAGAAGTGAAAAATATGGTTATCATCTTAAAAAACTTTTTAGTTATCATGATTGTCAAGAATAGAAGGCCTCACTATAATCTTGATATGTGACTAATTTTTCTATTTCCTTACATTAGGTGGGATGTTGAACTGAGCTCCTATGGTAGCCAACCTATCTACATGTTTTTTAATTTATCTTGACACTACTTGGATATCAAATTAGTCAAAATACTCAAAGATATCCCAGATTATATGTTTTTAAAGACCTTATCAAACCATTTTTTTATACATTTAGTCCTCTCACTTGGTGAACCACAAGTTCACTATCACCAAAAGCTTGTAAAACACTTATTCCCATCTTCCTCATCCATTGTAAACCATGGAATAGAGGCTCATACTCTGATACATTATTAAAAAATAAAAAATGAAACTTAATAGCATAAAAAATACATTTTTTTAGTATATTATATGATCATCATTCCAACCCTAGTACCATGCTTGTTCCTTGAACCATCAAAGTAAAGTTATCAAAGACCATCTTTTGATTCCTCTTCCTTGACTATAATTAGAATTTGTGCATCAATTTTATGAATATAATAGACACCAAGTCCCTCCTATTCTATCATTTTTTAAGGATCATGTTCATGAAAATTAAAATCCCATTAATCAATAAATAAATCAAGAATTCTTTCAAGAGGTTAGTTGGCTTCTACTTCACTAGCTTGTTTCACCTCATCTAAGATGACATAGTTTTGTATTAATAACACTAGGCATGTAAGGTTATAAATTAAAGCATGTAATAGGTTTAGAGTTAATAATTTGTTTGTTCCTATACCTTATTTTTAACATTAGATAAGTCCATACAGCTAATAAGTAACTACAAAATCTTTGATGTGAAATATCAAGAGAAGCACATGGTAAAGTATGGAGGAAAGTCCACCACCACTACATCTTGCTAAATAATTACATTTGAGAAAGCATGTAAAGTTAATTATAGTTTCTTGATCATTCCAACATTATTTTTTGGGGATAAACCAAGCTTAAATACACCTTTGGCATTTGGTTTATACATTAAACCTAGATTGTCTACAATCTGCTTAGGTAGAACTATACTACTAGCTCCACTATCAACCATACAATTATGGACTAAGGTGTTTCCAATAATTAAACAAAGATAAAAGGGAGGTGTCTTATTCAATTGTATTTTTGTCCTAAGATTTCTAAGGAATCCCACATACTCATGTTGATATTATAATTATTCATGTGATCAACTATACTGAAAGGAGTTCCACTCATCTTTGGTTGCACTCATGAAGCAGTTGGATGATCTTACACTTGAGGTACATGGTGAGTTTTTTCAACCTCCATTTCTGAGGTGTTAGGAAAGAAAAATAATTATTATAACCTTTAGGAACAATATGAGGAATTTTTGTAACATGACTCACCTCCTAAGTCTCATCAATGGACCTTTTCTTAGCTCTAGTAATAGATATAATTACATTATTTGAATTACTAAAGTCACCAAACTAATTCAAAGCCACATGGTCATCAATTTTCTAGTTTAAAAAGGTTGTATTAGGCTGCCCTTATACATAATTAAATTTTTCTTATTGTGTTATACCCTCATTGTGTTAACCTTCTTGAAGAGAAGCCTCTTCTTAGGTCATCTAAGGAACCATCATAGTTTGAGATACCAAAGTTTGATTATATATATCATTTGGATTAGATGGTTTCCAACCTTAATATGGAATCATGTTGTTTTGTGTTGGTAAAGGTACAATGGCTTTAGACTAAAAAGGAGCATTTGGATCAACTACAGCATAAGGATTGTCTTATGTGATAACTCCTTGAGCTTGATATGAAGGTCTTTTCTCTATGAAAGGTTGATAGGTATGTATATTGTCTCTAAAAGGCTGATAATTAGGATAATTAGGTGCTTGGTAAGGCCATTATCGTGGTATTTTTACATTTTTAGTTGGACTATTTAATTTCCAAAGGATTGTAACATTCCCTTGAGTTCTCCAATATAAGGTGATTAACTAAGAGGGGCTATAGATGGTGTTTAAGAGGCAAAAATTGGATCCATTGATGGAGCTTAAGGGGATATAATTGGATGAGTTATTAGAAATATGGGCATAGGAGGTCTAGGTGCCAAATTTACAACCTAAATCAAAATGTTTTCTACTTTGATTGTCACTTCATATGCATCTAGAAGAGTAGTGCCTCCCATAGATTAGATCATGACACTGTATCTAAATTTAAAGATATTAATACATAAAAAAAATATATAATCTATAGATGGCCTAATCATAAGAGGTATCTTAGTCCATGTCTTTTTTAACTTGAGATTAAAATCAGTCATGAACTCATTAGGAGCCTTCTTAATGGTTGTGAGTTTTTCAACCATGGATAAGTGGTCAGATTTATCATCAACCTACCTATATAAGGCTACACCTAAGTCATCCCAAGAATCAATATATTTTAGAGAAAGGTTTCTATACCACTTCAATGCCTTTCCTTTAAATAATGCAACAAGCAAGTGGATAGTTATATTCTCTTAGTTAACATTATGGACTATACAAAGGTTGGCTACATCTTTAATGTGCTCAATAGGTATGGTTTGGTCTTCCCCTAGGAAATAATGTATGATATTAAGAGCTAAAGTTGGTATATCATCATTCTGATCAAGATTCATTATATTTCCTCTATTGAGTGAGATAAATACCTGGTTCCTAGGCATAGCCATTTGAATAGT